>JAWZYV010008708.1:0-383406 GCA_038373885.1 Cheiracanthium punctorium
TGAGAAAATGCCAGGGTGTTAAAACAATCATGATTTTCTTTAAAATCAAATTAATCTTTCTTTTTAAATCAGATTTTTAAAAATAAAGTCAGATTAAAAAATAATTAGATCAGAGTTTTTAAATAAGTTTTAACTATGAAATTTATTTGGTATGCAAATAAATAATTTTGTCCCAAGTGGGAATTTTGGAAATAAAGCAAAATTGGCTGACTGTAAAGGTGATAATACTCTTTAATTCTTTATCTATTACAATTAAGTGTGCTATGTAAATTGAAAAAATATTCAAGGGTAGGAAAAAGGACCATGGTAAGAAAAATCCTCCCATAATTTTTTAAAAAAGCTACAATTTTCAAAATTTGTACACGATCCCGTACACACACACGCACACACACACAAAAAAAAAAAAAAAAAAAAATACCAATTAGTAAAATGTGCCCCGTACATTAATGAAGTTATAAACAAAATTTGAGAAGTATATCCTAAAAAGTATTAGCGGTATAAAGATAAATAAATAAAATCTGACTTAAATTTGCTTTTCAATAGCTGTCGGAGGAGGGAAATCACGGCAGATGATTGCGTTTCAGGGACTGTGCAGAAATTACAAAAGAAAACATTTTTTGAACTCTTAAACTTTTACATTCAAATTGATGTATACAGGGTGTCCACCAACAACTAAAAAGGATACTTTTGCTACTAGATAAGGCAACTTAGGATATTTTTTGGTTTAAAAAAATGTCATTTTCCTATTGTTTTTAAATATTTGGCGATTTTTCCTTTAATTCATGCAACTAATTTGGTGATGGGAGGTAAAACAAGTTGCGTTCTGTAATTTCTCTTTCTTTTCGAAGCTTTATCTCTTATTAAGAGTGTCTTCACAAACCTGTGTGTAGGACTGCCTATTTGTATGTCATAGCAATTCTACGGGACGAAACAGTGATTTGGTCATCGTGATACATTTTTGTATTCATTAAAAGTATTATGTATGTAAAAAAAAAAAACTAGAAAATATTAACAAGATTTTTTTTTTTTTTACTTAATGCCATTAGAAAATTTGTTACCTGTATTCAAACATTGCTTGTTGTATAAGAAGTGTGATTATATGAGACAGCAAGAAAATTATAATGCAAAAGTAAATAGTAAAATTAATTTGATAATTTCATGTTGCTTAAAAAAAAAAAAAAAAAAAAAAAAAAAAAAGATGCGATGTAAATAATATCATTTTAAACTAAACATTGGGAGAATGTGCTGCAATTCTGGCTATTAAAATTTAGAAAAAGCATGCCATTTTGGATACTTTTTTACGTTTGTGAGTCTACTAATGCTACTATTTTTATCTCTTGACAATGCTGGACACCTTGTGTATATCTACTGATCATCTTTGTTTAAAGATATCTCCAAGACATTATGATGGAAGGCTGAAATTTTCTACTTCACCTCATTAGAGTATGGGGGGCACATTTTATTTACTGGGATTTTTTTTTTTTTTTTTTTTTTTTGTGCGGGATTGTAGACAAATATAAAAATTGTAACTTTTTAGAAAATTTACGAGAGGCAATTTTTCTTTGTCAGACCTTGTTTTGAATGTAAGTTAACCGGAAGAACTTTCTCATAACGTAGTGCCTTATTTTGAAACTTTTTTCCAATTTACATTCAGGGCTTCATAGATCAACGGAGCTCAGCTGCGTACTTCTTACTTCAGAGTGAATAATTATATATTGGGCAAAACCCAGTGAATTTATGAAAACTGTGCTCCCAAGCCCACCAGTACATTAAAGGCTGGAACTCATGGTGCGAGCGACTGTCGCCACTCCAAGGAGTGTGGGGCGTTTTTAGTCGGGATCCGCCGACAAAAGCTAACCCGTGAAACAACAAAACCACACGCCCCACACAACAGAAAGACGGGGGCGCAAGATTTCTCTGAGACTAAGAGGGACTACATTGATTTTTCATTGGACCTACCGACTTAGCACGCAGCATGAGTTTCAGGTGATTCCAGTGGTGATTCGTGGGATACAGCAAGTACAGCCGGGCTGCACTTGAAATTATCAGCACATACTTTAAAATAATTTATTCTATTAATTTTCCTAAACTCAGACTAGAATTATGGAATTCCTGCGGTAAATTAAAAAAATCTCCAAAAAAATCCGTATTGTGGCCGGATCGCTCATTCAGAAAAAAAGCACTTTAATCTTCCCGCAATTCAATTGGGAAAATCTTTGGTTCAGCCCAGAGCGCTGATAAGAAAATTGGCAGCACCGTTGCCATGGTAACGACTACGTAAGCACTGTCTCCGGCTTAGGATAGCATAGGGTGTTTTAGCTAAGACTCAGCTGAAAAAAGGTTTTCTGACTTTTGCTGTACTAGTGAATTGGACAAACTCATTGGCTCGGACGAGAAGAGAGGGAGAGAATAAAGACACAGAATATATGTTCTAGCCCAGCGTTTCTCAACTAGAGGGGGGCGCGCCCCCCGCAGAACGTTTGCAGGGGGTGGGGCGAGAAAAACTATAGAGCAAGTAGCATGGCCGGCCGTAACCGTTTTGCCACCCCGGACAAAAATATAAAATGCCCCCCCCCCCCTGCAGTAAAATGACTATTAAAAGAAATAAATTGTTCAGATTCTGTTTTCATGCCTATAAAACTGGAATAGCTATTTAAACAGAGAAAAATCTAGAGTTCTTTTTCTGACTTTTAATTCCAAAATTTCTGACTTTTTCTCTTAAATTAATTTTTCATCTTTTGTCATGTTCGATAGACAATGTAGTTAAATTATTTAACCTATCTGGAAGAGTTATGGAACATAAGAAATTTTTAGTTAACGTTAATTTTGAGAAACTCTTCTCTGAACTTGCCACAATTATCAGAAGAAAGCGAAATTCTCGAAGCAATAGCAAATGTGGTGTAAAATCTAGAGTCGATTAAAATTTCAATTGGGCTTTCCTTTTTGCCTAATAAGGCCGTAACTGACACCCTTTCATTTACTAGATCAAGCGCATTTATATTCCCTGGTTCTCCATCGGTCAGCATTAACTCCCAATTGTTTACACTATAAACAGTGTTAACACTGTTACACTGTAGTACATTGTTTAATTAGCACTTTTTAGGAGTATCTTTTAACTCTTATATGCCATGCAAAAATTTAAAATGATTACATTGGGTACTTATTAAATTAAATCTGCGTTCTAAGGTATTAATCACTTTGTTTACTGTAAAAAATAAAACTATTTTAAATTTTAATTTGGGATCTTTCACCAGATCATCTCGTGCTTTGCAATCAAAATTAATACGTTACGTGGCTGGGTAAACTCAGTGTTAGCCAGAATACTATCTCGCCGGTCAGTTCTCTTGCATAACAGAACATTTCATTTAAAGTCACATCCAATCGAAGATCCCTTTAAAAATATCTTTACAGTTTCTTAAGAGTTCTAGAGCAGGTGGTAAATCGTTGTCTTTTGACTGCAATACCTTTTTTTAATGGATTCACGCAATTGAAGATTTTATACCAAATAATAATAGAGCATAGTAACATGAACTGTTTGAGAGAGTTAAATAATCCTGAAGCCAAATCACTGGACCAAAAACTTAAAATTCTTTCATCAATTTTAATGGCAGCCTCATTGGAATTAGATTGGTCAACTTATTACTTACGTTTATACTTTACCAAGAATTCGATTTGTTCGGATTTTTTGGCATCAGGAATGCAATCTAGAAATATGGGATAGTATTTGGCTTGTTGAATTTCATTAACAAAGTGTAATTTGAATCCAACTGGAAACCTTGTTGAAAATCTATGCAAAATGTGTAAATATTTGTTTGCACATCACATATTAACAACTGAAATGAATGAAATGAAATTTATAGCAACACCAAAAGTGGCAACTTAATTTAAACTGCAGGTGCTAAAATATTCTAATTCATTTAAAATTTTTGAGATTTAAATTTACACACAATTTCAAACAACAGTTTTATGTTTGCCCTTTGTTAAAAATGGCTCAATGGAATAGAATGAAATTTGGAATTATATTGAATGACAAGTTAATTGAAACAATAGGTACCAAAATTGTTTTAAATAATTCATAGACTTTGAGATTTTGTAAAAATCGCTTTAAAAGTTTGTTCTGGCATCCATAAGAAACGAATTAAGAGAACAGAATGAAATTAGGTCATATGATGAATAACAAAGCATCATCGAAATTTTTAAAAGATTTGAATAAATTAAAAAGGTTTGTAAAAGTTGCATTGTATTTTTCTTTTCTTTTTTAGGGGGCGGGCGTCACTTTAAGGTGTCTGGAGGTAATACAATAGGTGGCTGTTTGACTTAAACAAATGACGTCGATTTTTGTTTTAAAATTATATTTATTTTTTTTAATTTTGAGAAAATTGTGCAAAAATTTTACAGGCATAATATTAAAATTTCTAAAGTTAATAGAACAAAATTCCGTTACTGTCAAGGAGATTGAGTTAAATAACTTTGTTTAAATTCTTCCTAATTAAATATATATATATATGTTACAGTCAAAACCCGAATTAACTAGACAAAACGTGTTCTGACTGACAGCGCTAGGGAAAACCCGTTTTATTGGAGTAGCGGTAGCACGTTTTCGAGGGCCCCCTACACCGGAGGCATATTTTCCAGGGGGCCCCCTACAGCGATGGCCAGACCCACTGATTTTTTTCGGGTCTCGCAAAGGGCCAGCTTTAGCATATTTTCAAGGGGGCCCCCTAAAGCGATAGCCGGACGCAGCAATAGGGAGTTTGTGCATACCATTTCTTCCTACGCTAACGCTAAACTATCCGCTATACGGAGTATTTTGACCAACCACGTTTCGCATTTTATGCATGCGCATGCGCTTTATTGTCCAATGTCATTTAACGTTACCGTGAGTGAAACCGGGCCTGCACAAACTCCCTAATGTTTTTTGGGTCTCGCAAAGGACCAGCATTAGTATATTTTCCAGGGGGGCCGTACAGCGGTGCCGGACCCACTGATGTTTGTTTGTGTCTCGCAAAGGGACAGCATTAGCATATTTTCAAGGGGGCCCCCTAAAGCGATGGCCGGACCCATCGATGTTTTTTTGGGTCTCGCAATGGGGCCAGCGTTAGCATATTTTCGAGGGGGCCCCTTAAAGCTATGGCCGGACCCAGTGATGTTTTTTTGGGTCTCGCAAAGGGCCAGCGTTAGCATATTTTCGAGGGGGCCCTTGAAGTGATGGCCGGACACACTGATATTTTTTGGGTCTCGCAGAGGGCCAGCGTTAGCATATTTTCCAGGGGGTCCTACATCGGTGGCCGGACCCACTAATGATTTTTTGGGTCTCGCAAGGGGATAGCGTTAGCATATTTTCGAGGGGCCCCCTAAAGTTATGACCGGACCCATTGATGTTTCTTTGGGGCTCGCAGGGGGCCAGCGTTAGCATATTTTCCAGGGAGCCCCTACAATGGTGGCCGGACCCACTGATGTTTTTGGGGGTCTCGCAAAGGGCCAGCGTAAGCATATTTTTGAGGGGGCCCCTTGAAGTGATAGCCGGAGGCACTGATGTTTTTTTGGGTCTGGCAGTTAGCATATTTTCGAGGGGGGCCCCCTACAGCGGTGGCCGGACACAGTGAGGACTTTTGCGGTCTCGCAAAGGGCCAGCAATAGCATATTTTCGAAGGAGAGAGCAAGAACCAATTTTTAGTGGATAAAAGCATTAACATTCCTGAATTCACATGGGGAAACATGGTGTCCAGCCACCACTGTAGGGGGCCCCCTTTCGAAAATATGCTAACACTGGCTCTTTGCGAGACCCGAAAAAAATCAGTGGGTCTAGCCATCGCTTTTAGGGGCCCCCTGGAAATATGCCTCCGCTGTAGGGGCCCCTCGAAAACGTGGGCTACCGCTACTCCAATAAAACGGGTTTTCCCTAGTTAATTCGGGTTTGCCTAGCGCTGTCAGTCAGAACGCGTTTTGCCCTAGTTAATTCGGGGTTTTGATGATTTCGGGTTTTCACTGTAATATATATATATTATTTTGAGAAAATTTTCTGTGACCACTTCATGAAAAACAACTAGTGTGGTCAGACAAAAGGCAAATAAAATGAAATTTTGTTAAATAGCAGGCGGTTAGTAAAATTAAAATTACAGGTTTTTAATTTTATACAATTTGAATTATTATTTGAGGTGTGACGTAACTTTCAAAAAGTTCTCCCGCATCAAGTAAAATCATCAAAATGTAATTCAATCAGACGTTGTAGTGTTTTAAATATACGTTACTTGCTATTACAAAGCAGTTTTCCAGATTATTCTCTTTTCAGTCTTTTATATCATTACATAGCTCTTCTTTTGCACCCTTAAATGACTTCTTGATGTAGGACGCTCAATCCACGAAAAGAAAACGTTAATTTTTTGAATGTAGTAAATATTTTCTCTATTGACAGTTTGCCCTCAGTAATTTGTTACTCAATCTAACCCTGCTAATCTCTTTGAACAATTACCCCACAAAGCGTTATACCTTTGATAGCCTCTATCATTTCTAGCCAGTATGACTAATGCCATTTTTTGTGATACTCCTACAATGCTAACGAAATTTCGCGCTCGCTTAGCTAAAAACCCCATCAATGACGGCATGGGTAACATCAGCATACTAAGAGATATATAGACATTGATATTCTTCGGCAGAGGCGCGGGATAGGGCGTAGGCGGTACCCGTGGGCGGATCCCGCCCCACGGCCCCCGCTCGCTTTTCCAAGGGGCTTCGCATTCACCGTAGTTCTCATGGAGGGATCTTGGAATGGTCTCGAACTCCTAAATATTTTTATCTTTAACGGAGTTGACACTTAAACATCACGAAAACTCAATCATTTGACCAATCTGAATTCCACCATTAATAATGGGAATGTTCCTTAGCAACATTTTAAAAGAAAAATCATACAGGGTCGGTCCCTCCTCTCGGAAATATCTTCTAGTTAACGGGCCTTGTATCTCGGGACATAGTTACTTGTACTACTTAAAGGCCGTGCAGCTTCAAAGAAATAAAACCTGGACTCACGGTCGTGGTACACAAATTTATACACCTTAAAATGTGCGATTACCAAAAGAACTTCACGAATTTGAGTCCTTCAGTAGGCTGCAGTACACACTATGATTAATGCAACAAACATAACTTATTACACATAAATATTAAAAAAAAAAAAATTCTTAATCATGGAAATGCCCCCCCCCCCCCCCCCCCCCCCCCCCCCCCCCCCCCCCCCCCTCCTTACAAGCAAATTTTTTTCGAAATAGTCACACAATTTTGCCATAGCATGTTTAGCCATTTTTAGCTAGTATGTATTTACTTTAAATTTAGCAATCGCAATGTCTTTTTTTTTGATCGAATTTAAGGGAAATTAATGCATAAAAAAAATGATACATACATTATTTGTTTCTCTTTTACTGCCGAAAACGTCAGCTAATAAACAGTTAGTGAACATCAGAACTAGAAAAACATCAATTTTCAAACAGTGTTTGTACAATCGGTTGAACAATCTAGGAAATCAGCACCAATCTTCACTTAATCCTGTTTAGAACATTTGTAAGATTTTAAACAATCTTCTATATTTCTGATGTAATATAATGTTATTAATTACATATACAAGAAATAATAGGAAATCAAGCTAAGTGCACAATCAGTACGAGAATAAAGTTCAATAATATGAAGGGAGTTGATGTTTCCATTTTCATTCTTGAATAAGTAATTTCTTCTGTGGTTACAATTTATATGAATCTTAATTATATGCGAATTCATACCTTTTTAAGACTTAAGAACTAATAAAAACTTAATGCAGGAAAAATGTTGAAAAAGAAATCAATAAACCCGGAAATGACGCATTTTCACAAAAAAAAAAATAGTAGTATCGCTTGTTTTTCTTCGATTTCCGCATAAATTAATTATTTCTTGTTGTGATTGCACTTGATATGCACTATATTTTTATAGATAGATAATTTTTAAAAATTATAACGAGTAAAAAACTATTTTCTTAAGCTGAAGGAGCATGTTTATAAAACTTTTTAAATTATTACAAAATTTACGTTTTTCGCTTTTTTTTTAACTTTACAGGCAAACTCTAACGTTGATCTAGAGATTTCAAATCTCACACATTGTAATTTCACACCAAAACGAACCAGAAAAACCCCGGAGAGCAAACATTTTCAGACATTCGTATTTTCCGAGACACCCTAGGCATAGTGATGTTGACATTGGTAGATAAAGCACTGTTGGTGAAGTTTTATATCAGCCAGCAATCAGCGGCTGAAGCTTCACGGAGGTTTCGGGCAGAAGAAAATGAAAAAAGGGTCAGGTCCTATAGCTCCTGCAGGACTAATTTCCCTTATACGACGTTTCGAAGAAAAGGGAAGTTTGCAGGATCGGCCTCTCTGTGGGTGCGGCACTATTCTCAGAGGTTCGTACCTGCAGTGTGGTTCCGCAAATGAACACTTTATGGGAACAGTCAACGAGCGGAGTACCAGTACCAGTATGTACTATGTAGCGGACGAGAAGTTGCACGAAGCACGGGTATACCGAAGACATCGGTATTTCGCATCCTTCATGGTGTGTTACAATTGTACCCTTACAAATTGCAATCGCTTCAACAGCTTTTGCCAGATGATGCAGCTAAGCGAATGGCATTTGCAAATTGAGCTTTGTCGGAATTCGAAGAAAATCTACAATGGCTGCTCAGTATCTTGTGCACAGACGAGACTCATTTTTCATTGCATGGAACAGTTAACGCACACAACTGTAGAATCTGGGCAATGGAGAACCCACAAGTATACACAGAGGAATCCCTACACGCACCACATGTTACTGTTTGGTGTGGTTTTACCTCTAAAATTGTGTGTTGTGGGTCCCTTTTCTTTGAAGACCCTCTGTGCAAAATTAGGCTGGAAGACATGTTCAGAAGGGTATATCGAAAAAACCTTTTTTTCGAAATTCCTTTGTCCTTAGTGCTATTTTTTGGCCAAATTGGCTCAATAAGAAGTGTACCAAATTTCAACTCGATCGGTTAATATCTTCAGGTGCCGCTTTTGACTTAAAAGTTTGAAAAAAAGCAACTTTTTGGAAAAAAAAAATTTAAATATAAATTTTTCGAAAAGTTCTTGTCCCTGGGAATAAAGGTTACCTAAATTAATAATAAGTGAAAAAAATTTCAGCTCGATCGATCAATATGTTCAGTTGCCGTCATGAGCTTAAAAATTGGAAAAAAAAGGGGGGGAATTTCGCTGGCACTCTGTAGCGACATTTCATTTCTTTAATACAAATATTTTGTATGTACATCAAGTCTCAATAATGTAAATAATATAAGACGTATGTTTTGTGTAACAAGACCTACGTCTTCAAAAGAGATGAAGCTAAAAGAGCTGCTTTCCTATTAGAAATGTGAGTCCTGTAAACTGCACTGGCAAAGTTAGCAAGCTTAATTTTTTTCTTTCAATTTTTCAGAAGGATTGGACGCTTTGTCTGAATCTATCTCGGTTTCACTTTCACTTTCATTTATAAGCACTTCAGATGAAGAAATTGAAACAGTCTTATTTACATTCAGTATGCATCTCTTTTCTTTACGATGAATCTGTTTCTCTCGACGTTTAGTTTCCATTACGTCTAAGCTTCCAATAAACATTCTTCTATCCGGTAACAGATTCACAGCTCAGATACTGTACTAAAGTAGGCTGTTTTTTCATCCATGGGATACTTTCTTTATAAGATACTTTCTTTATAACGCGGTGATGCAGTTTTTAAGATATGTTGCTATGCATTTATAAAATTATTCTAGTAATATAGAATTCAATGTTCATATTATATTATAATTATTATTATTATAATTACTAAGCGTAATTTACGTCATTCAGACATGATGCAACAGCAAAATTTCATGGCCAAGAGTAAAAGACGTTTCTTTAATTTTTACAGAAATTCACCTTTTTTTCACATTTTAAGCTCATTTCCGTAACTGAACATATTAATCGATCAAGCTGAAATTTTTTCCACCTATTATTGAGTCGATTAAGGTAAACTTTATTCCCAGGAACAAGAAATTTTCGAAAAAATTATATTTAATTTTTTTTTCAAACTTTAAGTCAAAAGCGGCACCTGAAGATATTAACCGATCGAGTTGAAATTTGGTACACTTCTTATTGAGCCAATTTGGCTAAAAAATAGAACTAAGGGCAAACGAATTTCGAAAAAAAGGTTTTTTCGATACACCCTAATGTTCAGTCAATACAAAACGTTTCCTAGAAATGCTACGAGATAAAGTGATACCGTGCTGGTTGGAACATAATGTTCTTGACAAGGTGATATTCGCGCAGGACGGTGCACCTCCTCATATTGCGACCGAAGCTTCACTTCGGTCGAAGCGTGCGACCGAAGTCAAGCTTGCGACCGAAGTCAGAAGCTTTCTGACTTCAGTCAGAAAGTCCTGACTGAAGTCAGGACTTTCTGTGAAGTTCCTGAAAAAACGTTCACTGACGAATGAGTACTCAGCCGTTACTTTACACATGAATGGCCACCTCGCTCAGCGGACTTAACACCCATTGATTTTCGGCTCTGGGGTTATGTTAAGTCGCGAGTTTATCGCAATAGCCACTCTTTAGTGGAGTTGAAGAATGCTATTCGCCATGAATTTTCCTGCATCCAACCGGAAATGCTACAGTGAGCGGTGTTATCACTCCCTTGCAAAGTGTCATTTGTGGTGATTGCGGACACAGAACAAGTACGCTAGCGTTGTGGTATAATTGCAAACATATGCTGCCTTCAAAAAAATTTTGTTTTCATAGATATCTGGTACTTATTTCTCTACAGTGCCATCTATCGTAGAAAAATGTAACAACTTTTTTTTCTCAATCCCCAAAAAATCCCCCTTCACGAGAATGACTTTTCCGCAAATCGTATTCTAATAATTCAATTCTTTAAATTTTTATGCATTTTGAAAGGATTTACGGACTTAAGGGACACCCGATATTACGACCTAGGACGCAAAGCTAGTGTCTAAATGGTGCATTCGATTGACATCAAATTAGGTACGCAAATTTTAAGTAACAGTAATTTTAAGAAAGTTTTACAGGGCTAGAAAAAAAGTGTTCTCATGCATTGCGGCCGCAAATCATTTTAAGTGCACTAGTGCCGGAACACTAGATCGGACTCAGTTGAATAAAATTCATTTATATGCTTGGTGTGTGGTAGTGTTCAGAAAGTCGAGTGGAATCACTCCAGATTTTTATACTTAGAGCACCTATCTCTGAAACTATTCAATGAAATTTGACGAAATTTGGTATACAGCTACTTTGAATAGATGTAATCAGAATGTCGAACAGATTTGTCACTGAAATAAAAAATGAGTAATTATGTTAACAAAAAGTGCTATTTTTATTATTAGTTTAAAAAGTACTATGCCTTAATATCTCTAATGCCTCCCGGCTAGCAGGTACCCTATTTATAATACTCCATCGAGGGGAGGGGGTAAGGACGAGTAATTTTATTTTTAAACTGAATCAAGTAGTTACAATAAAACTTCCATAAAACAAAGATTGTACATTTTGGAGGAAAATTTGAATTTTTTTTAGCAGACCATTTCCCTTCTCATTAACTTAAATCATTGAATCACCATTCTTAGTGTAGAGACTACTGAAAAATCAGCTCCTGAACTGAAACGGGGGGGAGAAAAATCAGGTTTATCCGTATTTATTTATGCTAATACGATAAGCGTCTTGCACAGTTATCTTGGCAAGACGATAAAAATTATCAGTTCTGTGTTATAATTTGAAACTCCATTTTGAGATCGTGTCGGTTCAAATCAATGGCTTAAGCGTGTCTTTTTAACTTATCTTGAGCTAGAAATCCGCGATATGTGGTCACTCAGTGTTCTTAAAGATAATTTAGCATTTTGGCTAGGAATAGTGTACCGTTTTTTCTCTAGCATTTTACATACTGAACAAGTAAGTCCGCGTTTCTTTATTTTATTATGTAGAACGAGTAGTGAAATATTGAAGCTGTTTTAAATTAGGGATTTGCTTTCGTGTGTTTTATGACAGTGAAATTGTTATATTGTTTTACAAGTCAATGCGTACCCTACTAACAATTTTGCCCGGGCCATCATCGGCTCTCTACGTGGCCGGTGGTAGCCCGAGCAAAATTGCTAGTAGGGTAATTTCTTTGTATTTAATTTTTTTTTCACTACACCATTTTAATCTTGAGATATGAGACTGACCTAAATTCTCGTCTCGCAACCATTCCTGAAGTAGTTTTTATGCTACAGCGATCGCTCTATAATATGTATTCTCTCCCCATCCCCACCCCTTTTTTTTCTCAAAAAAATATTCAGAAAATTGACCAAAATTAAAAAGAAACTAAAAATATTTAATTTTATGAACTCCAGGGGTCGCAAATTTAACTCCTTAACAATGTCCCTCGAGCTCATTTCGGACGAGGCTTGTTTAATTTGTGAATTTTGAAGTTCTTAATATCAGGATATAACTTAGTTTTTTTTTCTTTCTTTTAATAAGGCAGCCTTGAGCTTATTTATCGATATTAAAGAAATAAGAGGTCCCAATTAATTTTAATTTTAATTGCATTTTTCCGACGTGTACGACGCAGTTACGAAAACAGCGTCGCCTCTGTGCTAGTAAAAAAGCTTGTGCATACTATCACCAGTAGTGTTTCGATAAAATTGATTACTTACTATATTATTTTTAATCAGTTGTCGTGTAATTCATTTTATCTCTCTCTAACATTTAAAAAATATTATGTTTTAGTGTCATTTCAATTTTTTTCCCCATTTACCATGGATTTCGTCAGAGGAACTATAGTCATTACGATAGGCATCGAGGCTCTTTTAAAAAACTTTTCTTCAGTCCTTTGAGTTGAGAAGTAATTAAATGTCTATTAAAATGTATCTGCTGCGGCAGAGTCATTAAGTGAAGAAGGTGCTTGTCGAAAGTGCATTTCCATTTAACCATACATTTGGCACTGTGTCTTGATGAGATCACGGGCTCCAATATCTTGTTTTATATCATAAGATTTTTCCCGGGTGTTTCAACCTCCGTTAGTCTTCCAGACATGTAAAAAGGGTGGCATACACTATGGATATGTTTGTGGACTGTGCACCGAAAGTTTCTCAATATTATCATCATGAAGATGAATCCGCTATCTTATATCATTTCCTTATGTGTTAAGTCACTTATGTATACAGTGTACTCCCTATAATTTTGTGCTAACTGTCATTATTTCACCGTTATTAAATTACAAAGAATATTTGTTTCAACCTACTTTTTTGCGGATTCCAAATAATGTTACAAGCAATAAGTTTCTTGCCAGCTGAAACATTGCATCTGGCACGCCGTTTCCTATCGTTTTTGACAAGCAATCTTCTGAAGCATGCCATAACTTTCATGAAGTGTTGCGAAAAAATAAGATGTATATCCTAGAAAGAATAAGATTTAAAAGTCGCCGATAGTACGTGGGTGTTATTCTGTCACCAAAGGCCTCCAACCTATAACTCGTTCATTTTTACTTTTAGTTGCTCCTTAACCCTCGTCTATCTCTTCTTACCTTCTCTTTGAGTCATTCTGTTTCTTACTCTTATGATCCTTAAGCTGTCTCAATGATATTTCTTATTGCACAAACATTGCAGGCAGTTATTTTTTAAAATAGCAGCAAAAAGGGACGGCGACACTCAATTTAAGAGCTAGCCGGAGGAGTAAACCCAAGTCGCGTGTCTACGTCAGTCATCGTTGTACTGTAGAACATCTACGTGTGAAGAAACTTTGCTTATGCCGTGCCCACTCCAATCCGTGCTTTCTTTTATAGACCTTATTGGCTTTAGTATTGTCCTCGATTTCTGTGATCGCTGATGCTGGAATATGTTCCACTCTTACTGTTGTGTTTAAATGTTCTTTTTTCATTCATAGAGCTATTTGCAAAAAAGTCTACCAAAAGAATCATGCCGTATATATCAAAATGTTTCGAAAGTTTTTTTTAATGCATTTACGTTTCCTAACTTATAAATAAATGTTGTTTAAGAACGTATATTGATTGCGATAGTTTGAGTGATCACTAACCTCTGTTATTATTGGTTGACATGCTCAACAGATATGATAAAACCACATAAGTTTAGTGCATTACATTCTTTAAAAATCGGATTAGTGCTTTTGACACGTGATTGTGTGCTAGTAATATCGCCTATTACAGTAATGAAATTTCCAACAACTGAAAACTCAGAAAGTCCCATGGATCAATTGTTGCCGGCTCTATACATTCGGAACTACAGGGTTTGTATTATTTCATTATTATTATTATTATTTTATTTATTTGCATTAGCATTACTAAATCTTAATATACTCAAGCACAGGTCATATGAAGAATTTTTTAAATAACTATTGATGATATTTTTTCTAATCAAAATGAAATTAAATCATTAATAAAACGTTTTAGAAAACAAATCATACAAGTTTTTTACAAAAGTTAAAATGTATAAAAGCGTATTTTTAAAAACGCAGCCTAATTTGATGCGTTATAATTTGTGAGGATCAGAATAGTTACTGACCACTAAAATTTTAAGTCTGTAACTTCGGTGGATATATCTGGGCGTTGATTTACGTCATTCATTCATTTAGGACATTTTCCTATCTATAGAATTTTTTTTTTAAATCTGCTTTAAAAAAGTACTAAACGTTTTAAAAATACCCTGGCACAATTGTAAAGGGTAACAGGAAGAAAGCGAGACGATTCAGAATTACATGCAACTAGTGA
This sequence comes from Cheiracanthium punctorium, assembly GCA_038373885.1. NCBI lineage: Eukaryota > Metazoa > Arthropoda > Arachnida > Araneae > Cheiracanthiidae > Cheiracanthium > Cheiracanthium punctorium. The sequence continues at coordinate 14,764 of JAWZYV010008708.1, forward strand.
CGGAGTTATGCAATTTATGCTTCATAACTCTGTGAGTTTTGGTCTTAGAAAGGCGATTTTTTTTTCTTTTTATTGTGCATGAAATAGTATGAAGAAAATTTTCCAAAATATAACTGATAGGACCTGGGGACTGTATAAAAATTTAAGTTATGTAATTTTTATAGGAATTGGTGTATTGACTTCGATTGTTTCTGATATAATAGATTATACAATTTAGAGCATTTTTGCAATTGGAACTATGTGTCTCTGACTAAAGATTTAGGAAATAGCCATTGGGCACCGTTTTAGCACTGGACACCCTGTATACACACATATATATATACAGTCAAACCCCGATTTAGTGCCATCTCGAAATAACGCCAATTCCGCTTAACCGCCAATTATGTCTATGAACAAATCTGTCAAATAGGAATTTCAATGTAATGGATCCGTTAAAGCGCCAACTCGATATACCGCCAGAATAAAACTTGCCTAGTGTAATTAATTTTCTAGAAATTACTGGATATGTTTTTTGCACATTCTTTCTTTTTAAACTTTTTGTTAGATTTCCAAAGAGTCCCTTGCCTTCCTACGTCTATATGCTTTCAAAATCAAATAGTATTCAGTAGTAACGAATTCCTATTCATTCTCTTTTGAAAACTGAGAACAATGTTTGAAGAAACCTCTCCTCTCCTCTCTTCACCCCCTCTAGTTTCCGCCGCCTTCCAGGAAAACGGGGTGAAATGCAAAATCTGTCATTCAAAGGTTAGATTAGTCGTTGAATGATCGAAGAATTTAGCAGTTAAATCTGCAAAATAAACAGAGTCTTAATTCATGATGGCAAAAAGAGCTGTATTAACAGTTTCGGAAAAGCGGGAAATTTGCGAATATAAAGAGAGAAATGTGAATGCATCGCAGCAACACATCGCGAATCATTTTTCTACATTGTGGAAAAAGCCTGTTAGCAGGCGCTGCGTAGGAGACATTTTGAAAAATCCCGAAAAATGGATTAACACGAACGATCTGCAGTCAAATGTGAAAAAACTGAAAACTGCAAAACACGAAGATTTAGAGGATGCCCTTTGCATATGGATACTACAAATGAGTGCTAAAAATGCGACTATAACTGGAGACATTATTAGAGAGAAAGCAAAAGTCCTCGGCCAGCAAATGGGCATCAAAGATTTCGAGTATAGTAGCGGCTGGTTGAACAGATTTAAAAAGCGGCGAGGATTCTCGTAGTATATACGAAGTGGTAAGACTGCAGGAGTTGATGAAGATGTTGTGATAAATGGTCGTAAGAAATTGAGTGCGCTGATTTTAGAATATAAAGCTGAGGACGTTTACAACATGGATGAAAGTGGACTTTTTTACCGCCTGCAGCCAGATAAAACAATTTCTAGTGGGCCTTTTAAAGGCTGCAAAAAAGCTAAAGATCGTGTGTCGCTAGTGTTCTGCACTGATAAAAGAACTCTAACAGTGATTGGAAAATCAGCCAAGCCCAGATGTTTTAAAAATTTAATCCTGCCCTTTATGTTGATTATGAGAACAACAAGAAAGCTTGGATGACTGCAGCATTATTTCAAAAATGGCTAGCGAATTTCAACTCAGAAATGCGAAGAAAGAAACGCCATGTTTTAATGATTTTGGATAATGTCCCTTGTCACAAAACATACCCAATGAGCAATATCCGCATTGAATTTTTACCTCCTGATTGTACTGGAGTTTTACAGCCTTTGGATGTGGGTATAATAAACTCATTCAAAGTTCATTATCGAAAGCATCACGTCCGCTGTATTATTGAAAAAATCAGCAAAGATGATTTTTCTCCAATCCTTTTACACGATGCTATTCGCATGATAAAAAAAAAGCTTGATGAAATTTCACCAGAAACTATTGTTAACTGCTGGAAACATACTGGATTAATTAAATCTGAAGGGTTACTTAGGGCGGATGATTTTTTAAGGGGTTCTAAAGCGCATTCACGTTACATCTCGAAGAAACTGCTGGAGAGTCCAGAATGTTAGATCCGTCGCCGCGCGAAAGGCCTGAGCCCTGGATCTTCACACTTCAGCCATAGTGTTTATTCTACTCGGAAACTTCTTTATATAGGATTTACGATATAAAACAATAAGTGCATCTTAATTTCATAGTATCATTTGATAATTTAATTCCAGCAGAATTGAAGTATATTACCTATTATTAAATAAAATGCATTGTGATATTGAGTTTTACAATAGTAATAATACCATGTCAAAGATTATTTTTATCCTTCGCATAATATAATATAATTCGATATACCGCCGCACTCGTTATAGCGCCATAATTTTCTCGAACGGATAGTGGCGTTATTTCGGGGTTTGACTGTACATATATAAGGTACAGCCGCCAAATAACGCCCCCTTTTTGTAAAAAGCAAGTTTTTAAAATAATATACCGAGTGAAGTAATAAATAAAACATCAGAGTTAAGGTGAAACATTTCTTTATTATTCTGAACAGTCAAAAACTTCTTTGTTACTTTTTCTACAAAAATAGATTTAACAAAAAAACAAGAAATTCTGAGAATATTTTATTAGACGCCTAATTACGTCCCGGGGACGATATTGAAATCGCAATAATCAGTATGTAAACTTAAATTTTATCTTTAAAGTTAATTATTAATAATCATAATTATTATATCTAATCAGACTTTTATTAATCATTGGTATAGTTTAAATAATTTTAATTCTCAAAACTGATTACACAAATAAAATTTACTCCTGGATTTTCAACACAATCCTCATACATCCATTGGAAACATTTTGTGCATCTTATCCATTTCTCTCCCTTTGTATCTTGAGAAAACAGCTTCATCGTTGTCACTATCTTCTTCGCCAGTAGGAACTAAAATTGGGTCTTCATCAGACGTTTCCTCGCCAGAAGATTGATTCTTATGTCGCTTTTTGGTTTTCTTTTTGTTGCTTCCTGCCGTATTTTTCTTTAAATTTCTAACCCCTTTTTTTTTCCTCTTTTTCTTTCATCTTTTTCTTTTTTTTTTCCTTTTCCGCGTCTGACGTCTATTATTTCTTGTTTATGCGCTGAAGCCGTAACTACCATGGCTTTGCCTAGCCTAGGTGACGTTGAAGGTGGCTCAGGCTCAACAACTGAAACAGGTTGTATGTCAACTGGAACTATAAACAGGGAGGAAGGGTTGCTTTACCTAAGTGATGCCGTTGGTGTTCTTGGTTCAGATGAAGTGATCTACAGTGGCGTACGCAAGGGGGGGGGGTTGGGGTTCAATTCCCCACCCCCTTGTAAAAAAATTTTAACAAAATGTCCATAAATTTTCAATTTTTAGTTCAAATATTAAGCATTTTAACACAAAGTTATGTCTATAACCCCCTCCCCCTGAAGGAAGTCTGCATACGCCACTGGTGACCTAAATACCGTTCCGGGGGCGATATTAGGCTCATGTGAGGGGACGATATTGAGAATTCGTCAAGTTTATGGATATCATCCATTAAACCAAAAGCACATGTCATAACCTACATAAAATTTCAGTCAATTTAAATTTAAGAAATAACAACAAATTTTGCCAAACATTTCATTACAATAACTCAAATACATCCATATTTAAACAGTACTCATAGTATTTTCATTAAAAACTCACCTTGGACAGTTTTTTCGTTTTTTAAATATCTTGTGCAAGGAGCTATACGTTTCACCGTCAAAATTTACAATGGCCGACTTATATAACTAACTTTAGGTTTGCCATATTAAAACTAGATGGCGTTATTTAGAAAAAGCTATACTGACGGGGATGAAATTAAGCTCGGGGAAGGAATTTGGCAACTGCACCTTATATATGTTACGGTAAATGTAATTAATCCGGTGACAAGGCCGTAGCCAAGGGGGGGGTTTGGGGGTTCAAACCCCCCCCCCCCGAAATTTTCAGTCACATAACTTACTGTTCGTAGAAAAAAAAATTATCCCTTGTATCGCCAATTACGATTATTGCACTTCAGTTCATTCAAACCGCATGTAATTTTTTACTTGTGTTTCTCTGAGGATCGCAAAGTGATAAATTTCACTTAAATATGCTACTCTTTTCTCTGTACGTTATATGCATACCTGTCTTCTGAGTATGGCCGAAAGGAAATGCAATTTCCGTGGCACTTGCAAGCAGAATTTCTCATTCTCATCAAATAATTCTTTAAATAAACAGTATTTAATGTATCATAGTAGTAGGAATTTGTGAAGGTGGTAGCAAAAATGTGCCCTAAGTACACTATGTACTGCTGCTTTATTTACACAATTTTACACAGTATTTACATTTCCCATAATTAGAATGCAGTATGATCGGAGCAAAAGCTCACATTCGTCTCAATGCTTCTCCACATTGCTTCTCTCTCTTCTTCTTTCACCCCCCCCCCCCTTACACGTAGAGAGAGACAAAAAAGAAATATCGTAAATAAAAAAAATTCTCTTTCCACAAAAAATAGCGAGTCATCTCTCGATTCCATCGGAGATCGAAACACGAAACAGTTTCACAGTATCGTGTTTATGACCTCTATAAATAAAAAAGTCAGTGATAAGTTTGTGATATTTGGGACATGTAAGCTCCAGTCTCGACCCATGTGGACCGGGAGGGAGATCCTACGTTGCATTATTCACGTAACCAGTCCGCTACTCCTTAGAATGAAAAGAGAGTGGCACTGCGGACAGCAGGAGTAAAAAAAAAAAAAAACATCCGCTGCCTGGCTAGTGTCGCCCCTCTCGAGTCAGCGCCCTAGGCAGTCGCCTAGTTTTCCTATATGGTCCAGCCGGCCCTGCTCTGTCACACAGTGCTTGTCATTCTTTAAAGGCTGCACTGACACAGAGGTTCGCTATGCCGATAGGATACTGCTTACATAGTATTGTTTCAATTTGGATGCATTATTTTCGCGTTTTAAATAAAAATGAAAAAACACAAAGCTAGAGATCATACTTTGTTTAATTTTAATTTCAGTGTGCTGAAAAAAGTACCATATTAAAACATAAAACTTGAAACCCCCCCCCCGAAAAATTTTCCTGGCTACGGCCTTGTCCGGTGATTATACTTAATAACCAGTAATTAACCATAATCACCACTAAATTTGGTAAATATGATAAATTTTTGAAAATTTATCAAATTAACCGGTTGGTTTGCATAATTCCCAACTCGTAATGGTGAATGTGATAAAACTCCCGAACTTTACGAAAATTCGTTCAGTTTTCGCAACTGCTTGGCTTCTATTAACACGCGACAATCACGTGATTTCAGCAGTTCTCATTTCGTTGCATCTAGACGTTTTTTTGCTACCCTCTCGTATTTTATAAAATATTGAATAATGGCTGGTATGCTTGAGCATTTATTTCCAAATTAGTTAATACTATGGAGAAAGCAAGCAGTGGTTTTCTGATGAAAGAAAAAAATGATGATTTGTCAGTGGCGGATTAATGCAAGTTTGTCGGGGGGGGGCGATTAGTTAGAAGATTCACATATACATCCATTTTATGGAAGTAAAATAGGATATTTTACAATAATTTCTTTATTCTCGGGGGGGCGGTCGCCCCCTTTGCCCCCCCTGTTAATCCGCCCTTGTGATTTGTTATAAAATGTGAATAATAGTAAAAACAAAAGTAGTGGGATAAAGCCGGAAGATTATCAAAGACTAAAAAGATACAATGTAATGTAAGTAGGCAATGTTGAAAATGTTATCATTCCCGTAAGTAAAGAGAGCTCCAATGTTAGATTTTACGTGTACTTTGAAAAACTTTTTACCACAATTCATGAGGTACACTTATCAATAGGCCGTAGTGGTAGAAACAGTATGCTAAAAGAACTTTAAAAAAATCACAGTCCCTTATTCAAATTTCGTTCGGGCTAAATAAATATATGTGACTTAAAATAACCATTTATTGACCTTTTAATTGTAAAATATAAAATATTGTAATTCGTGGTCTCTTACGTCATAGTGTCCAACGAAAAAATATCCTTCTGAGTAGTAACTACACACACAAGAAAAAAAAAAAAAAAAAAAATTGCACTCTATTCAGCTGGCCCAATCAGTCATGATATAAATCACATTTACCGTTACGAGTTGGGGATTACGCAAACAAACCGGTTAATTTGATACATTTTCAAAAATTTATCATATTTATCATATCTAGTGGTGATTATGCATAATTACCGGTTATTATATATAATCACCAGTTTATTACTTTTACCGTAACGTATATACTGGGTGATTCAAAATAGATGTTAAGGCGATTATTTTTTAAACCGTAAGTGATCGAAACATACTTCCAATTAAAGAAGTTCGTCAAATTAAAAGTAGCTTTCAAATATGGCACTTTTTTTTTAATGGGGTTGTATACATACATATTAAAATACGAAATTTAATTTTATGCGGTCCCTAATTTCCTACCCTTTATATTTAGAAGAATGTTGCTCTTTGCCTAAGAAAATTAATAAAACGAATCGCGTGTCAAGTGAAATAGTTTCCGAGATATATCAATTTGAAAATTTTAGCATTAGTGCCAAGCAATAAGGGATTGTCTCAAATAATTTATGTTAATTGTCACTCGATAGACACAGTTGACTCTTCAAATCCTAATTTAGCTTGAATTTTCCTGTAACGCATCTTTGGCAGTTTCTAGTAAAAGCTACCACACCATAGTAACCTACACCATTATTTTTTCATTCTCTTTTACACTTTAAAATTCCTTCTCTAAAAGCGTGATGTAATTAGTAGATGATCCTCCTAAAAGACTAAATTATCGCTAATTTCATAAAGCAGTAACGATCATTTTAGGTTAAAACTGTACCTGTTAATTTCACACATTTGAACCCGTTTGATGGCTTTTCCCAACAATGGGATCTATATTTAACTTTTATCAACTCATAGTTGGTTCCACAACTTAAAAATTTTTTCGCCTGAAAACGGACTCCAACCAAGACTGGATTAAAGGGGGGGGGGTGAAGGGGGCGACCGCCCCCCCCCGAGACGAAATTAATGTAAAAGATCCTATTTTACTTCTATAAAATGGACGTATATGTCAATCTTTTAACTAACCACCCCCACCGACAAACTAACCCCCCCCCCCGACAAACTTGCATTAATCCGCCACTAACTCCAACACAGTAGGTAAAGTGGTGTATTTCATCATTTTCAAAATAGATTTTCTCCCTAACTATCACTTAGAGACACGGGATTTGTTTTATTAATTTTCTTAGGCAAAGAGCAACATTCTTCAAAATATAAAGGGTAGGAAAGGAGGGACCATATAAAAATTAAATTTCGTGTTTTAATATGTATACAACACCCAGTAAAAAATGCCATATCTGAAAACTACTCTTAATTTGACGAACGTTTCTAATTGGAAATATGTTTCGATCACTTACGGTTTAAAAAATAACCGCCTTAACATCTATTTTGAATCACCCGGTATATATATATAAACTCGGCTGTTCGAGCTTCGTCAGGGGGAGACCCCACACCCCTGAACCCTTCTACTTTTTTAGTTGCATTATTGCCATATTAAAACGATAATAATTGACTATGTCTTTTTATCTCTCATCTTTCGTGTATTTCGCCTGGTAACCCTATGTTGAAATTTTTATGATTGTAACCTATTTACAGAAAAATACATGTGATGCAAATTCTACAGCTTACGAGATATTATATAATAATAGATTAAAGCTGTTGTGAACTAATAGTATTTAAATATATGTAAAAAATACATGTGATGCATATTCTACAGCTTACGAAATATTGTAACAATAGATTAAAGCTGTTGTAAACAAATAGTATTTAAATAAACGGATTAAATTTTTAAACAATCATTTTATCAAATAAATGCAACCTTATGGAGCTTATAGAAATCGGTGGTTTACGTAACTCATACTAACATTTTATTTTATCTACTTATTGTTGCCACATTCTCATATAAAATTTACAAAACGGATGAAATTTTTAAACAAACATTTTATCAAATAAATGCAACCTTACGGAGCTTATAGAAATCGGTGGTTTACGTAACACATACTTACCATTTTCATTTATTCTTACTTTTATGTCTCATTTTTATGCCACATTTTCAATAAAGGAGTGAAAGATAAAATGACGTAGTCATTAATATAATATAAAATAGCTAAACTTACGAAGTATGGAATTCCAAGTAATTCATCGAGCAAGTGATAGCACACAATAACAATTAAAAAACTGTAGTCAAGAATAAAAATTGAAAATCCAGTGGCCATAAATATTGTAAAAAACAGAGCTATCAAAGCTAAAGAGAAGTGGAAAACAAGCCAGGCTTACAACAAGCCAGACATCTGGGAAAACAAGCCAGACATTTGGGCTTAAGCCTAACTTCATGAATCCAAACAATGATGTAGAGATGGAATGGAAAATTGAAATGGAGCAGGGGTCGCGCTGTCGATTGCCAACGTCGCAAATTGCGATAATAAAATTAGTTTGGCGAAAGAAAATACGATTTGGCGAAACTTTAAAAAAAGCCAGCGCGACCTCTAAAATGGAGTACTATATATATTGTTGCGGAATTCTCTGCTATTCCTGGGGTTCGTCGTTCTAAAGTCCAGTTGGTGTAAAAAGTTCAAAAAGTCACTTGTCAGGATGGAACACAGACTTTATTGCTTCTAGAACTTTAGAACAATCAGCTGTACACAATTCACAAGCACAATCTAGCAGTAACGTGCTTTTAACAATCCGCTTAGATCAGAAGCTCTCACAAATGCTGTATTTCTCACACAAAAATAAGTCACTTTCACAGGCAAAAATTCAGTGAAAATATTCAAGAGATATCGTACACAATCCCTTAAGACACAGCAATGAAGAATTTACACACAGCACTTTGAAAACAGCTTCATAAAGCAAGCTAAAACACAGCTTCTATAGCACTATCAATTCACAAAGCGTACTGAGAGCTCTTCACACATTGAGCGTTCAACTCGCACTGAACTGTCGGGGCAGTGCGCCGGTTTATATAGAGGAGGCAGAAACTGCGGGAAGCTTCTAGAGGAGTATATTTCTTGAAGATTCTACATAAAGCGAGAATATTGATTACGTCATAGAAGAGAAATGTTAGGTTATTATGCGTTTTTAATGCAGGAAAAACAACTTCCAGGCCCCATTGGGAAAATCGCGCCAAATGACCAAAAAGTCGCCAAGCTTGGCGACTTTTTGCGAAATATCGCCAAATTTGGCGCCAAAAATAAGTCCCCAAATGAGAAGAGATCTAAGCTCTAGGACCAATATTTCTCGAGTTTTCTAGAACCTCCATTGAAAAACAATGGCAAACAGAAACCTCCATATCTCCGGTTCTAATTGGCCGATTTTGATGCAACAGAAAGCAAAATTTATCTATTTGAAGCGTAGAATACGAATTTTAAACCATTTTATGCCACAGAGCAGCGGGTTGCCCCGAAAATTCGTAAAATTGCCCCCTTCCCAAGGACTGTACGTCCCGGGCAGTACAAGCCCCAGTTAGGAGGTCACACAAATATACAGTGTCCAACCTTTAACCAAATCTTAACAACATAATTTAAGCAAATAATCAATAAACACAGTAAGCAAATGCACTCTAATAAATAAATAATAGACATAATAAACAATTACACTAATAATTAATCAATGTAATAAACAAATACACATTAATAAAAACCAATATATAGTGAAACCTGTTTTTAAAGACCACCACTGGGACCAAGAAAACGTGGTCTTTAAGGAGGGTCGGTCTTTGAATTCAGGTAATACGATACATTTTGACAAAATTTTAAGCGTACTTAATTTTATCAATAGAACTGGGATTTGTTTGATAATTACTTTATTATCACTGAAACGGTTTTTATATAGATATAATATAATAAAAAGCATGTACAGTCAAACCCCGATTTAGTGCCATCTCGAAATAGCGCCAATTCCGCTTAACCGCCAATTATGTCTATGAACAAATCTGTCAAATAGGAATTTCAATGTAATGGATCCGTTAAAGCGCCAACTCGATATACCGCCAGAATAAAACTTGCCTAGTGTAATTAATTTTCTAGAAATTACTGGATATGTTTTTTGCACATTCTTTCTTTTTAAACTTTTTGTTAGATTTCCAAAGAGTCCCTTGCCTTCCTACGTCTATATTGTTACGAATTTTCGGGGCAACCCGCTGCTCTGGGGCTGAAAATGGTTTAAAATTCGTATTCTACGCTTCAAATAGATAAATTTTGCTTTTTGTTGCATCAAAATCGGCCAATTAGAACCGGAGATACGGAGGTTTCGCTTTCCCATATGTTTTTCTATGGGCTTCTAGAAATCTCGAGAAATATTAGTCCTAGAGCTTAGATCTCTTCACTTTTGAGGACTTATTTTTGGCGCCAAATTTGGCGATATTTCGCCAAAAGTCGCCAAGCTTGGCGACTTTTTGGTCATTTGGCGCGATTTTCCCAATGGGGCCTGGAAGTTGTTTTTCCTGCACTAAAACGCATAATAACCTAACATTTCTCTTCTATGACGTAATCAAAATTCACGCTTTATGTAGAACCCTCGAGAAATTGACTTTTCTGGAAACCTCTTGTACCTCCTGCGTCGGCTATTTATAGAAGCGTGCATCGCCCCGAGTCAGTCAGTGCGAGCTGAACGCTCGATGTGTGAATAGCTCTCGGTACGTTTGTGTGAATTGATAGTGCTATAGAAGCTGTGTTTTAGCTTGTTTTGTGAAGCTGTTTTCAAAGTGCTGTGTGTAAATTCTTCATTGCTGTGTCTTAAGGGATTGTGTACTATATCCCTTGAATATTTCTACGGAATTTTTGCCTGTGAAAGTGACTTATTTTGGTGTGAGAAATACAGCATTTGTGAGAGCTTCTGATCCAAGCGGATTGTTAAAAGCACGTTATTGCTAGATTGTGCTTGTGAATTGTGTACAGCTGATTGTACTACGAAGATCTAGAAGCAATAAAGTTTGTGTTCCATCCTGACAAGTGACTTTTTACTTGAACTTCTTACACCAACAGGACTTTAGAACGACGAACCCAAGGAGTAGCAGAGTAATTCCGCAACAATATGCTTTCAAAATCAAATAGTATTCAGTAGTAACGAATTCCTATTCATTCTCTTTTGAAAACTGAGAACAATGTTTGAAGAAACCTCTCCTCTCCTCTCTTCACCCCCTCTAGTTTCCGCCGCCTTCCAGGAAAACGGGGTGAAATGCAAAATCTGTCATTCAAAGGTTAGATTAGTCGTTGAATGATCGAAGAATTTAGCAGTTAAATCTGCAAAATAAACAGAGTCTTAATTCATGATGGCAAAAAGAGCTGTATTAACAGTTTCGGAAAAGCGGGAAATTTGCGAATATAAAGAGAGAAATGTGAATGCATCGCAGCAACACATCGCGAATCATTTTTCTACATTGTGGAAAAAGCCTGTTAGCAGGCGCTGCGTAGGAGACATTTTGAAAAATCCCGAAAAATGGATTAACACGAACGATCTGCAGTCAAATGTGAAAAAACTGAAAACTGCAAAACACGAAGATTTAGAGGATGCCCTTTGCATATGGATACTACAAATGAGTGCTAAAAATGCGACTATAACTGGAGACATTATTAGAGAGAAAGCAAAAGTCCTCGGCCAGCAAATGGGCATCGAGTATAGTAGCGGCTGGTTGAACAGATTTAAAAAGCGACGAGGATTCTCGTAGTATATACGAAGTGGTAAGACTGCAGGAGTTGATGAAGATGTTGTGATAAATGGTCGTAAGAAATTGAGTGCGCTGATTTTAGAATATAAAGCTGAGGACGTTTACAACATGGATGAAAGTGGACTTTTTTACCGCCTGCAGCCAGATAAAACAATTTCTAGTGGGCCTGTTAAAGGCTGCAAAAAAGCTAAAGATCGTGTGTCGCTAGTGTTCTGCACTGATAAAAGAACTCTAACAGTGATTGGAAAATCAGCCAAGCCCAGATGTTTTAAAATTTTTAATCCTGCCCTTTATGTTGATTATGAGAACAACAAGAAAGCTTGGATGACTGCAGCATTATTTCAAAAATGGCTAGCGAATTTCAACTCAGAAATGCGAAGAAAGAAACGCCATGTTTTAATGATTTTGGATAATGTCCCTTGTCACAAAACATACCCAATGAGCAATATCCGCATTGAATTTTTACCTCCTGATTGTACTGGAGTTTTACAGCCTTTGGATGTGGGTATAATAAACTCATTCAAAGTTCATTATCGAAAGCATCACGTCCGCTGTATTATTGAAAAAATCAGCAAAGATGATTTTTCTCCAATCCTTTTACACGATGCTATTCGCATGATAAAAAAAAAGCTTGATGAAATTTCACCAGAAACTATTGTTAACTGCTGGAAACATACTGGATTAATTAAATCTGAAGGGTTACTTAGGGCGGATGATTTTTTAAGGGGTTCTAAAGCGCATTCACGTTACATCTCGAAGAAACTGCTGGAGAGTCCAGAATGTTAGATCCGTCGCCGCGCGAAAGGCCTGAGCCCTGGATCTTCACACTTCAGCCATAGTGTTTATTCTACTCGGAAACTTCTTTATATAGGATTTACGATATAAAACAGTAAGTGCATCTTAATTTCATAGTATCATTTGATAATTTAATTCCAGCAGAATTGAATTATATTACCTATTATTAAATAAAATGCATTGTGATATTGAGTTTTACAATAGTAATAATACCATGTCAAAGATTATTTTTATCCTTCGCATAATATAATATAATTCGATATACCGCCTCACTCGTTATAGCGGCATAATTTTCTCGAACGGATAGTGGCGTTATATCGGGGTTTGACTGTATGTACTTACTTTTTTATAATACGTAGAGAAAGACAGCGAGATTTATATATATTTTAATAAATGAAATTAGAATATGTTCAAATTAAAAAAAAAATTGAAAAATATAAAATTTTGTGTTAAATTTTCCGTGCTTGGTTCTCGCCAGTATCGGCATCGCTCATTGATCGGAACAATGACGTCATTCTCGGTAGTATTTTCCTACGGTGCGCAGATTTTGTGATGGAATTAGTTTTCGAAGAAATGTTTTAAAAGAAGAAATTGTGCTGAACGATTCACTGTAATGCATAAAATTCTATTTTCATCAAATGCATAAAATTCTATTTTCAATAAATATCCTCCAAGAAGCAGTAACACAAGTAACTGCGTGCATGTCGCTATTGCGTTGCGTTGTAGTTGAGTTGTAACACAGCTTCTTTTCACTAAATAATCCACTGTCTCCATGGATTATTTAGTGACTGGAAGCTGTGTTACAACTCAACTAAACACGTGTCAACTTTCGTTTTCATCATACCGCGTGATTGCTGATCATCCGAATAACAAACTTAGTCAAATAGGGGAAAATTAAGAATTTTTTTAAAGAATTCGCGGTCGTTAAAATAGGATTTTAGATAAATTTGTTTCTTATACATAGTGGTCGTTGGTCGCGTCAGGCAAGTGGTCGTTCAATAAGGAAAATAAACCATTATTTATTATCATATGGTACTCGGGACCGCTAAAACATTGTCGACAAGACCAGGTGGTCGTTAAATACGAGGGTCGTTCAGCACAGGTTTTACTGTATTACAAATATGTACACTAAACATGGCGGTAGTGAGTGAAAGAGAGTTGAAGAAAGAGGAAGAGAAGAGAAAGACAGGAAAGAAATGAGAGTTGGAAGAAAGGAGGAATTACGCCATAGTGACCATGGTCTGAGCTAATTACAACCGCGGTAGATGGCTAGCCGATCGTAATGTAAAACTCTTGGCTTCGAGTTTGGTGACTTACGAATCCGTACGATGATGTCATTCAGCCGGTTTAGGACTGTGTAAGGACCGTCCCACGGCGATTGCAGCTTGGGAGACAGGCCTTTCCGTCGAGTAGGATTCCATAGCCAAACTTTGTCACCTACGTTGAAGTCATGTCCCGTAGCCTTCGTGTCGTAGCGATTCTTCATCCTCTCCGTGTTCAGGTTGATCCGCTCCCGAGCAAAATGATGCACGTCTTCAAACCGTGCCCGAAGATTTTCCACGTACTCCTCTGGCGATGCAGGCGCATCTGGAGGGCGGCCGAACACTAGATCGGCGGGAAGACGAAGATCTCTGCCGAACAGCATCTGGGAAGGTGTGAAGCCGGTAGTCTCATGGACGGCGCTCCTATAGGCCAGCAGGAAGAGGGGGAGTTTCTTGTCCCAGTCCTCTTGATTCCTAGATACCAGGAGCGAGAGGTTGTTCAAAATTGTGCGATTGAACTTCTCCACCATGCCGTCGGATTGTGGGTGTAAAGGCGTAGTCTGGGTTTTGTCTATTCCGAGAAGTTTACATTAGTTCTTTAAAGACTGCAGAGGTAAAGTTCGTTCCTTGGTCAGAATGAAGTTGCAGAGGGGTACCATATCTGGAAATCCAATCTTGCACCAGTACCTCTGCTACGGTCGTAGCTTCTTGATCAGGAATAGGAAACGCTTCGGGCCACTTAGAGAAATAGTCAATGACAACTAGGATGTATTTGTTGCCATCCGAAGTTCGCAGAAGAGGTCCCAAGATGTCGAGGGCAATTCTCTCGAAAGGCGCTCCTACATTGTAACGATGTAGTTTTCCACGGCTTCGTTTCTTCGGGCCTTTACGGGCGGCACAGGCGTCACAAGCTTGACACCACTTTTCGACATCGCCCCGAGCCCTAGCCCGGTAGAAGCGCTCGCGAACTTTCTGCAGGGTCTTAATGGCCGCCGGTTAAGCCATTATGGAGCTCTTCTAGAACTTTCGGAATCCTCGAACGAGGGAGTACTAGCTGCCATCGGAGCATCTTGCCGTCGTCCGACTCCCATTTACGATACAGGACTCCATTTCTCAGGCGCAGCGAATCCCATAAAGCCCAGTACTGTTTCGTTGCCGGACTGCAAGATGATATTTCTTGCCAGCTGGGCTTATCGCCGGACTTTTCCATAAACTCCACAATTGGTTTGATGTCGCTATCTGCTAATTGGCCCGCCCGAACATTTTCGTCACTCCAGGGATCTTGAGATGCTGCCGATGATGTAACTTGGCGGACAACGGGATGTTTCAGATGGTAATTTTTCTCCGCCCTGGAGCAATAGCGACAACTGTCTATGCAGGGCCTTCTCGACAAAGCATCTGCATTTCCATGAGATGCTCCTTTCCGATCACGTATCTCGATGTCATATTCTTGTAATCTCTGTATCCACCTGGCTATCTGGCCCTCTGGATTCTTGAAATTTAGAAGCCAGGTTAAAGAGGCATGGTCCGTTCGGAGCAGGAACTTTCGGCCGTACAGGTAATGATGGAAGTGCTCCACGGCCTTAACGATAGCAAGAAGTTCCTTTCTCGTAACACAATAGTTACGTTCTGCCTTCGAAAGGCACTTGCTCCAGTAAGCAATCACATGTTCTTGACCATCTATCTCCTGGGACAAAACTTCTCCAACGCTCTCCTTACTTGCGTCTGTGTCCAGGATAAATAGCTTGTCAGGGTGAGGATACGACAGGATCGGCGAAGATGTTAAAGCCGTCTTCAGTTCGTTGAATGCGTCCTCACATTCCTCAGTCCATAGAAATTTCTGTCCAGTCTCGGTCAATTTGTGGAGAGGTCTTGCAATTTAAGAAAAACCCTTTACGAATTTTCGATAGTAAGTACACAGACCGAGAAAACTTCGTAAGTCATGGATATTCTCGGGACGACTCCAGTTCTGGACTGCGGACGTCTTTTCGGGATCGGTTCGGACTCCGTGGGCGGATATTATGTGCCCGAGATAACGTACTTCCCGACGGAATAAGTTGCACTTAGATGGACTCAGTTTCAAGTTTGCCTCTTTTAATTTCTGCAGTACCTTTCGAATGTTCTCGAGATGCTCTTCGAAAGTCTTTCCGACGATGATTATATCGTCCAAATTAACGAGACATGCTTCGTAGGAAAGTCCTCTCAACACTGTCTCCATCAGACGCTCGAATGTAGCCGATGCGTTGCAGAATCCAAAAGGCATAACTTTGAACTGCCACAATCCTTGTCCCGTGGTGAACGGAGTCTTTTCACGGTCATCGGGATGAATTTCTACTTGCCAGTAGCCACTCTTCAGATCCAGAGTGGAAAACCATTCATTTCCCGATAAAGTGTCCAAAGTGTCGTCTATCCTGGGAAGAGGGTAGCTGTCTTTCTTGGTTATGTCATTCAGTCGTCTATAGTCAACGCAGAACCGGGTGGAACCATCTTTCTTTCGGACCAAAACAATCGGCGAGGCCCACGGACTAGTCGATGGCTCGATGACGTCATCACGCTGCATCTCCTCTAAAATCTGTTCATCTATTCTTGCTTAGCAAACGGCAGCTGCCTAGGATGTTGCTTGATGGGAGAATGGCTGCTTGTGTCTATTCTATGCTGCGTTAACCTCGTACGGCCAAAGTCACCGGAAGTACGAGAGAAGAGGTCTTCAAATTCAGCTATTACCTTCTCCGCAGCGCTTCTCTGTTCTGCCGTTAACTCCACGTCTTGTATTAATTCCTTCGTCAGGCACTCGGAAGATTTAGCTGTCGTTTGGCTGATGTTCTTATTAATGCAGGTAACAGAATGCATGTCGCCAACACTTCATTTTTCTATATCACCTTCGACTTGTCCGTCACATTTGCTACTCTAACTGGAATTTCTGTTCTCGACAAGTCCACAAGTGTTGCTCCCACAAGTACTCCTCTGACGGAATCACCATTGATTGGGTGTTCGATTAATCCAAAACGGAATTTATTGCTTTCTTTTACTGTTCCAGAAATTATTGAATCAGTTCTGGGAGGTAGAGTGATATCAGTCTGGGCTATTATTTGCTGAACAGGCAAAACAGTTTCATTTCTAATATCGAACGCAGCTATTTCTTCTGAGTTCATTATTCTTAAGAAGACTGAACGAAGCTCATTATTCTTAAAGTCCAAATTAAATTTGTGTGATTTTAAAAAAACGAGTCCGAGAATAAAAGAGTCTATAATATTGGCGACCTATACCACATGGTCGTATCTGGCATTTCCAAACGTGATTTCTACTTGCGCTTTTCCGCCCACTTCGATCTTGTCACCTGTCACAGTCTGGAGGGTCAGCGAGGGCGGAGTCCAGATAATCTTTAAATTTAATTTCTTGGCCAGATCCGTCCTTATGATGGTTACGTTCGCTCCAGTATCAATCACCATGTGGCATGGGGAACCATTAACGTATCCCAGTACGAAGAGTCCATTACTGCCGCCATTCACTGATGAAATCTGCAAGACTTTTAGGTGGGGCTTTTGACTATCTGGCAACCTCCGCCCCGTGAGATGGCCACCTCCTAGTTTCCCTCCTTCATGTTCTTAGAGTTCTCTTGCTGGTCATGAGACTTTCGACCACAATGCTTTTGTACATGCCCTTCGACGCCACACTTCCGCCACACTTTCACTTTCTTTGGGCCATCTCTCGTTCTATCGGATCTTAATTTTCGTTCTATGAGATCTTCAATTCTCTTTAACCTTTTCTCGACGCTCTCTGTGTCTTTGTCAGCTCCCTCTTGGGCCGTGACAGCTCTAACAGCATGCCGATCTTTCCTGACGGCCCGCTGAGCTGCTTCTAGCTTCATTGCGAAGACGAGAGCAGATTTTAAATCCTGGTAATCCTCCAACATAAGTGACTTTTGGGTTTCTGGATCACGGATGGCTTCAATAAAATGACGCACCGCCATTTCTTCTCGGACATTATCAAGGTGGTCCATGTTGGCTAGATGACACAGCCTATCTGTGTCCGAAGCCAGCTCTTGAAGGGTCTCGCCAGATCTCTGCTTCCTTGACTTAAGTTGGATTCTACTATATTCTTTCTGGCACTTCTCTCCGAATTTCATCTCCAAGGCACTGGCAAGGGCGTCAAAATCTCCTATCTTCGTCGCTCCAATAGTTTGCAATACGTTAATTGCATCTCCGCTAAGGGAAGCTGCCAGTTGGTCCGCTTTCTCGGACTCGCTCCAACCATTGGCTTTGGCGACGATCAAGAATTGGGTCTTATAAGCTTCCCAGGGAGTCTTTCCATCATAGGTCGTTAGTTCCACTGTTGGGCGGCGTGACGACAACTTGATGTTTTCAGGTAATTTTCCCATCTTCACTAGAGAGTCCAGTTTTTCCTCAATTTTATTCTCAAATTCTTCACGGATCCTGCAAATAACCTGCTGTAATTCCTTAACATTCCCTTCAATTCTTTGTTCATATTTCGTCTGAGTTTCTTCTAAGAGAGAAACTCTTTTCTCCATTTCTTCTTGGCCCTGCTTAATTTCTTCTAAATTTTCTTGGGTTTTCTCTATCTTCTGCTCCAACTTTTCTTGATTCTTCTCTATTTTCTGCAACCCAGTTTTCATCTCTTCTTTTCTGGCTTTAATTTTCTTCTGTAAATCGGTTTGTCCGGTTTTCATCTCTTCTAATCCGGTTTTCACCTCATCGTGTGCAGCTTTCATTTCGTCATGTCCGGCTTCAATTTTCTTCTCTAAATCCGCCTTCATCTGTTCTTGTCCGGATTTCATTTCCTGCATCATATACATGAGCTTTTGAAGTTGTTCTTCCATTTTTCGACTAGTCAAAACCATAAACTGGAAAATTAAAGTCTTTCTTTAGGACCCCGATTCTGACACCAAATGTTGCGGAATTACTCTGCTACTCCTGGGGTTCGTCGTTCTAATGTCCAGTTGGTGTAAAAAGTTCAAGTAAAAAGTCACTTGTCAGGATGGAACACAAACTTTATTGCTTCAGAAACTTCGTGGAACAATCAGCTGTACAAAATTCACAAGCACAACAGTAATGTGCTTTTAACAGATCTCTTAGATCAGAAGCTCTCACAAATGCTGTATTTCTCACACAAAATAAGTCACTTTCACAGGCAAAAATTCAGTGAAAATATTCAAGAGATATCGTACACAATCCCTTAAGACACAGCAATGAAGAATTTACACACAGCACTTTGAAAACAGCTTCGTAAAGCACGCTAAAACACGGCTTCTATAGCACAAAGCAAGCGTACTCTCACTGACAGCTCTTCACACATTGAGCGTTCAACTCGCACTGAACTGTCGGGGCAGCGCGCCGGTTTATATAGAGGAGGCAGAAACTGCGGGAAGCTTCTGGAGGAGTATATTTCTTGAAGATTCTACATAAAGCGAGAATATTGATTACGTCATAGAAGAGAAATGTTAGGTTATTATGCGTTTTAATGCAGGAAAAACAACTTCCAGGCCCCATTGGGAAAATCGCGCCCAAAATAAGTCCTCAAAAGTGAAGAGATCTAAGCTCTAGGACCAATATTTCTCGAGTTTTCTAGAACCTCCATTGAAAAACAATGGCAAACCGAAACCTCCATATCTCCGGTTCTAATTGGCCGATTTTGATGCAACAAAAAGCAAAATTTATCTATTTGAAGCGTAGAATACGAATTTTAAACCATTTTAAGCCACAGAGCAGCGGGTTGCCCCGAAAATTCGTAACAATATATATCAAGTTTTTTTCGTAGTTGAGAAGATTCACCGACATTCCTACATCTTTTGAAAGGGAGAAACGGATGTATGTAAGACGATGTTTTAACCCTGTATTACAATTTAATTCTGCCTATTTATGCATTCAAGTGTTAAATATTAATTCAAATTATTGGGATGATCTCCGGCCCCGACTGACTCCTTTGGGGTCCCATGGCTAGTGATTGAAAAGGGGCCCCCTTACTGGGGAATTTAAAAGGATTAGAATTTTAATATATTTGAAAATTAGGCTTACGTGCCTAAAAACCACACTATTTTAAAGATTTTGGAGTCCCTGACTTTTCGGGGGGAGGGAGGGGGGAATAGAGTCGCGGTGTTTCTGGGGTCCTCCACTGCGTAAAGACGTAAGATTACTGAGAAATAATCAAATTACTCTAATATATATCAAACTACTCTTATTATAAAATAGTATATTAATTGACCAGTCCGGACCTGGATGATCTGCTCTTCCGAAATTAAATTTAATCTAAAATTTATATTGTACGCTTCAAACAATGGTGGCTCGTGACCTAGTGTAGTGGTGGCTCCCGAAAAAGTAGTGCGAGTTCAATCGGTAACAAAATGTATCTACACTTTATTTCTCTTGCACACAGCATTAAGTACCGAAATTTTTTAAAACGAAAAGTGATTTTCAGAGATATCGGACAAACAAGGCCTGACATAAGACAAACATAATTCATCAGTTTATACCTTCGCAATGTCTGGAACAACTTCGCAGGCTCGAGTCTGCTCAAAAACGCTTTATTATGCCTCATGGTATTGCGTTGAAGATGTGGAAACTGTGCATAGGCCTTTATTCATGCAGGATTGATTCGGCATTTATTGTGCCCTCCTTTACGCATGCTTAATTCAGCGTTGCGTTGCATCCCGTTTTGTTGCTGCTATAAATCTCCTCCACGCCCTTGTGCTTCACATGGCACAGTCAAGTCCTGTGTATTTGTCAAGAATTCTGTCACAGCCTTTGTGAGTTGTTCCCTTGCACGCTCACTTAATGTACTGAAATGGATATAGGAAACATAAATCGAGTACGCAGACTACGATTTTGCGAATGCATCTTCAGAAAAGCTTCAAGAATGGGGGGGATAAGTATGACGAAGCATTATTAAATTTCATTTATTTTTCATATTGAACCCGGCGCGATCTTCGGGCTAAGGCAGAGAGTTCTAAGAATCATAAATAGTATTAAATCTGAAACTAAACACTTATTCAAGTCATAAATACCAAGTATGTCCACGCATGCTATATGAGCCAGAAAATTCCGTTAAAAAAAATAACACTTGAAATTTATATACTAACTGCGTGCCTGTTCTTCGCACGGTAAGAAACGAATATTTTACTAAAATATAATCGTAACTATCTATGCGAAAACAAACTGTCAAAAAGTTCAAGTAGTCCTTTTGTTGAAACTACCGCGAGATATATTACACAACGTAGGATTATGGTTTAGTTAGTTGTAAGACGATCGTTGAAAAATAATGAATATAACACTTTTAATTTCACGAAATAGTTATTAACGTGGTATACTGTGCTTTAATCCATATTATCCAAACAAATCTACTATTACTACCAGAGAAAAAAATGAGAATACTATCTATTACTTATATTAATATTATCTATCTTCGTTTCTCCGTCTTTTAAACCAATGATGCCTTTCTACTTTTTGGTGATTCTGTGGAATTTATGCATTGCCATTAAAACAGATCTCCATATATTTTTAAGCATAATTCTTGTCTGATTGGCGTATTTAGCACAGCAAAATATTTCATCTCGCGGTGGTGGAAAACATCCAAGCTGTACCAATTTAAATATTATTTAAATCCACCATGGTTCAGGCTCGTGAAAACATCAAACTGTGTAATCTCGAGGAACTATTTGGAATCGCTCAATAGTGAATAGGGCGTTAATTGTGTTGCAGAGTTTACGAATTTCAGACAACTTTTAATCTATGACGTCACGTTCTGACCAGGGTAGTCGAATTTAGTTATTTCGCGCAGTAGTTTTCAAACGGAGTAATATTGAAACATACGACGTTGAAAAACTCTCGCTTGCAACAGAACTTTATTAAAGTTAATTTGAGAGATATTGGGGTTATTCCTAGCTAATCGGTATTTCAAATATTTTCCGGATCTATTTTGCTAATGATGTAACTTTTGTGCAGACTTGTTAAGTTGCTAAAATTTAACAAAAAAAAGTATATCTAATATAGATAATATACCGCCAAAAGTCGTCCAAACTTGGCGACATTTTGCACGATTCTCTGGGAATACTATGCAAACGACCGTCGTCAAACCGATAGCGAATACTATGAATTATGTTAATTAGTATTTTGCATCTTGTGCCGACATTTGAATTTCCCACGATTTAAAAAAATGCAAGTTTCCTTTCGTTATTATGGTTGCTGAAAAATCACAGAGCTCAAAAATCGCTAAGGCTAACACGCGCATTAAACAAAATACTTTGAATTTTTATAATAGTAAATTTTGCGTCAAAGCCTTTTAATGTAATTAGATTTCTAACTCATTTTTAAACTCATGACGTCAAAATGACACCATGAGTTAAATGAGGTTATCGCATTCTGAGTTGCGATATGTAACATGAATTAGTGAAAGAAGAAAAAGAAAAAAAAACACGTTATTTTATTTTCTACAGCATCTGATAATCTGGATGGAAGTTTATTATTTCGCTCGTGGTGTAATTTTTTGTCAAAACTTGTTAACCTCATTAGGATTTTTAATGCATTTTTTACACTCGTGACATCAAAATGACGTCAGTCTCACTTGAATTATTGAAAGTAATAAATAAATAAATCTAACTTTGTTAACTATGCTCACGAATGTGCTGAAATCGGACATTTGAGTAGCTTTCTACCCTGAAAATTGCGAAAAATCGTAAAAAATTAGGGAACGGGTGGATTTCCAGAATTTTAAAGCAGCCTACGGATTATTCTATGTCGTTTTACGTGTATG
Source organism: Cheiracanthium punctorium (assembly GCA_038373885.1). Classification (NCBI taxonomy): domain Eukaryota; kingdom Metazoa; phylum Arthropoda; class Arachnida; order Araneae; family Cheiracanthiidae; genus Cheiracanthium; species Cheiracanthium punctorium. Next base: position 37,276 of record JAWZYV010008708.1, read on the forward strand.
TGCAAAATTTCAAGCCGATCGGTCGAACGGTGTGGGAGGAGTTCCCGGACGAACAAACAGAAAACAAACTTTCACATTTATATAATAGATAACTTAGGGGGCGCAGTTTTGTATTTTGCACTACTTAGAAAAATTGGTAGGACCGGCATTGTCGCCGAACCATAATGTCACCACCTTTAATTTTCCACCTAGAATTGAAAATATCACCAAGCTGATTTCAGTTTTGGATAGATATTTCTGGCACAAAATTTTGTGATATATCACCTGTACGATTTGTAGGGATATAAACGTCCAACGACCTCCGTCACCATGAGCTAATTTTGTAGTAGGTTTGGTAATAATATATGCAATATCCCTTTAATGTAAATAATTTACGATGCAAAAATTATCTAAAGAGAAGCCATCCCTGCTCTCGTGGTTTTTGACATCTTGTATTTTCGGAAAATGTTATTTTTGGCGTTCGAAAATTAGCTTTCGGGCACGGACTCAGTAGCTATTCTCATTGAGAGAGAAAGGGAAAGAGAGAGAGAGAGAAAAAAAAGAAAAGTCTAGCTTGCAAAGCGCTTTTTTTGTTGTAACACAAAGACTTAATTTTTTTGTACAAAAGGGATTTCCAGCTCAACGCTTAATAAGAAGGGAATCGATGTAATTTTTTATTATTTATTTTACAATCACAGTAAATCTGAGCCCACGTTAACAAACTGTATTTCGCAAAAAATAAAAATAATCCACAAGCATGTAAGTGTCAGCATTTACAGTGTTTAACAATTTCATTCGTCGTTAGAGTATGCTCATTCTGTTCACTATTATACATTAGTCACCAATCGTCTCAAATTACAAATTCTCGAAATCCGATCTTCAAAAGTGATTCCGAACTCTTATCTGAAAACACGTGTTTTTTTTTTTTTTTTTTTTTTTTTTTTAAAGGAAATTTTTACATTCTTTCCGCATTCACTTTTTCTCTCAAAATTTATGCGCATGCCAACAATATTTTTAGATACTAAATGCATATCTCTGTCGCCCGAAAATAGAAAGCAACGGAGATATTTTAACGCTTCTTCGCCGTAAGAATGTCTTAGAGCTCCAGGGGAAATCTTATTCGCCAGTTCCGTGACTTTATTCACTTCGCCTAAATAGTCGTCAGTGCTAAGATGAAGCATGGATCAAGTAAAAATATGAATAACCTAACCTCAGAGCCTTATTATCGCATGGGCAAAACGGGACTTTGCGCAGGGACCCTGGCTTGAAAGGGCCCCCAATTTCAAATGTTCTTCTGAAATATATTTTTTATATCAAAATATTCCATGAAAAATAAAACAAATTTCATAGATGGGAGCTCCCAAATTCATCGATGCCAGGGGCCCCCGTTGGTCATAATCAGGCTCTGCCTAACCTAAAATGTACACGTTTAAGCCATGTTTTTTTGCTTCCTTCTACGAAGTAAAAGGAAGTACTGTGATCGCGGAAAATTTCGGTATAAAGATTTTGACGAGAAAATCGATTTTGACTACCTCTAAACAGAGCCTTATTATCGAATGGCAAATCGGGACTTTGCCCAGGGCGTCCGGCCCGAAAGCCCCCCCCCCCCCAGTTTAAAATGTTCTGAAATATTCTTTTTTATGTCAAAATTTTATGAAAAATATGACAAAAATCATAGATTGGGAACCCCAAATTTATCAGTGCCCGGGGCCCCTGTTGGTCATAATCAGGCCCTGCCTCTAAATTTACTTTTAAGAGTTTTTGTGAGTCGTGTCATCGTACGCATGTATGTATGTTCATATATATGCATGTACAATCTATTTTGACCGACCGCAAGTCCACTTTGATTAGTTTTTCCTTGACGTCTGTACGAATATGTATGTATGTATGTAATCTCGCATATCTCAAAAATTATTAGTCGTAGAATGTTGACATTTTATATTTAGGATTGTTGTAACATCTAGTTGTGCACCTCTCTTTTTGGTTCCAAAAGAATCGATAGTTTATTTACAGGGCCAGGCAAAAGATTTTGAATACTTTTCGCTCTATGGGCAGAAATTCATTAAAGCGTATTTTAGAAGTACTAGGCTATTTCAAATGAATCAAAAGTGATATGTGTTGTCAGGCCCCGATTATGACAAACAGAGGCCTGGGGCAGAAGTCTGAAGGGGGGGGGGGTACATTTTGTTTCCTTAGCGTCTTTGATAACAGCTTTTATGTAATGTATTCTGCGCTGTGTTCTCGTGCGCAGGGGTACAAATCTATATCGTTTTTAATGTATCTCACATGAAATACGATACTAGATAGATGAGAATGTTTGTGAACATTAAAAAAATTATGGTAAAAACTTCATTAAAAAGAAGCTTTATTAAAAATGAAGACTGAAAAAGTAGAACTAAAAACCAGACTTTTTCATAATATCAGTGTAACCTTTAATTCCTATTTATTGGAGCCCATTATCGCTGGGTAGCCGCTCAAAAATCCTCAAGCAGCGATTCGGTTTTAGGTTAAAAACTTCATTGGGTCCGACTTTTTTTTTTTTTTTTCCGTAGTCAGTCAAAATCTGGCAACCATTCTAATTACCACTTCTTTTTGCAGAAATCAATCTGATGTGATGTTACAATTGAAATATGGAAAGGTTGAACTGAAATAAAATATTTTTATTATTTATAACTTGTATATTCATAATTGAAAAAAAAAATAGGCATTTACTATATTGAAATGAAAGCTTAAACTAAATTCAAATTCTGTAAAAATTTACCCCCCCCCTAAAAAAAAAAAAATCGGGGTTCTGGGGCATATTCCCCTCCTGTCCCTTCGATGGGCCTGTGTGTTGCTATGGATTACAAAATTTAAAGTGTATTTTAGAAGTACTAGGCTATTTCAAATGAATCAAAAGTGATATGTCCCAGACAGCACAGCAAACTTGAATTAAGCTTGAAAATTTCAAGCGTGTAAGCTTAATGCAAGCTTGATTCAAGTGTTCTAGCTTACACTTGCGCAGCTTGCATTAAGCTTGACATTTCAAGCTTGAATCAAGCTTGACATAGCAAGCTTAATTTCAAGCTAAAAAAATTTCCTAATTACACGGGGCGCCGGTCGGCGAACTCGCCCCACATATTTTATTTTGCCACGCATTTTACCCTCTACGCTGAAATTTCAATTTAATTTAATCTGTTTCCATCAAGATTCCGCAGCTAGAATTAGTCCCTGCCAATAATAAATCTTTCCAAATGAATCCAGCTTGACGATATCTTAAATATTTGGCGCTAACTTTAGTATCATTGCAGTATTGTATCTCTTTCAAACGAAATAAGTTTAGATGAAGTGCAACGAAAATATTTATGTTTTAATATACATCAAGACAGTCATGTGTGGTGCCAATATCGGATTTTTAAAAATCTTATTTTGTTTCTTTTACTCTTGGAGTGGGGTCATGCGGTTTTTATTTTCTATGGAACTGTAGTCTACTGGAGTAGGTTACTCCTATTTTTTTCGCTCTGTAAGTATTATGTACATTTTACTTTAATATTGGATAAAGTGGTGATTAGATATCAGTAGAGATGAACACGAGACGAGAAAGGAAATATTGCACGAGACGAGACAGTCTTTTCTCACGAGAATTTCTCGTCTCGCATAAATTTACGATACGAATTACTTTTTAATCAGAATTGCAGTGCTATATTTGAGGAGGTATGCCATCTTCAGAAAGGAGGGTACACTTTGCCTGAAGCCTCTAACCTCCCCCCAGCCACACCCTGGCCAGTCCGGGCCTGATTAATTCGAATAGCGACAGCGTCGCTTCAAATCTAAATTCTAAAACATTTCTCTGGCGCGAAATTCGAACCAAAACAAATCATTTCGAGCGAGGATCATGGGAAATGTAGAAGTATCTTTTTTTCTTCATTTAAAGCCCGTTGCGCCATCTATAGAAATTAATTTCTACAACCCATATCTCATACGCTAAAACTAGAGGGGGGATAAGCAGGCTTCACTATAATTATCCCGACCCCAATTGAAACTTTTATGAATTCACTATTCCGCACATTGGGTCCGCTTAATTAGATTAAAATTTTATTTGCGCAACATGTCCTGAGTTCTGCATCATTTCTAACAAAATTCAAAGCTTTATAGGTATAATTTCAAAAGCAAATGAAACTCCCATCAACCATACATATTATATTTACGCAGTGAACTTTTATCACTTCAAATGCACATATAAGTTAATATGGTAACTAATATGTATGTACTAATACGGTAATATGCATAACTAATTGTTATTATTAATATTAATTTTCAATAAAATTATAATGTTACTAAAAATGTGATAACAAAATCGCAGTCCTTTATTTTGCAAGACTCTGCTAGGCGCGAGACGAGACGAGACAGGGGTTTACCACTGCGAGACGAGATGAGACAGTCTTGTTTCTTGTCTTGCGTCCATCCCTAGATACCTGTGGCGGATCCAAAAGGGAGAGGCGATCGCAACCCCCCCCTCCCTTACCGCATTTAAACTAAGGTGACCAAACGTCCCCATTTTCAAGACGTTTTTCAAATTGTCCCCAGAATGTAAAAATGGAGCTGGGGACAATTTTTAATTATTGCATTGTTTTCCAATTAAATTACTGTTAATTATTCTATTAATTATAAATGTCCCCGGTTTTGCTGTCAGAATCGGGGACATGTACCCGATTCTGACTACAAAAATCTGGTCACCTTAATTTAAACCCACTATTGAATTCTTGTTTAAACTGTTCTCTCTCTTCATTTGAAAAGACGGCAACTGAGAAGATTGTCTTTTTTTTTTTTTTTTTATCGATGTTGCTCGCCAAAATGATTCTTTGAACGCTCCGCTTTAGCCGAATGATTACGCAAGCGGAGCACTAGGCTACAAGCGAAACATTCAAAGAACCATTGGCGGCTCCTCAGTTTAAGCACACGAGCACGTGAACCCTCAGATGAAAAACTAAAAAAAAAAAAAAAAAAAAAAAAAAAAAAAAAACACATTAACAAATTAAATTTTAAAAAACTAGGGGCCAAGGCCCCCAGACTCGCTACGCTCGCTTTTCGTATGAGGCATTCGGCCCCTAATAAGGCTTATTCGTAAAAAAGACATAATTTCAAAAGACAAAACCCAAAGATTGGATCAGATAGAATGTTACTGAGCTACACATTGCTTAGTTCTTGCATGTTCATTGGTACATAAAAATTTAAACTTCACACTACAGTAGACCCCCTTCCCCTCATAACACGGAAGATATTTTGTTATGGGAATCCGTGTTGTACGGGTCCTGAGCTATACTCCACCTGAATTGCGGACTCCGCTTATAATCGCTGGAAAAATTATTTGCACTCCTCAGAAACACAATGATATTTAGTGTTGCCATTCAAAAGTTATATTAATTAGGAGCTAAAGCATAATAAAATCAGAACATCTGTTTCAGCTGTATTTTTAATAATGTAAAACCTATTGGACACCTTTGCGAATTTGCCACCCATGGCGATTTTTCATTATTTGGCAACTTGCGTGCATGTAAAGTTAATAAAAGCTACGGAACAGATAGGATAGCTTGCCACCAATGGCGACTTTTCATTATTTGGCAATTTACACATGCTCACAACCTATAATTACTCTTCATTTAAGGTTACCGGAAAACCGTTATCCATATTTTCATTTATATAATCGTTTGCAGATTGGCGTACTTAGCACCACGAATTATACCATCTCGTCGCGCTAGCAAATATCCAAAGTGTACTATAACTGCTATAATGGCATAGTTAACGCCGCCAAATATTTCTACTCGTAGCAAATAATCCAGCTGGACCGAACCGGCTTTAAAATAATCTGCATTTTAATTATTTTTCATTTTCAAGATATTAGTTATTCTGTTTTCGAAAAACGAATAATCGCTAATTCTAAACTCCTGTTGTCTAAGCGAACTTACTATTTGAAAATTGCCAACTTTGTGTAACACAGTTTGAGTTACTTATTTCATATTATTGTAACCTATTTATAGAGAAAAACAGGTGATGCCTATTCTACAGCTTACGAAATATTGTAACAATAGATTAAAGCTGTTGTGAACTAATAGTATTTAAATATATGTAAAAGTATGTGGCATACTTTTATGTCGCATTTTTGGGACACGTTTTTCATACAATTTTCAATAAAGGGGGCGAGAGATAAAATGACATAGTCATTAATAGATGGGCAAAAGCTGCACAGTTCCAACTGAATGAAAATTTCAAAACCTTATTCTCAGGTCTATTCAGCAGACGATAAATTGCGCCAAACATTAAAATAATCTCCTCAAAATCGCACAAAACCGTTTAATTTTTCGCCAAATTAAAAAGTCGCACATTTTAGTCTCAGAAAATTTCTAAATAATATGTTTCTTTTGAGTATAAAACATTTCATTCCTGCTCTGATTTCCCATGCACACGATATTTTAATTTAAAAACAGCCTTACAAATAATCTAGAACAAAAAAAAAATCGTTATTCTTTTATTTTTACTTCAAGAGTCTGAATCATTTAATAAACTTGCCGAATGTGGCAACTTAGATAAGCTTAAACGCAGTGCCGATCCTAGACCTTCGGCCGCCCACGTACAAATTAAAATTGGCCGCCCCTTTTCTTACAAACTAACAAAATGTTTAAATAAATTACTATCAAACACTTTTTTAAAAATGTATGGAAGTGTAAAAAGTATGGAATGGATGAAAATCAAGTTAAAGTTCGTATTTTATTTTCAGAAAAATACAATCTACAACTACAATAAATATTTCTGATCTTTCAAAAAATTATAACAATATTTTTCGAGCTTTCTTACAGGCAAATTCATCTATAACACCTGAAATGTCTAGCACCTCACAGATGTCACTCTCAATTGAAATAATAGCCAAATTCTTAAGCCTTTCTTCTGAGATTGTAGATCTTAAGTAAGTTTTAATAAAACTTAATTTTGAAAAGCTTATTTCACCTGAAGCAACACTGATTGGTATAGTCAAAAATATTCTGAGTGCTATAGAAAAATTGGGAAAATATGATGTTAAATCTTGACTTAATATATGATTCAAAATTTTTAAAGGCTTTAACCGGCAAGTATTTGGAAAAAGATCTCGAAAACATAATAGTTCACTGTGCAATTCTATACCGTCTGAGTCCCTTTCTATTTTTCCATCTTTATTTATTTGAAGTTTAATGTCCAAATCCACACAACTTTTTTTTTCAAATTGTCACTATCTTCAGAGTTAAACGTTAGTAAGAAACTGAATATTGAGAAACAGCTTTCCAACAAATCGAAACTTTCACCTACTGAATTGATGGAAATATGCAAAATTTGAAAATAAAATTATTCTTAAACCCTTTTTCACTGTCTGTAACATCTTGCACTACGTCAATGCACTCGGGGCCTTCGCAATCAGTAACGGGCCTGCGCGTGCATTTTGATGAGCCATCCAAAGAGGCCTACGGATGCTCGATTCTTAGCGTATACATCAGGCATTTTTTAAGCTTCCCACTGCTTTCAAACGCTATTTAATGTAGTTTTAAGTAGTAATTGTGTTACTAATTCAAGTACGAACTCATGATTAATTTGTTTGCTTTGATACATATTGACATTAAGAAAATAGATGCATATAATTTGAGGGAAAAACAAAGAAGCGCTTACTCTCATGATTCACGATTGCTTATTTTAGTTTCACAAGTGGATATTTAATATACTTTAAAATAACTAAATACACGAATGAGAAAGACATTTTTATAATGAATATTTCATGAACGTAGTCGTATTTCCTACATTATTTTAAACAATTCAACATTAATCTTTAACAAATGATATATTAAAGCGCATTTCAGTGTTTTCGGGATATCCTGTATACAGCACCGGCCTTCTGTTTGAAGTGGCCCGGTTGCAAACATTTTTGGGGGGCCCCAAACATTATAGATGCAAAAATGTCATTAATTTAGACCCATTTATAAAGCAAACATTAAGAATGAACTGAAATACCACTAATAACACTTTAATGGTCGTGGTAATTAGGGTTGAAGGCCTGCTCTAAGGTAGCTGGCGCCCCGGACAAGGTAATTTTTGGCGCCCTTTTTAAATAAATCTAACTCCTTTATGACGACTCCTTATTTAAGAACCCAGATTAAATGAGGAAATCGGAAATACTTGGCTGGTACAATGTTAAGTTTATGGGAGTATAACTCGCTTTTAACGAGTAAAACCTGGTTATATCGAGGAATATTTTTGTGATTTATAAAATTTCTACTGACTTCCACCTCACCAGCTCAAATAATCCTTTCTTAGAAAATATCTTTTAACATTCCAAAGTCAATAAAGACGACGATGATAGCAAAGAATAGGAAGAAACTACAAAGGGAGCTTACCTGACCATGGGCAAGTGGGGCAGTCTGACATTGGATAAACCTTCAAAAGAAAAAAAAATCCGTTCTCTCTCCTAAGATTATGTTTTCATGGCGCCCCTAAACATATAGCGACCCAGGCAGCTGCCCGAGTTACCGGTACCTTGAGCCGGCACTGGTTGGAGGTCTAAACCGCATTGAATATGTATGCTAAACCTGTGGGGCCGTTTATCACCCATTTCAGTTAACCTGTATTACTAATACTGAAAAATGTGAGAAAATATAAATCTATTCACTCTGGAGATCCACCGACCACCGAGAGTGACATTAATTGTTTCAGAGTAGTTTAGTTAATAATGAAGACAGTAAAATAAATATTTTGTTGACCAACTACCTATTTAAAATTTGAAAAGAAGCCCACAATGGAAGGGGGGGATGACTTAAAGCTTAGGTTAAATTAAATAAAATCCATAATTTTATACTTAAGTTAAATTAACCAAAATGTATGTTTGAATATTTTTCTTCACATTAAGTCCATTAATTTAATATAAGAGGACGCCTTTTCATTAGTCCCCGCCCCGATTTATCTTTTTCTTTCTGGTTATGTGCCCGAGACGTACATTTTAATCATCCAATTTTATGTGTAATCTATTATTAATTTCAGTTGGTATTTTTTGGAATTAACCCCTTATTGGTAGTATATTTTTTCGAAATTATTTTTTTTTTTATAGTTACTAACCCTTACCAAACACATCTAACTGCTTTTTGGAAACAGTAAATTTTTAATATCTTTTCAAAATGTTAACCAACCCACACGTACATTTAGAAACTAAATATGGTATTCAGTTGTCCGCGACCTTTTTCTATATTCTAACATAAAAATCACTGTACATATAAAGTGATTAATTATATTCCCTATATGTTATCAACTGTACGTCGCATGGCACGCGCCGTCGAGGAAGAAGGGGTTGAGATCGATTAATGTGTTTGAAATATTTTATATTATATAGATTCCTAATTTTCAATAAACACAGATTTAAAAGTACTGACTTTTTCTACTTCAGAATAGCTGTACCATCTGACTGCAGAACTTCGCTTACTCTACATACTCATTTATTGCTTAGGGATTAAATCGCGTAAATATAAGTTAAGGGAACAATCAAAATGCATTTAAAACTTTTATAAATGTGAAACTTAACACAATTTAAAACTTTTTGACGAAAATTATTTAATTATTTGCAATCTCGGCTATTATAAACAAAATAACGAGTTACCTTTTTTCAAATGTATAAAACGCGATGGTAAAATTGGTAAAGCTTAATCCATAATTTAGGCCCGTGAAAGTCATAAAATTCAAGAAAAATCTTTCAAAATATATATAACGTATGCACAAAATTAATAGACTCGTACGAAGTCTAATACAAGCAGACACTTCCAATGGCTCAACTTCGGTTAGTAACTTGAGAGAAGGAGTAACTGCAAAATAGGGTTTGACCAACACATTTGCACAATTGTAAACGGGGGGGGGGGGAATGTTCCCATGCTTGCAAAGGTACCCAAATACAGGTCATTTTTTATTCTTTGTGTACTCTTATCTTCAAATTAATGCCAGACGCGTGAAACGTACTTCGTATCAACAAAGTTAGTTTAGGAGAGGCCCCCACAGGTATTAATCAATCAGTCCTTGATTTTGACAACAAAAAGGCCTCTTCCGCTGTTTTTTCAAAGAATTCGCTAATGAGCGGTCGTTATGACCAATGGTCTAGATCTGATAATTGTATTTTTCTCTAACTGATGTTTTCGTTCTTTCTACGGTGAAAGGTGCGAAGGTAAGTGACATTTGATCAGAGCTGGGGTGTACTGTCAAAGAATACTGTTCGTAGAAATACACTTTTATAAATTATGTTTAGCTCTGAAAGATGCAGAGTAGTCACACAACACTATCAGTCTACTTTAATTTAAAGAAATCTTTTATATTTTTCACGATAAGAGAGAGAGACATAATAAAAAATATAGAACGGATTTGGGGGCCCCTCCGAAACCGGGGCCCAGGTGCCTTGCATCCGCAACCCCCCCCCCCCCCACCCCCTGTGGCCGGCCCTGCCTGTATATTGGAGAAAATTGATAAAATACGCTCTATAGCGCGATCCCCGAATTAATTATTCTTTAATAAAGATATTTCATGTAGTATATGTTATTTTGTCGCTTTCTCAATCGAACTTAGGAATTGAGCAAACATAATGAACGCTTGTACAAAATATTAACTACGTTTGAAGTTTCTATTTAAACGGGCTAAAATCAATAATTTATAATTTACTTTATTTCTGCACTGTACCAGATGTAAGTCTGAATCACATAATCAAGGCATATCTAACTGATAAATAACATTTTCAACTGGCAAAATTAAATTGTCAAATTAGTATCACAACGTCATGCTTATTTACAAGAATAAACTACTCAAGTAATACGATTTCTGATTAAAATAATTTATTTATAAATAACAAATGAGCAATTATTCACTAAACATGATTTACATACATCTTTTTAGAATTTCTAAATAAATTATAAAAGTGCTCACTTACCTTTACATTCAGAGCAAAATGTTCGAATTTTATGATAAATTTTCATGAAAGAAAACGGCGTAAGATTCACAAAACGATTACCTAAATCTGAAGTTCTTTAGTACGATAAAACTATTAAAAAATTGTTTTAAAACAATAAAATAATATAATATTTATAATACTTAGAATAATAAAATAGAACACTTCGAATAGAGAAAACAGGCCTCAATGATAAACTCATTTTTAGTGGTGGCAACCAGGGTTGGCAAAGTGGACCCAGCCCAGAAAAACCCACACGGGTTTTTCTGGGTGGGTCCACCAACAAAAACCCGCCTGGGTTTTTGTTCAAACTGGGTTTTTGTTTAAAATCATTTCTGAGTCTGCAAATCCCACCTATAGTATTTAGAAATACACTTTACCTTTTAAGCCCGAAACCTAGGTGGTTTATCTTATCAAAATTACATAAAAATAAGTCATATTTATGTTAATCAGATGAAGTTTACCTCAAAATATTTATTTTCTAAAATTAATTTCATTAACTGAAAATTTTGAAACTTCTAGACAGTATAACAACAGTGTTTTTGACAGAGGTAGTCATGATCCTTCACAGAAAGCAAGCTTTCTTTCTGCTTTGAAAGAATTAAAAAATATTATTAATCATATTTCAATTACTACTTGTATTCATTATTGATTAAGAAATATGTAATTATATATATATATATATATAACTAATAATATTTTCCCTTTAAGAAATATAAAGAAAAAACCCTGAAATTTTCAGTTTGAAAACACAGACTACTTTTTGCTACTATACTGTTTTTATTATTCTTTTGCTTATTTAATTTTTTTTATAGCAAATATGCAGTGATTATTATAAATAAGTTTTGATACCACATTATAATGAAAATAAACTGTTGATAATATTCTAGTAAAAAACTATGCAAAATATGACATGTGTGTTTAATGTCTAATAATAATCCCAATTAAAGTTAAATGAAAAACTAAAAATGTAGAATGAAAAATATATTTCAAATTAATTATAATTGATCTTTTTTACAGTTTACCAATCAAAATCACATTCACTTTGATTTTTGTGGTAATATTTGTAAATCTTTACTAATTTTTCACACTGCTCTGAGCCTAGTCTGTTCCGCAGCTTAGACCATATGAATCCAAATCTAGAGAAAATTCTCTCAATGGAAGCAGAGCTAGATGGAACAGAATGCAGAGACTGAAAAAGAAGTGTCTGAGATTCTTTCCATTGGTCAGCCTCAGTAATTGTCTGTGATTGGATGATTCAAGAAAATTTCAAAACGAAACAAACTACAAAAAGGTGCTGTCAATAAATATAACCACATGAAAAAAATATTTTTATGGTTGTAATGACTGGCTAGAAGCAAAAAATATTGTTTATCAAATATCAAAGCAAAGTAATTTTATTAATAATGAAAGATGTAAACATAAACTCAAACCCAAAATAAAACATTTTTGAGTAGACTGATGCCATAGTAATAAGAAAAATTCATTATGGAATGGATTCATCTATTTGAATGGCATTAAGTAAATGTATGACCAAAAATAAATAACATAAAAGAATAATTTTTAGATTTGCAGTTTTATTTGTCACATATTTGCATTATTGTTCTTAGTAATGATTTTTATATGAAAAAATTCAATTAATTAATGCTCATGCATATGTAAACAGATACATTGTATAAATATACAAACATACAAAAAATAACAAAAACCCAGAAAAGCCCACAAAAACCCAGGTGGGTTGGGTTTTTGTACAAAAACCCGGGTTTTTGCCAACCCTGGTGGCAACTCATGAGCAGGCCCGTTGCTTAGCGATGGCCCCGATGCACTACGTCCCATCATAGCAACCAGTCCGGTAACACTTTTCACAGGACACACTAACGTTCATTTGAGGAGGTGATTGGCGGCTATGAAAAAAAAAATCTGATGTGGACAACACATGACTTCCTTGCACATCTATTAAATCAAAAATATTTTCGGCACACTTCATCTAAACTTATTTTGTTTGAAAGAGATAAAATATCAATAATAGTAAGGTTTAGCGATTTCTAGCCAAATATTTCGATACCGCCAAGCTAAGTTCAGTTTGAAAGATTCCTTCTCACACTTTATTTGGCGATATTTCACCAAAAGCCGACGCTTGAGATAGTTTGCGAGATTTTGGGGATAGCCAAAGTAGTCATTATCCTCAGACTTTCAATGAATTGCCATACCCCTTAATGTATTTAAAGTCATTTGGCTGACCCTGTAAATAAAATCCCAGTCGATTGCAGTCAAAAAATATATTGAAAACAGTTACATATTACAATAGTTCTAAATACAAAAGTTCAAAATTCTACGGAATAAGTTTTAGAGTTTTACAAAGTAGGAAATAATTTTTGGCGCCAAATTGGGCGATATTTCGGCGAAACTCACCAAGGTCGACGATATATGGCGAGAATTTAAGCATGGACTGAAAAATGGCGATATTTTGGACATGGACAAAATGACTGTCTATCGCCGAATTTTGCGATATTTTGGTAAAACCCGCCAAGGTCGACGACAATTGGCAAGATTTTGGGCATGGACCAAACAATGAGACTCGAAAATTTCGGCGATATTTCGCCAAAACTCGCCAAGAACGATGACAAATGGCGATATTTTGGGCATGGACCAAATGACAGACTCGCCAAATTTCGCTAAGGTCGACGACAGACGGCGAGATTTTGGGCATGGACCAAACAATGACTGTCTACAGTTGTGTTATATTGAAGATGTCCATAGACATTAAAGTATTGAAATTCTTTTCGGTGGTCCTGTAAATAAACTCTCCAGTAGATTGGAACCAAACATCGAGATGCACAACTAGATGTTACAACAATCATATATATGAAATTTCAACATTCTATGACTAATAGTTTTTGAGATTTGAGAGTTAAATACATACACACGTACACCAAAAGTCGCCAAGCTTGGCGACTTTTGGCGTAGTTGTTGAGGGAGGGACGTGACCGTGGTCGGATCATTACCTAACTTATATGATAGGACGGTATTGTACTTAAAATGGATGAATGCTCCTGAAATTGCCATTGACCGCAATGTATTGGAAATCTTTTGAGTGTTCCTATAGCGGAACTATAAATCATAAACAAACTTTTTTAATGGAGAAATTCATTTTGTAACTCTTAACTGCATATATCACTTCCGAGTCGTTTGAAATAGCCCAATACCTCTAAAATACGCTTTAATGAATTTCGGCCAATAGAGCGTAATGTATTTCGAATCTTTTGGGCGTAGCTGTAGATAAACTATCCAGTCGAAGGAGCCGAAAAGGGAGGTGCACAACTAGATGTTACAAAAATCCTAAATATAAAGTTTCGACATTCTACGCCTAATAACACTAGTCAACAAATTTTAACTTTTTTACTGCCTCTGGTTTTTAAATGGGTGGATTTACTTAATTTCGGGGTGCTGAATTCACTGGTAAAATCAATTTATGTGTATCACGTCACATTTCCAAGAGGCACAGGAAAATCAGAAGCAATACCGGTTGATAATTTGATACCGGAGCAAAATTTGATAGAATTGAAACTAACAAGAAATTCATATTAAGAGCTTCATAATTCAATATTATTTTATACTAGCAGTCCCGCACGGCGTTGCCCGTGAACCCCTTAAATTATGCGATTTACAAAATCTGACATGTAAACTGCAACTCCAGATTAGTACTCTAGGCCGCAATTGTATAACAGAATGTGCAGATAATGGTTCCAGAGTTTCAGGTACGTACTTACAAACGCACCACTAAAGACAACTCACTGCCGTGGCCGTCACATATTTCCCCCAGAAATATCGTGTAATTTGCATTAAAATTGCTGGAGTTATTAAATATTTCATCCAATTAAGCAAATTATCTTGTAAAATCCACAATTTTCGATTTAAATTTCTTAAAATTAGGAAATGTTAGGTCATTAAACGTATTAAATACCATAAAAAATTTCGTGAAAAGGTCCCATTAGGAAAAACGCGCCAAATGCCAGAAAAATCGTCAAACTTGGCGAGTTTTGGCGAAATATCGCCAAAATTGGCGCCAAAAATAAGTCCCCAAAAATTAGGTTTTCGAAGACCTACGACCCATGGAACCCTAGATTTCCAGAACATTCCATATTGATGCAACAAAAAGCCAAATTTAACTATTTAACGCGTAGAATACGAATTTTAAACTGTTTTAAACCCCAGAACAGCGGGTTGCTCCCAAAATTCGTAACACAGGGTAAGAAAATTTCTGTTTTAGAACGGTTTTTAATTAATAATTAAAAAAAGTAATTAAAATTTTAAAATTCTGATTCTCAGGTGCACATTATCGGCATTCATGGGCTTATATATTCAAATTTTCAGAGTTCTGTGTGCAGTAAATTTGTCTGGAGACCGCACACAGACAGATTTACAAACATTCATTTTTATTATTATAGAGATAGATAGATTTGGCGTAAACCTGATGAAATTTTCGTGCCATTTCATGCTTCTCAAATGCAAACGATTTGTTTTATAGTAGCATTCGGGCGAAACTCGCCAAGCATGGCAACGTAAAAAACGGTTTTTTACTTTTGCGGTTACCACTCACTTCAAGCATAAATCTTTTCATGAGGCCAAAGTTCGCCAAACATGACGATCTAAAATCGGTTTTTAATTAATAATTTAAAAAGTAATTAAAATTTCAAAATTCTGAGCCTCAGGTGTACATTACCGAAGGAATGGGCTCATATGTTCGAATTTTGAGAGTTCTGCGTCCTGTAGTTTTTTCTGGACATCGCACGCATGCAGCTTTTCAGACATTCATTTTTATTGATATAGATTGGCGCAAAACTGACTAAATTTCCGTGCCATTTCATGTTTTCCAATGCATGCGATTTTGTTTCACAGTATCATGCTGGCGAAACTCGCCGAGCATGGCATCCTGAAAACGGTTTTTAATTAATAATTAAAAAAGTAATTAAAATTTTAAAATTCTGATTCTCAGGTGCACATTATCGGACTCATGGGCTTAAATATTCAAATTTTCAGAGTTCTGCGTGTAGTAGGTTTGACTGGAGACCGCACACATACAGACAGACAGATTTACAAACATTCATTTTTATTATTATAGATGTATACATTGGTATTTATATGTATACACATGCCAACATAGATATCATCTTTTTTCCTGTCCAAAATGCCCTTCCCACTTGGTTTGAATGAGGGCCAAGCCGCTAACTTGATATTTGTCAGCCTGATATCAAACGATGGATCGCTGAACAATTTTTCTGTTTGTGATCCAATAGATATACTTTCTTTTAACTTTACTTCACTCATTTTGAGAAACTTTTCTTTCAAATGATTAAAGACCTGACCTCATTTATCCAGAGCTTTAACAAAGTTTTTCATAAAACCCAACTTGACATGAATCGGAGGCAAAATGATTTTATTGGGCTCAACCAATGGAGTATTTTTCACATTTTCCTTTACAGTTACATGTGATTTCCTTATAAGCCACTTTACTGTATAGTGGCCACAGTTTCATAAGTTTCTTTCACGTCCACAGCATGAGCCAAAGGCACAGATGGAAAAGTATTACCATTATGCAATAGTACTTCTTTCAATCTTGTTTTCCTAGAGTCAATAAAGAGTGACTATTCCTGGTGGTTAATATTGTACACCTAGCTGCATCAGCAGATCATGGACATCTCTACATACACACATTGAATTCTGCATGTCAAAATATTGAGCGAATGAAGTACCTCTTGATCTCAAACAGGAAATTTTTGTACCTGGAGCTAGAAGGTTTCGTTGTTTCAGTCTCGACCCCAAAAGTTCAGCTTGCTGTTTTGAAAGTTTTAGATCGCGAACCAAATTGTTCAACTCCTTTTGATTAAAGAGCTGAGGTGAAAAATATTGAGAATGAGGGGAATATTTTCTACAGATTCTTGATCAGCGTCTTCAGATTCACTTGGCATTGTTTCTGATTCTATGTCTTGTAAATTACAGGCAGGAACAGGCAACCTTTCATTATGTCACCGGCAAATGCATTGAAGATACATTTTATACTTTATTTTATGTTTAGTGTTGATAAAGAATGCCCTGCAATATTCGTGAGAGAGAAGTTATAGACTGAAAAATGATCCTTAGGCTAACTCCACACCATAGGAATTGAGAATTGCGTAGCTCGGCATTTTCCTTTCAGTCACTTGGTTAAAGTAGTAGTACATGTTATGCACGAATATGAGGCCCAAACATTTTATCTTGATCCCAAGAGGACTATCAAAATATAATTTACTGGCCTTCTTAATCAAATCAGTAATTGTTTTTTCGGGCTTTTGAGGTGAATTTCTCACACACGTAACAAAAGTTGTCGGGGTGGTTAAGACAACAACTATGTTTACTAATTGTTATTTTTAGTAAATGTAAGTTTTAAATATATGTATAAGGCAAATTAAAATAAAAATACCTCTCAATAGAAACACTCACTTGTTAAAAAAAAAATCTCTCAATACATTCTTAGGCTGAGATAAATACGATAGTTGTGACGTACGTAAGCTGAAGTCAAGATTAAATTGTCCGGGTTTGATAAAAATAGGAACAGATTTCCTAAAAATTATATTTAATGAATTATATACAGGCTATGTACATGGATCAGGTATCGTAAGTATCGTATAATATAAATTCTCGTATAAAACTTACGTATGAGATCGTAGAATACACTGTACAACAGCTCTTTTCTGTTCTAGCGCCTAAACCATGGCGTAAACACGGTGGGGTTGAGGTGTAGCTTGCTGCAGACTCCAAGGTGGGAGAAACCACGGAGTCGTAGAGTCGTCAGCCACGGAGAACATATCACGTAGAGAAACCACGGAGTCGTCAGCATTCTCAGTCTTCAACAGAACAAGGCGTATATGTCTGTCTGGGGCCGTCGTTATTAGCAACCGGGCCTGCTTCTTCGTTGCCACCGGAAGAAATGAGTGAAACATTGAGGCCTAATATTTACATTTGCGCTGTTCGATTGTATGCGATTTGGGATTATAAACGTTAATTTATTTTATAATTAAAAAACAATTTTGTTATAGTTTTGTCATAATGATTTAATGACAAGGTGTTTTAGATGTAGGTAATAATTTTTTGAAGATTGCGCTTTTTTTTTTATGGAAATAAATCAACGAATTCAATCATAGAATTCGAACTTTAAGTTCTGAATGTAAAGGTAAGTGTACACTTGTATTTAGAAATTCTACAAATTTATAGGATATAAAGCATGTTTTGTGAATTAATATTCATGTGTTATTTATAAATCATTTTAATCTGAAATCGTTTAACTTGGGTAGTTTATTATTCTAGTAAATAAGCGTGCGTTGTAATACTAGTTAGACATTCTTATCTGTTTAAATCTTTCAGTTGAAAATGTCATTTATCATTTATTATAAATGCAACTAAATGTGTGATATTGGTTTCAGTGCAGAAGTACTGTAAAATATGTTATTAATTTTTGCACATGTTTATGTAGAAACTTAAATTGAAGTTAATATTTTGTATAAGCGTTCATCATACTCAAATTCAAAGTTCCATTTAGATAATGGCTATAATAAAAAGTAATTAATTCAGAGATCGTTTGTTTTTAGTTTACTACAGTGTTTAGCGCAACTTGTGAAAAGGGATCTTGAAATTTTTCAAGTCCTCTAGAGCTGTTAGTTTATCTTAATTTGTATTCAAAGTCCGTGGAGCAGATTTTTTTTTTTTTTTTTTTTTTTTTTTTTTAAAAAAAGCTATAACCCTAATATACAACAATGCAGGGACGTAAACATTTGTTTTCAATCGCCAGTTAATAATAACTTTAAAAAAGGGTGTTGGAATATTAGTGGTATTTCCTAGTATGGTTTTCTAAAATTTATATTTTTTCTTTGGAGAAGAAAAAGTATATGGAACTAACACTGAAAATTATAAATCATTTTCATTTCGAATGGTAAAATTTTCGATAAATAAACTCATTTGAACTAACCAAAATAAAAACAGCTAACGCTAACAAACGTGTTTAATCATACACTGTTACGTTATTCTTAATCCTTTTGATATATTATCTCCCCTTTAAGTTCGTACTACTATTTATGGAACACCCTTTATTTTGTAATTCATTCTAAATGTTTCTCGTTAAATTAATTTACATTATTTTTCATGTAAATACCAAGGACTTGCAGTGCACAGGTTGTACTTATAATTATAGCAAAAATTCTTCTGATGCCTACGCCTTACTAAAGATTAAAAATTAAATAGTATATCAGTACTTAAATTTTGTATACGTGAATTGTAAATATCAAATATTTTAAATTCTATTTCAGCTCCTCGTCATATATTTTGTTAATATATTAACCGAACAATATTTAATAAATGAAAATTTAATAAGTACTAGTTAAATTTATTTTAAAAGTAATAATGGTTGTAACTGCTTTGAAAATGTGAAACTTAAACATTCAGTATAAAGAAATGCATAAAAATGTCTGTATCATTTGTGTATTCGTTTACTTTAATGTATACTAAAAGTCAGCTTAATTTTTTCATGTATATTAAAATTCAAGCTAAAATAATGAATCATGAGAGTGAGCACTACTCTGTTTTTCCTTCAAATTACATGCATCTATTTACTTTAATGTCCGCGTGTATCATAATAAAGAAACTGTTAATGAGTTCGTACTTGAATTAGTAACACAATCACTACTTAAAACTACATTAAATAACGTTTCAAATCATCGGAAAGCTTAAAAATTGCTTGATGTATACGGGAAGACGCGAGGATCCGTAGGCCTCTTTGGATGACTCATCGAAATACACGCGCAGGCCTGTTACTAATAGCGAAGGCCCCGGTCTGTCCCGGCCCGCGAACAGCTTCAACACTCGACTCAAGCTCCATGTTGTCCTCCCCTTGTTCGTCCCCTCTAATAAGACTACCTCTCCAACGGATATTGGAATGAGTTTTTCAGCTTTCTTTGATGTTTGTCGTAACAGTCCCAGATATTCTGATCTAAATCTGCGTCTCAGGACATCGCGAATTTTCTGTAAATGCTTGGCTCTTTTGCTTAATTTTTCAGTCTACAACATCCAGATCTGGAACACCTGATGAAGAAATTTCATGCAGGAACATAGCAGGAGTCAAAGGTGATGGATCTTCAATGTCTTGTGAAGCATACATTAGTGGCCGGGAATTAATTACTTGTTCGCAATCGCAAAGAATGGTTAGCAATTCTTCGTAGGTTAGGGAGGCGCGTCCCAAAACTTTTCTCAATATTCGCTTAACCATTTGGACAAGACGCTCCCACCATCCTCCCCACCAGGCTGCGGATGGAGGATTTAGATTCCATTGGATTCTTTGTTCTACGGCCTTCAATTGCACAACCTTCCAATCAATGTTACTTAGGACATTCTTCGTACCAACGAAATTTGTTCCATTATCGGAGTAAACTTTCGAAGGTCGTCGCCGTCTTGATATGAATCTTCTTAGTGACTGGACAAAAGCTTCTGTTGTTAATTGCGTGATGAGCTCCAGGTGGACCGCTCGATACACTGCACACGTAAAAAGTACAATGTACGCTTTCTGCTTATTCTTCAAATGGAGAGGTCCAGCCAGATCCACACCAACTATTTCAAATACCTTAGCATCGCGAACTCTGTCTTCTGGCAATGTGCCAGGTGTAACTTCGAAGTTTTTGGCGTTAAATCGTTGACACTTCATACAACGTCGTATGCGATTGCGTATGGTCTTTCTGGATTTTAGTATCCAATAACTCTCTCTGAGTTGAGTCATCATTAGAGAGGTTCCCGCGTGCAACAGTTCACAATGCACTTTCATTATTAAAAGATGTACTACAGGATGATTTGATGGTAAAATGGCTTGATATTTGAAATATTCTGTGTCATCTCGATAGATAACACTAGTTTGAGCTCTGATAACACCGTTTCTGTCTATTATTGGCCTTAAATTTCGAATTTTTTCATCTGTTAAACCCTTAAAAGATTCCTTCTGTATCAGACGTATAAGAGCTACTTCTGCCTTTTCAAATTCTGGAACTGATATATTAAGTAGAGTTTCGGTATTGGTCTTTTTCATTTTCCCGTAAAAGCGAAATATCCACGCAAGCATTCTAACAATTTTGTTGTAAGAAGAAAAGTAATTGTAATACCATTTAGAGTCATCTACAGACTTATTAAGAGTAGTAACTACAGTTTTACGTTTCTCTGAATTTACTAGATCTTCATTTATTTTTCCTTCAGATTTAGGCCATGTCTCTTCTTTGTTATAAAGCCATGATGGTCCCTCCCACCACGCAGACGTATTAGCTGTTCAGCAGAACATCCCCTGCTAGCTAAATCGGCTGGATTGAATTTTCCAGGAATGTGCTGCCAATGTGTGGGAGAAGTTAGTGTTCGTATTTCCTTGACACGGTTATTTACAAATAGCCCAGTTTTGTTCCCGTTGTATCCAGCATAAAGCTGTTGTAGAATCAGTCCAACAATAAATCTTAAACGTAGGGAACTGTAAATCTTTAAGAATGGAAAACAATAATCTAGCTCCGATCAGACATGCAAGCAATTCTAATGTGGGAATAGTTACATTTTTCAAGGGTGCTACCCTACTTCTTGCACTTATTAAACTGACAGTTACTTCATCGTCGTGTTCTATTCTCAAGTATATGCAACTACCGTAGGCTGCTTGACTAGAATCACAGAAAACATGAAAGCTGATCAATTCATTGCTGTTCATAAACTTAAACCATCTAGGAATTTCAATTTTGGAAAGTAACGGTAACTGCTGGAGCCATGAACTGAATTTTACCGTAAGGTGATCGGGGAGTACATCATCCCATTTAAGTTTCAAACACCATGTTTCCTGTAAGACTAGTTTAGGTATTAACATAACAGGGCACGTGTGTGATGAAGATCACATATCTAATTTAATAATCATTTACTTTGGCTTTCTTTAATGTAATCTATCCAAAATTCAAGAATTCTAAATCACTTCTGTTTTCATTTTCCTGTCATTTCGGCTTTTAAATCTGTATATTTACTTTTTCCTGTATGCACTATTCTTTTTGTTCTTAATTGTTTCGTCTCTTCAGACCGGTGTGCTAAAAATAGATTATATTACGTCCGTTTGCAAAATCAACGTATTTTTGATTTCCCTTTGGCTTGGAGTTGGCGTTTTTTATTTCTTGTTGCCATGTCTCGACTTTAAAATTATTTGCTCGCGATTACGTCATTGTAATTTTATTGGATTAACTGTTAGGGTTGCTCTGGAATGGGCGCTATTAATCTCAGCCAAGTTATTGTTCTCGCCAATGTGTAATTCTGTGCTGGCGTAATTTTTATTTGATTCCACCTTGATTTCACTGTCCATATAGGACGTATTTTTATTTTCGCTGAGCCACCACCGCCGTTATAATAATGTTTCAATAGTATATGTTTAATAAAAATAGTTTTTTGTATTTAACGTCTCTTTATATTGCAACTAAGTGCATCGTACCTGGATTATCATGTATCACAACGCAATTTAATAATTTAAAATACCCCAAGCAAATAACCTTCTTTACATAAATTGGTGCCTACCCAGGCACTTAAGTTGCATTTATTCTGGTGGTGGCTTAGCAAAATGGCGGAATCAACTAGCCCGATCAAGACACTTCTTCACTCCAGTCCGTCTGCTTGCTTTGTGGATGCACATTCCGGCCCCGACAATGCTATTTATTCTAGTGATGTGACTTTCGTTTTATGGAACATGTGTGATGTATTACTCTAGTGATGTGACTTTCGTTTTTACGGAACTCGGAGCTGCTTGATGGACTGGCTATTCATTAATGATGAGTTTCCGATCGTCTCCTCATTTCATATAGGGATTATCGATGATCTTACTACGCAACACCCTCCGACGAATTGTAGGTGAGTTCAACCAAAGCACATACTGCTCACCTCCGTAATACCGCTTTGAGTTCTACACGTACCTATGACTATTTGGAGACTATTGTGTCGGCGTATGGAGTATGTTTCTGTTTTCCTGTATGGAGTACGTTATGTTTTCCTGCCTTGCTTTACGCCTGAAACTTACAACTAATGCTGAACTGTGCGAAAAACCGTCCGATCACCGCAAATTTGGAACTTTGATTCCGGATGTCTGCAGTCTACAGTAGTTTTTTTCGTGCGTCGCTAGGTATGCCATTAACTGAACTTGGCGAAGACTGTTTTTTTTTTCCCTCCTGTGATGGCAATTGGTTTTGTTTTTAAATGTGTGCGCTCCTGATACACCGACACCTCATACTATGCTTTGTAATGCCATTTGAACTGGTAATTTAATGGACATTATATTTTAAGTATGACTAATGAAAAGTTTTTTGCTAAATTTTTATTTACCGAATAACTGAAATTTTATTCTTGGAAATTTGGTAAGTCATTTATAAGTGCAGTTCTTCTAATACTTGTATAATAATAATAATCATGTTCATATTGTCTTTGCATCCATTTTTTTGTGTGCAAATAGCACATGCTAAGAGTAGTTTTTTTAGACATAACGTGTCAAGGACAATATTTAATATGCTGAATTTTTCTTTTATTTTACTTCTTCTAAGGAGTTGTAAGAAAAAAATAATTGTTATTGTTTTTCAATCATGTTTATAAATTAGTTTAAATCTAAATTACTACTTTTATATAGTATATATGACATTAATATTTTACTGTTTAATACAATTGTTGGATTGCAATTCACACACATTTAATTATTTTAATACACTTCTTAGTTTTTTTTCTTCTTTATGCACTGTGTTTCGTTCATTCACGATAAATATTATTACTCATTGCTTTATATGTTTACTTTTGTGTACAGACCTTTTTGTGTGTTTAATTTTCTATTTGCTTACATATTCATTCTTGTGATTTTAAATTATATTTTCGCTTTTGCTCACATTGTATTTTACATTTTTGTGTTCATTTTTCAGCCTCTATGAGGTACACATACATCGTTATTTTTTCTTTACTCTTTATTTTGATAATCATGACAGTCTGCAATAATTAAAGTCCATGGCAAGGCCTTTCTAAGGCACACACTTTTTACTCACTCTTACACACTGCAATTTTGTATATTAAAGTCCATGGCACAGCATACATATTCTTTCAGTTTTTTTTCGTACCTCACAATAGACTGTTTCTATTTTTATCATATATTCTTACACATTTTTTTCTTCTTTGAACATGCTATTATTTACAGTCCTCATGTTGACTGATTTTTTACGCATTATTTGTTTTAAATACTTTTTAAAGAGTACTTTATGTTTTTGTTTTTCACTCCATTTTTGGCCTTTTTTAATACAATGTTACATGTTTACTATAAGTTGTACGGTTCACACTTTTTTACATTTTTTTAGATACACCGTTTTATTGTTTTCTTTCCTGCCATTGATATGCCTCTGTTTAATACATGCATTCTTTGGAAGAGTATAGTGGTATTCATTCGATTACCTTTTTTTCTTTTCACAAATACACTATATCATACATTGTTTGTTGTACTTCAAATAAGATTCATACTTGAATAGTCACTGATCTTTGAAGTCTGTATTTGTCCACAATTACACTCTTTTTTCATGTTGTTGTTTTTATTTACATTGCTTACACTTGCTGACTGTCAACCTTTTCATACTTGTTTTTTTTTTTTCATCACACTTGTGTTTATGTCTTATATGTTCACACTCACAAACATGTTCATACTGATGTTCTGCTCATTGAGTTCATTGTGCTTGTCCTTCCACATTTTGCTACACACAAAATTTTTGAATATTTGTTACATTTTTCTCCCACATTTTCACTATGGTGTACAGTAGTGCATTTCAAAAATATTTTAAACACATTGTATATGTTTTGTCACTCTTTTGTGTTCACATACACAAACATAACCTTTTATTTTGAAATTTTTTTCTATACTATGAGATATTTAAATCTCTTCTGTACCTTACTATAAATTAATACAACTTTAAGGTATCAAGTACTCACTGAGTTATAAAAAAAAAATTACATTGGTTTACATTTTCAGAGTGCTTATAGTTAATTTATTATTTGAATTATGTTTATTCTTATCTTAGTGATTATTTTGTGAAATATTGTTTGTTTAGTTAGGCTCATAATAAAATATATATGTAGTGATCAGATTAACTCAAGACTTTAATAAGTGAAATTTGATGGTATATAATTTCAGAGTATCAGTATATTGTATACTTTAGTAATTGCATTTTAGTGTATTTTTATTTGTACTTTTGTGTGCTATTCTTTGCCAATTTTGTCACTTTTGAAAATATTAGTGTGTTAGTAAGTGACACAACAACATTCCTTTCTTGAACAAACAAACAAAAAAAAAAATAATTAATTTTGTTATTTTTAACGTATGACCACAATTGCCTTCAATTTTCTTTTTCAGCTATAACTAATATTTTACGTACTTGTTACCAAGTTTAAACCTACATTTTCAAGACTTGCAAGTTAACTAATTTCATTCTTTTATAACTTAATTTTTTTCTATTACCTTCACATAATTAATAACTTGTTTATTTGACATTCACGGATATATTGCTGTGTGCATGTGTTGAATGCTTGTTTCCTTGTTTGTGTGGTACCCACAAGCTTGGAGGTATAATTGCTTTTGTGTACTGCCTGGCTGGTCCAGCAGTTTTCTCTTGTGTATTTGAATTTCATGCTGTGTCTGTCAATATATCATTTCTTCACTAATGTTCTTAAAACTTAACACTTATTAAATGATGACTTCTAAAGTAAATAATTACACAGTCATAAAATAATAATTAATAATAAAATTAAATGATTCATTTAGTATTATCTCTAACTTGAAAATTTAAAATAAATAAATACATATGTGAGTGTCCAATAACACTTAAACCTTTTACTGAGATCCTTTTTTAATTGTACTTAGATTGATGTTCGTTGATGGTATTGTACAGATTGATATTCAATGTCCTTGTTTTTTTTTTTCATTGTCATTTTGTGCAAGTATAATTTTTTCAATTGAATGTGCTTATTGTTCTTATGATATACAGATATGTATGTCAAGATACTGTTATGTCATGTACTATTTACAACATTATTACAATTCTGATGGTACAGAACTGTGTGAAAAATTACCATCAAACAAACAAAAAATTTTTTAGTATCATATTATAATTTGAATGTATTGTTTTATTTTGTCAATTGAGTGAAGTATTTTTGATGCATAATTCTGATATTTGAAGGCCTTATTGATATATATATATGCAAACCATTCAACAGCGCTGGTTTATAATTATGATTTTGAGTACTCACTGCAAGTTTAAGCAGTATATCTTTGATGTGCACATGAGCTTGAGATGCTCAATTAAAGAGAAAAGGGTGTGCTAAAATGCCCCTTATTTAAAAAAAAGGGTGTGCTGAAATGCCCCTTATTTAAAAAAAAGGGTATGCTAAAATGCCCCTTGTTTGAAAGAAAGGATGAGCTTAAAATGCCCCTTTGTATTGTGAGCTAAATGCTCCCTTTTTATTTTGTCGACATTTACTTTGTATTGCTAGCAGTTATTTTTATTGTGTCATGATATTTTTTTTTCTTCTCTAAACATTTATTAGGTGGTGGTCAGCAGTAATTTTGCAATTGTATAATTTTGTCTGAATATGTTTAAGATTTTCTTAATTGTTTATGCCAGCCAAACAGAGCATTTAATTAAAATTTTTTAAATACATTAATTGTAACTAATAAAAAAAAATTTTCTTCAAAATTTTTTTTCCTGGTTGAGGGGAGTATATATGTGATGAAGATCACATATCTAATTTAATAATCATTTACTTTGGCTTTCTTTAATGTAATCTATCCAAAATTCAAGAATTCTAAATCACTTCTGTTTTCATTTTCCTGTCATTTCGGCTTTTAAATCTGTATATTTACTTTTTCCTGTATGCACTATTCTTTTTGTTCTTAATTGTTTCGTCTCTTCAGACCGGTGTGCTAAAAATAGATTATATTACGTCCGTTTGCAAAATCAACTTATTTTTGATTTCCCTTTGGCTTGGAGTTGGCGTTTTTTATTTCTTGTTGCCATGTCTCGACTTTAAAATTATTTGCTCGCGATTACGTCATTGTAATTTTATTGGATTAACTGTTAGGGTTGCTCTGGAATGGGCGCTATTAATCTCAGCCAAGTTATTGTTCTCGCCAATGTGTAATTCTGTGCTGGCGTAATTTTTATTTGATTCCACCTTAATTTCACTGTCCATATAGGACTATTTTTATTTTCGCTGAGCCACCACCGCCGTTATAATAATGTTTCAATAGTATATGTTTAATAAAAATAGTTTTTTGTATTTAACGTCTCTTTATATTGCAACTAAGTGCATCGTACCTGGATTATCATGTATCACAACGCAATTTAATAATTTAAAATACCCCAAGCAAATAACCTTCTTTACAACGTGTATCCTATAGGATCAAACACTTGGTGAGCTATTGCCAAAACACTGCGTTTCGTGACTTTGTCTACTTGAGAAGGTATTTTATCAAAATTACAAGCTAATGTGTCACGTTGCGTATCCCAAATAAGTCCTAAAACAGAGACACATTTTTCCATAGATTGATCTTCTTCAATCATTCCATTAAAAAAATCTGATCGCCATCCACGCAAATTAAAATGTCTCGTCGATAAAATGACCCATGATTCAAGGATAAATTTTTTAACTTCTTCTACCGAACTTAGACTGGCCAAACAGTTGTCTACGTAAAATGACTTCTTGAGAATTTCGGCTGTCTGTTTCAAATTTTCTGTCATCCTGCTTAAATGATAATCTAAAGTTGCAGCTAATAAAAATGGACTGGTTCTGATTCCAAATACAACCCTTCTATGCTGGTATATAAGACTTTGTTCGAAATTATCTCTATCAACCCAAAAGAATCTTAGAAAGCTTCTGTCCCTTTTCCTGATCGAAATTTGTAAAAATGCTTTCTCTATGTCTGAAATAACCCCGACAGCATTTTCCCGAAATCTATTTAGAATGGATGGGATAATCTCTATCAAATTTGGGCCCGTTGCTAAGCAGTCATTAAGTGATGGTGAATTGCCCGTACGTGCTGAAGCATTAAATACAGGTTGTATTTTTGTCGTACTTTCTTCTTTAAATACAGGCCTGTGTAGTAAATAATATCCTTCTTTAATTTCTTCCTGATTCGGGATTTCTATTATTTTAAGAGATAGCCAGTTCATAAATACCTCATTAAATGCACTGATGTTATTGGAAGCTGTTAGTTTATCTTTTGTTTTCTTAAAACATTTTTCAGCTAATCTGTAATTATCTGGCAAAATAGAACTGTCCTTAACCCAAGGAAGAGCTACCTCATATCTACCCTCTTGATCAATACGTATGGTTTCATTAAAAGAGTTCATCGTATCTGTCTCTAACTCTTTTCTAGATTTATCTTGCACAGGGTCAGTTATATTCAAAACATCTAATTTCCAGAGATCTGAAATGCAATTATTATTTACAAGTAACGACGAAATGCAAATAGATGCACAAGATTCATCTGCTGTACTAACCGGAACTTTCCCCATTAGGGTCCATCCCAGGGACGTTTCAACCGCTACAAGTCCAGATTTTAACTTTATAATTTTTCCTGAAAGTAATTTGGCAGCTGTGTCAGCTCCAAGAAGTAATTTAATTGCTTTATCAACTTTTGCAGAATTTCCCTCAAAATCACTTAATTCAATACAGTAATTTCTTAATTCTTTAATCCAGGCACCATGGGGTATTTGTTTGATATCAGAACAAAAATTCGGTTGACTTAATAATTTCACACTGCACTTAAATCTATCATCAAAACTACGTAATTCAACATTATACTCGTTGTGAACACTTTCTTCAGTTTCAATGCCACCAAACAAATTTTGTTTTAAGTTAACTCGTCGTAAAACATCATACTGCATTTCTTCAGCAACACTTTCACAGATATAACTTTTCATAGAACCTGTATCAACGATAGCTCGTACTAATTGTTCTCGACTGCCATTACATAAACGTACAATCAAAGTTTGCAGTAACACATCCGAGAAATGCGTTTGGTTGTTCAACGTGCTGGTTTTCGTAGGTAAATCAGGACATAGAATAGCAAAATGTCTATTTCTGCATATTAAACACTTAATCCTAGATTTACACTGGTTAGCTTTATGACTGTTATGTTTTAAACAAACAAAGCAAGCATTTTCTTTCTTAACTGCATCTTTTTTATCCAATAAGGAGATATTATCTACTTCGTCACAGTTCTCGGATGAATGCGTAAACTTTTTACAAAAAATACAATAGTCTGATTTTTTATTACTTTGTGTATTTTCATTACGAACATTTTTATGAGAAATAAACAATTCAGAAGCAGTCGGAACAGAACTATCGTACTCAGGTTTCTTGTAGTGCTTCTTGTTTACCTTTTCAACACTGAATGTGTTACGAGCAAGCTTTATTTTTTGCTCACTTTCAACTTCTACTCTTTAAAAATCAATTAAAGAGTCTAGATCAGACTTACCTTCATTTTTCTCTTGCGTAAAACAGAGGTTTCTCTCCCATGTCATCAGCAGGTCAGGAGTCATACATGATTCCACCAACGGAAACAGTATTTCGGCGTATTTATCCTTCGTTAGACCTAACAATTCTAATCCTCTTAATTTTGTTTGTAATTCATCGTAAAGTGCTAATAAATCGGGCTTTTTATCTTTTATAACAAGGTGTAATAAATCCCTAACGTATACTTGTATCAAAATATTTTCTTTTCCGAAACGCTCCTTTAAATAATTCACAGCCTTAGGATAATTTTCTGTGGTGGGAGGAAAGCTACCTAATATCTGACGCGGCTTAGTGTTAGGTACTGTGCTCTGAATTAAATACGCAAATTTATCACGAGCGTCTATTCTGTCATCATTATGAATTTTTTCGAATTCACTCCAGAAACCTAGCCACTCCCTCGGATTCCCAGCAAACTTCGGAAGTTCTAAAATCGGAAGAGCGTACTTAGCCGAAGCTCCTGCATTATTTACAAGCAGCGACCGATCATTCTCTTTCGTAGACGAAATGGAGCCGTTGACACTCCCGTTGTTTTGCTTAACGCTAGCAGCGAGCAACTTTCGTTTTGTTTTTAAAAGTATAAATTTCTCTTGATATTGATCACAAGAGTTATACTCTTCATCGAATTCTTTCTGCGTACATTTTTTATCTTCCAAACACTTAAAAATTACATCATCACATTCTTTCAATTGCGTCGCTTTATCAGTTAATTGTTCTAAATATATTTCAATTTCATCAGTTAATGTAGCGTTAGACTTAAATAATTCTTCAAGCTTATTTGCCGTTTTAGTAAAGGCAGTTCGTATTGAAGAACGTCGTATTTTAGCCTGATCCATATTAATATCGTAATATGAAATCTGTTTGAAAATTAATTAAAATTTTCCATCCTAAGCAGGGATGCCAATCTGTGACGTACGTAAGCTGAAGTCAAGATTAAATTGTCCGGGTTTGATAAAAATAAGAACAGATTTCCTAAAAATTATATTTAATGAATTATATACAGGCTATGTACATGGATCAGGTATCGTAGGTATCGTATAATATAAATTCTCGTATAAAACTTACGTATGAGATCGTAGAATACACCGTACAATAGAGATAGCCAATGATTCGATGAGTCGAATCAGTAATTCGAATCTTGGTACTGAGTGGCTCAGTCTTTACACTCACTCTCTACTGATTCGAATCTCAAGCCCTCAAGGGAAATACATTCCAAGTGCGAAGGGAAGGAAAACTTATTTTCCCTTTGCCGTTCCCAGAGATTTTCCCTTACTCTTTCAACTCTTTACGACTCTGAGTCGATAGATGATTTGAAACAGTAAATGAGTGGGTGTGGGTGAGTTGGTGCAGCAACGAATCTTTACTGATTCAGTGTTTCGCTCTGTTTCGGTGATTGTATACTATCGTTGAGATTCGTTAGTTTTTCGAATCTTCTATCGACTCAGAGTCGAAAGGAGCCGAAAAGAGTTGAAAGGATGTTTCATTTAATTGGAGTTTTTTTTTTTCGAATCTTCTATCGACTCAGAGTCGAAAGGAGTCGAAAAGAGTTGAAAGGATGTTTCATTTAATTGAAGTTTTTTTTTCGAATCTTTGCTGTTTCATTTCTTGGTTGGTGGTCGGATTTAAAGTTTTATCTGTCTGTGGGTGTGGAGTGGGTCGAACATCGTTTGCTTTTGGCGGGTTGCATAGGCGTTACTTCCTAAGGGCAAGAGGGGTCAATCCCCCCCCGAAAAAAAAATTAAGAAAATTCAAGTATCAGAGCTATTTATAATAATGATATTTTATACAATCGGAAACATTTTGTCACTCCATCCAAATATTACATGCCAATTTACGCCAATGCTCGTGGAAGAGCGGAGGGAGGGGGGGGGGTGTCTCAAAGTTGTTTAAACCTTTTTCCCTCGGGGGGACTCCCTCCTTCCAACTTGTCTGGCTGATTTAATATTTGTTTAAAATTTAATGAAACATCCCTTTTCTACTTTTAACTTCAATATATGTCCCCCTGCCCCCACCCTCAAGGAAAAAAAAAAAAAAAAAAAAAAAAAAAAACAGAACGTTAAGTTTACATGGTGGATGGTTTTCATGTGAAGGGAAATAGAATGAAATAAAGTTAGGATTGTGCTTGTCACTTTTAATGAAGGATGCAGGGGCGGTATTAAGCGCTCTCACAAAAGGACTTTGTAGTAAGCAAAATAACATTTCGCTTTATTACTGCAGATTTCGTTTAAGATATTTTTTTACCTTGTTTTTCGTTTAAAGGGAATGATTTTATTTTCTTTCGTAATTCAGAGAAATACAAAATAGGGTCTAAAGCAGTGGCGTAGTTAGTGTTATTGACAGTGGCGTAGCCAGGATTTTATTTCGGGGTGGGCTGGGTATCAAATTTAAAGATAAAGTTCAATTGTAAGCTAAGTTAAGGGTCCCATTTTTTTTGGGGGGGGGGCAGCAGCCCCTCAGTAGGACTGGGCCAAGAATCGATAAATATCGACATATCGGTTTTACTTCAACATCAAATATCCGATATTCCCATTTTCATTTCAGTGAAATCTCCAATTCGATAAAGGTAAAAAATACAGGCCTGTCAGGGGCGTAGCCAGAAATTTTTCATGGGGGGGGTTATGACTACTGCAACTCATATATATGTATACGTGTGTGTGATAATGTAGTGAAGAATATACATTTTGTATGGCAAAAGATTCCTCATGGGGGGGGGGGGTTATGACCCCCCTAACACCCCCTTGGCTACGCCTCTGAGGCCGGCGATAAGAAAATCCTGAGATCAATACCAGCTTGTGATGCTTTTGCTACTGCTTTCTCTCCGTTGATGACGATGCCGGATCGCGGAAAAAACAGCTCCATGGTTTATTAGTCTAATTACCATAATTAATTAACGTATATCTCGGAAACTATCCACCGGAGCGCGTTTTGATTGGTACTCGACCCCCTTAGTCTCAACACCCCACCGATACTTAAAATTTCGAATGCTTTGACACCAAACTTAACCTTTTAATCTTACAGGCCCAGGGGGTCATAAGAAGCTCCCCTATATTTTCAATTTGGGCATTTTAAACACTAGCCTCCTCCGGCGGCATCTCCAAAGTCTGGAAACCATCCCAGAGCCAATTTCTACATGTTTGCAGTCCTTTTAAGCCTCAATCATGGTTAATTAGTCTAATTACCATAATTAATTAACGTATATCTCGGAAACTATCCATCGGAGCGCGTTTTTATTGATTCTCGACTCCCCTTTAGGAATTACCATCCTTACATAAAATTGGGAATGCTTTGACACCAAACTTAACCTTTTAATCTTACAGGCCCAGGGGGTCATACGAAGCTCCCCTGTATTTTCATTTCGGGCAGTTTAAACACTAGTTTTACTCGAGCAAGGAGAGAGAGATGCTAGCTGCCCGAGAACTCAGCGGAGAAGAAACCCGATGAATGGGTGAAGGGTGTTTAAATAGTACGGCTTTCGGCGCAGAGAGAGGGAAAATTTCCTTAGTTGTTTTATTGATTCATGATTCGAATCACTGATTCGAATCATCGAAGTAGTGAGTGAGTTGAGATTCGAATCAGTAAAATGAGTCGAACCGCCCATCTCTACCGTACAACAGCTCTTTTCTGTTCTAGCGCAGGGTTGCCAGATCAAAATTCTTGAAAATAGCCAAATGGCTTCTTAAAATTAGCCAAAAATAGCCACTTTGATTGCAGCGCCATCTTTTGGATTTTCGAGAAAACCTTTAAAAAGTCTAGAATATAGCATAGATCTGATTCACAAGCGTATTTTTGTGATTAAATTAATAACAATAATAATAGTTTGAAGATTAGTAGATCGCAAATATAAAGAGTTAGTACTTAGAAATTTCTCGGAATAATAAATCGAATTGAATGCATTGGTTAGGAAACACTTTTAACGTTTGAGAGGGCGCAAGCGATTACTATTTGAGGAAAAAAATCTTACACACAGGCATAAATGCTTTGTTGCGGAAAAAAATGTCGGTAGATTCATCAATATATAAAGAAAACTTAGCCTTTCTTAACTCTTGAATCATCTCTTCGAATAACGATAGGCTTATGAAATTCTTAATGAGGCATGCACACTTTGTTTGGAGTTTCAGATCCTCTAGTGCACTACCTTTTGAATACTTTTTCACTATTTCACCTAGGTGATCAACGGATTTAATACTGCAGTGGCACTCAATAGCTACACTAAATTTTATATCAAATTCTTTCAATGATTTATTTACAGCTGATTTTTTTTTTTATAAACAGTGAGCAGTGCAATTAATTTAGAGGCTTTTAAATCTTTCTCTTTATTCTTATGTTTGGCTAATTTTTCGTGAGTCACTAAATTATGCTTTTTAAGCTGGGATATTGAGCAAAGACACAACTTGCAAAAACACGCACTGTCTTTCAGCATTAGCCATGGATGCTCAATCTCCCATTCTTTATTATATTTTCTACTAATTATAGGCTAGCGCTTAATAACTGTAACTTAATAATTACTCAAGCTTACCGTAAACACGGCAACATATTCAATGCTTAGTACAACCGCACAACAAGGGCCGACCGAGTTGTATGGTGAGTAAAGCACCGTACTCCGGTTTCGGGTTCAACTCCCGGCGGTCGGGGTTCGATCCCCGACTGGGCGTGGCTGTCATTGTGTCCGTCCCTTCATAGGGGGCGACGTTGGTCCACGTACTAGGTGTCCCCATAATAAAGTGACCAACAATTCCGGCCTGTTGTGGCCAAAGTCTTCAAGACAGAGGCCGGCCATTAGAAAAAAAAAACCGCACTACAAATAAATGTGCCCTAGTCAGCTCGGCTACTCCGTAAAACCCTCTTTCGTTAAGAATCAAAATCGAACAAAAAACCCGTCGAAATTCGAACTAAAACCAAAACATAGCCACCCCATTTGTTCGGAAAGAGGACAAAATGCCGGGTGATAGACGCCCTAGTAGCAATGACTGCTTGTTTTCTGCTCGGTCGTTCATCGACTCATCGTTAACTCATCGACTTGTCGAATTCAGTCATCGGCAAGTGCACATTTGTTTATCTGCAATAGATGAATTTTTATTCATGGATAGAAGTGATCTAGACGAGCAGTTTCGCCGATGGGAAACCGAAAAACAATATCTTATCCGAAACTGCAGCTCTATAGTCAACGGGCCTTGCAGGTGTCCCTAGTGGTTTACACTTTACCCAAATTCCTATAAATATTTGCGTAATTTAGATCTGCCTTTGCATAATCTAAGGGAAACTTTGAACAATTCTTGAATTAATCGCATAATTTACTTCAAATTTCTTGTATTGGGGTTTGGAGGGGCAGGTGGTGGTATCCCCCCCTTGCCCCCCCCCCACAAAATTTAAATTTGAAAAGAAATATTTACCAAAAAATGTAAGTGTTTATTATATAAAAATCGTTTGTAATATTTAAATAATTTTTTAAAAATGTGTTTAAAAAAAAAGAAAAGAAAATCTATTTAAATAGATTTTCTTCAGCTGACGCTCAATTGAGCGTCAGCTGCATTATAAGAAGAACGGAAACTTCATTACAATGAGCAACTCTTTTGAAACCTCTTTAATGTAAACAGCAAGAAGAGAAATCAGTTAATTTTTAAAAGTTATCCAAGAAATATGAAAGTTAAAATCGCACTAAAATTCCTATACAATTGGCAATATTGTTTTTTAATTATTAATTATCAATTTTGTTGCTACTTACATACATTGGTAAAAAGTGAAATTAATTTCTTTCCAATCGAATAATTTGAATATTATTAATAATAGCTGAACAAAACTTCGTCAAAATTTCACGCAAAGTCCCAATCTGAGACTAAGATAACCTGTACTTCACACTTTGCCTTTCACATGACAAGATTCGATGGTCTAGAGGTAGCGCACTTATCTCGTAATCTGTACGCTCAGGGTTCGGGCCCGAGGGAGGAAGGATTTTTTTTTTTCAGAAAAACGGAAATTTAGCATACAAAAAACGAAAACATAATAAACAGAACGGGCATTTTTTGAAAATTTTGCTGCCAGTTGTTTATTTTTTATTAACAAATATATTTTTCACAGTTTATCGGTTTCTTTTCGTTATTTCATCGGAGTCATCGGGAAACGATGATCGGCTTTACGGCTCCCCGAGCGGACATTTTGTACCAGTTGCCGATAAAATTTCCCCTTTTTTGGATGAAAAGCCGTGATCGGCCATTGCTCCTTCTCCTCGGATTTAACTCACCCGCCTCTCATCGACCGATGGGTTATTGCTACTAGGGACACTGCTACAAATTGTGACGTCCCCCGCAGACTAGACAAGAAGCAAGTAGCTATACATATATATATTGTTTGTTTGTTTTCGTATTCGCCAACAATTACAGAATTAAGACATAATTGGCTAAAAGACGAGTGGCTAAAATTTTGTTTTTCTTTTTAGCCAGCAGCCTCAGAATTTAGCCATAATTAGCCAAAAAACGGGTGGCTAAACAAAAATTTTTCTTTTTAGCCAGCAGCTTCTGAAATTAGCCAAAATGGCTAAAATTAGCCACATCTGGCAACCCTGTTCTAGCGCCTAAACCATGGCGTAAACACGGTGGGGTTGAGGTGTAGCTTGCTGCTGACTCCAAGGTGGGAGAAACCACGGAGTCGGGAAGGGGGTGCAGCTGCCACAATAGTAATTACACCATGCATATTTCAACATTCACTAGGTCATAATGTTTATTTCGCACTACTGGATAATCTGTCCATCTAATGAATAACACTTGCCTGTGTAACATCTGACATCAAGCGACAATATGTTGATCTTATAGCACTCTTGTACCAAACTTTCGAAAAAAAATTAAATATTAAATATTAAAATAAAAGAACGGAAAGTAGTGAAATTAAGAAAAAAAATAAATAAAAGTCCTTAAAAACTCATAAATCTTACGTGCTAGAGCATTTTGAAAGGTAGATTAGGATTCTACACACCAAAATACATATTAATTGATGTATCACATCCCAGAGGCAAAATGGCTGTTGAATAGTGTAATTTTTGAGATATGTGAGTTTAATGAATTTCGGCCCATAGAGCGTAATGTATTTCGAACCTTTTGGGCGGTCCTGTACGTCAACTATTCATTCGATTGAGACCAAAAGGGGAGGTGCACAACTAGATTTTAGAACAATCTTAAATATAAAATTTCAACATTCTACCACCAATAGTTTTTGATATATGCGAGTTACATACATACATACATACGTACGTACATACAGACGGCATTGAAAAACTGGTCAAAATAGACTCGCCATTGGTCAAAATGAGTTGCAGACGCGTTTATAGGATCGTGCATGCTAGCTTACGATGAGATGCATCGAAAAAATCTTAAAATTAAATTTAGAGGTAATCAAAATTTCGCCCCCGAAATTTTTCGGGATCACATTATTTTCTTATACTCCGTACAAGAAAGTAAAAAGGAATTGTTTCGTCCCAAACCGACTCCAGTGTAGCGATGTAGCGATGTGGTTTGAGCGTTTTAGGCCAAAGCGATCTCAGGCAATTCGGAACGGTTTGTGTGTATGTAAAACACTGCGAGCAGCTGGTTAGGGTTTAGGGTAATGTTCACTCAAAGTTTGTTTGTTTCTTTCTTAAAAAAAAAAAGCATTTATATAAGGTCATTATTTTTTTTTATGTTGGTTGATAATCATTTCGCCGCCCCTTAAGTTTGGCGGCCCACGTGCGGTGCACCATCTTGCCCCCCTCTAGGATCGGCACTGCTTAAACGGCGCTTTTTCCACTGTGGGGTTACAATTACGAAATGGCGGAAAGCAAAAATTAGCCTTTTACGATACGTTTTTTATCGATATCTCCTAAAATAATTCGAATTTTGAAAAATTCGCTTCCAGGTGTATCGGGAACTGTCATGGAAAATTTCCGTACAAAATTTGGTAGGTCTACGATCACCCGTCTGCGAGCTACGCGAGACACATTCAAACAAACTAACAGTTTACACATTGTTTTATTAATATAGAAGAAAGATAGTTTTTATTTTGGCGTAAAATGGGCGTAATTCTAACTCATGTTTGTAAATTTCACGCGATTCTAGATACTTGGAAACACTTTGTTGCTAAGGAATGAATGATTTTATGCCAAATCTGGCAACCATTATGTTATTTTTTCAGTTTTTTATTAATATCTTCTAAAATAATTCGATTTTCGAAATTTAAATCACCTTAGCAGGTTCCTCGGAATTTTTCGAATCTGTGGGCACCTTAGTCGAAACTCAAATCCTCACGGTTTAGGAAGAGATAGGACAACAAGCTTTTGACAGCACCAGTGGCAGCGGCCTTTAGTTTTTTTTAGAATAGAGAGATACTAAGTACACTTCTAGATTTTTTTAATTTAAAACGCGAGTTTTACTCCCCCGCTATTATTAAATACACTTATTACCAGGGTCGTAGCCAGAAATTTTTCATGGGGGGGGGGGGGGGGTTTCGACTACTTCAACTCATATATATGTATACGTGGGTGTGATAATGTAGTGAAGAATATACATTTTGTATAGCAAAAAATTCCTCATGGGGGGGGGGGTTATGACCCCCATAACCTCCCCTTGGCAACTCCCCTGCTACGATACAGCTAACTCACTGTATCGTAGGTTACTACAGAACAGCATAGTATTTCGTCGCTCGCACGTGCGATCGGTCAAATGACCTTCTAAACCGCTGTCTGAGAAATGACGCGGAGAGAGTTTAAGGCGGTACAGATATCACTCCGTTTGCACATTTTTAGTGTGCTCACGGACGATTTTTTTTGCCGTTATCTCTTCCGGATTCTCCATTGGTTTGTTATGTTCGGTTAGTTAATCTATTTTTTTTTCATTTTCTTATTATTTTCTTTATTTTTATCATTTTTCACTACAGTATTTTTTACGAACTAGTGTAAATATAATTAAGATAGGAGTGAAATAAATGTTTCGGAGCTAAATCCAAGACATTTTTCAATATTATCCTTTGGGGGAAAAAAAATTGAAATAAAAAAAAAATCAAGACAACCCCTTTGCTAAAACTTATCGTGGTGACGAAATATAAGACCAAAGATTGCCTGTTTTCTTTCAGGTGCATGCATTGTTTTCCTTTAACTGCTGTAAATGCAAATATATTTTAATTTGTAAGGTACGTCGTATCTTTATATTTAATTTTCGAAATTTATTTTGTGAACCTCCATTTAAATAACCCACGAGCCGCCACTGCAAAGAACCATTCCAGGTAGCAACATCAGTAAAAACTTTGCGAAGTAATATCATAAAAGTTACTTGTCACATAATACAGCTCTTTCGATGGAGATATTTCATTCACAGTCTGGAAGAATGGAACAGGTTCCCTTTGTAATTAAAGTATTCTAATCATGAAAAAATTCGACTTTGAGATTTTGATGTATTTACTCGTTTTGTGGTCTTCTCGATTGTTTTTTCTATTTTTACGGTATGTCTGTGTGTGTGTGTGCATATGTATATATATGAATTCGAGTGAACAAGATAATAGATGATGCATTCGAACGATGCATTCGATTGAGATCAAAATCGGTATATATATTATAGACTACCGTCGTACAGCCGTTATTGTTTTCGGTGTGTATAGGATTTATAGATGTTTTATAGGGCTACAAAAAATATTTC
Organism: Cheiracanthium punctorium; assembly: GCA_038373885.1. NCBI lineage: Eukaryota > Metazoa > Arthropoda > Arachnida > Araneae > Cheiracanthiidae > Cheiracanthium > Cheiracanthium punctorium. The sequence continues at coordinate 76,483 of JAWZYV010008708.1, forward strand.
TCATAAATTACGGTCTATGAAGAGATTATAAGTGCCAGGTAGCCCATGTGAAGGAGGGAGGGAGAATAAAATGTTGAAAGTTGCCAAAATTCACAATTTTGATCATTCATCGCCAAGTTTGGAAAAAAAAAAAAAAAAAATCCTCAAAACTGAACCATGCTTGGTGAATCCATCCTTCCGAACGTGGCCAGAAACTGGCAAACGCGACAGTTTATTACAAAGGTGAAATAAATATAATTAGAATAGGACTTGGGAAGATTTTAAAATAACTTTAGTATGCGATTTTAGTATAAATTTCAATTCTAAAGAAGTGTTTTATGGAACAGGGAAGACAAATACGATACACTCATGGATTATGACACACTTTACAAAGAGTATTTTTGAAGGTGAAGTATAGTTAAAATATGCCTGACGAAGATTGTTAAACAGTTTTGGTTGGCGATTTTAATATAGATTTCAATTCTCAAGAAGTGTTTATGGAGCAAGAAAGACAAACAAGGTACACTCACGGATTATGATGCACATTCCAAACAGTATTTATAATGGTGAAGTATAGTTAGAATATGCTTGGTGGAGATTGTAAAACAGTTTTAGTAGGCGATTTTGATATACATTTCGATTTCAAAGATGTGTTTTATGAAACTCAATAGAATAAGGAAGAAAAGTAGGGACGACGCATAAAATATGATGCTTTCAATCTATAGCACTTTAGTGCGTATTTAAAATATGAAAGTTTTTTTTCTTATACTTTCTTCTTCGTGATTTTTTTATAGTAATTATTCCTTACCCCTAGCTTACACATCTGTTTATTAAACTGTTTTTGTGTTAATGTTGCCAAGAAGCTAACTTACAGATCATACTGTCAAATTCATTAAAATAAATCGTTTTTGTTCAAGTTGTGAGAGTGTTTGTTCGTATTCAGTCTCATTGTATAACCGATAAGTATTCTTTTATTGCAAAACAATAAATTAATTTTAATCTGCATTACGTTATTTTATCACAAAAACCAAATATAGAAAAAGAAGGAAATTTTTGTTGTTATCCGTTTCTATATTAAACACGGAATGTTTTTTGTGTGTATGTGTCCAAGCGATTTCGAAAACGGTGCTAAAGATTCTTTTTAAATTTTTATCATGGGGGTTTTTTGGGCCCCTGAAACGATTGAGCTATGTCACGTGACTGAAAAAATATTCTAAAACGCTCAAAATGTAAAATTTCAAATTTGGGCGGTAGCGCCATCTATTGATCGTTTGGGAAACACAGTTGATGTGATCTTCGTAAAATGAACACTTAAATAACTTTGAGGAGGATTAAAAAATAGACGTCACCGATATTTATAGTAAAAATTAATTTCGCAAAGAAACGAAATAATTGGAACTTGATTTGGCGCACACAGACAAATAAATATTTTAATCGCAATATATTACACCTTTCAGCTACATGACTTTTTTTAGAATAAAAAACCACGAAGTTAAATTTATCTCCGTGAAAAAAGGGGTTCTTTTTATTTATAACTGTCGTCCTGGCAACCAGCGAAACAAAAAAGAAAAAAAAAATCCCGGTTGCCATTCCGAAAGCACGAAAAGTGTTATAATAAAGGAGGATGCGGCATTCGCAACAACCCTAGAGATATGAATACAAGGAGACAACATTAGCTATCTGATAGTTAAGCCGAAACTTCGTGCACATTGCAATAGGACTGTGTTATTCTATGGATGGTGACAGTTCCAATTTTAAATAAGTATACGGTCGCCAAAGTGGGCGCCAAATATAATGACGTATTTGGCATAACTGTAAAACTTAACTATAGAATGCTGAGATTTTGTATTCAAAACTATTGTAACATATAATTGTGCATCTTTACTTTTTAATCCGTAAAATCGTGCATCTTTCAACTGTTATTTAAAAAGACTAGGGGCAAAGGCCCCTAGACTCGCTACGCTAGTTTTTCGTATGTGGCATTCGGCTCCTAATGAGGCTTATTCGTCAAAAAGGAATCATTTCAACAAGCAAAACCCAAAGGTTGGATCAGATAGAATGTTACCGAGCTGCACATTGCTTGGTTCTTGCATGTTCCTTGGAACATAAAAATTTAAACTTCGCACTATTTTTAATTATGTGAAACACATGGGACACCTTGCGTATTAGCCAATTATGGCGATTTTTCATAATTTGACGACTTGCGTATATGTATTGTTAATAATTAGCTGTAGGAAAACAATACGTCATATGTTTTCTTTGATGAAAACAACGGAACAGCTAGGATAGCTTGCTACTAATGGCGACTTTTCATTATTTGACGATTTACACATGCTCACAACCTATAATTACTGCTCATGTAAGGTTCCCAGAAAATCGTTATCCCTAATTTCATATACATAACCCTTTGCAGATTGGCGTATTTAGCACCACGTATTATATCATCTCGCCGTGCTGGCAAATATCCAAAGTGTACTATAACAGTTATAATGGCACCAAACGCCACCAAATATTTCTACTGGTGCAAATACTTCAGCTGGACAGAACCGGCTTTAAAATAATCTGCATTTTAATTATTTTTCATTTTCAAGGTATTGGGTTCTAACATTTCGGAACTCGCGGTTTAGATTCACCCTGCTTGGAAAGATACCCATTTTGCCAGATTGTACCTAATGCCAAGATGGTGCTTTTAAAATCAGTTATAATTAGTTCTTCTGTTTTGGAAAAACGAATAATTGCAACTCCTGTTGTCTAAGCGAACTAACTATTTGAAAATTGTCAACTTTGTGTAACACACTTTGAGTTATTTATTTCATATACTTTTTAATTTGGCGTAAAATGTGTGTCATTCTACTTCATGTTTGTCAATTTCACGCGATTCTACGTACTTGGAATTGCTTTGCTGGAAGGAATGAAGTCTGGTAACTATTATGTCTATTTTTTCGGTTTTTTATTAATATCTTCTAAAATAATTCGATTTTCGAAATTTAAGTCAGCTTATCAGGTTCCTCGGAATTTTTAGAATCTGTGGACACCGTAGTCGAAACTCAAATCCCCACGGTTTAGGAGGAGATGGCCAAACAAGCTCTTGACAGCGGCCGTTACTTTTTTTAGAATAGAGAGAAACCAATAAAATGCTCCGCCATGCTTAGACCAACACAATTACTTTATTTCGTCCAGTGCTGAAGATAGCTGATGCCATCTCCTGGTATTCATATATCTCTATGGCAACAACTGTGTTGTTTTGAAGGAATATAATTACATAATTTAATTAATCTTAAATCAGAAGACAAACACGGCACACTCGTGGATTATGATGCATATTCCATACAGTATTTAAAATGGTGAAGTATAATTTGTATATGCTTGGCGAAGATTGTAAAAGAGTTTTGGTAGAGGATTTTAAGATAGATTTCGAATTCAAAGATGAGTTTTATAGAGCTAGGGAGAAAAGTACGGCACACTCCATAAATAATGATACACATTCCAAAGCGGAATAATTAAGAAAAATAGGGACGACGCATGGATTATGATACGCTTTTAATATATAGCATTTTAGTGCAGTTTTAAAATATGAAAGTGTTTCAGATTTTTTGTTTTTTCAATTCTAATTTAGCTGTGGTTTAGATTGTATTGTGTATTATTATTAAACTATAGAGGATAAAGCCCGTAGTGGAGACAACTACTACAGACGCAAGACACTCAGAATATTTAATCTTTATCCACTTAAAATAAAGAACTCCATATTCAATTTTTATTATGTACCGATCCCTTCAAAGCCTGACAACCGTGACTTCAGTATGACGTCAGTGTTACTTGCAACACTAAATTTTGACACGCAAATGATAAGCCTTTTTTTTTAAAAAAAAAACTCTCGTAAATAAAATGGAGCTGAAAATAGCAAAAAATTGTTTAAAAATAAGGAAACGGGTGGATTTTCAGATTTTGAAGTATCACAGATTTTTTTACGTATTTGTGAAAAATTTCAGACCGAGCCTACCAACGGTGCGAATTTTACGTTTTTAGGCAATAACGTTTTAATCTGTTGGATTAATGACGGTAAAAGTTTTGTTTTTGGGTGGTTGAAGCGGAATTGTGACAGAGTCAGTGAGTCGGGGATCAGCCTAGCTATATAGTAGGACATGAGGTATTTTTGATACATTCGAGGTTCATGTGTTGTTGTCATTGGGAATCATAGATGTTGATTCATTCGACTTTTGATTATTCGAGGAAGTTTTTTTTTCTCAGTCCATCCGTTTGTGCTATTATTGTTAGCGTTTAAGTATAACTCCAGGTTAGTTGTTATTAAGTTATTGTAAAAGAATATTTTTTATCTATTCTGTGGTTGATTTCATATGATTTCGAAGTGTGCTTTTATTCTAATAATTTAAATTGCGTTACACTTTTTCTTTTCTTAAGCGTGAGTTTATAAAAGAAAATTATGTTTAAAGCATATTTATGTAAGTTTATACTTTTATGGCATCTATATTTATGAATTTACTTTATAGAATCTTTAAAGTATCTTTGAATTTACTTTATAGAATTTGTTTATGCAAGATGTATTTTCTTTGAATTAGAAAAAATAAGTATTTTATGTTTAAATTAAAGCACTATAGAGAAATTTACAATTTCAATCGTAAAGAATTATCATAGATGTATTACACGACAAAGACGTAAATGTATGAAAGTGTAGCTCAAAAACGAGCTGTGGAAACATTCGACTTTTGATTATTCGAGGAAGTTTTTTTTTCTCAGTCCATCCGTTTGTGCTATTATTGTTAGCGTTTAAGTATAACTCCAGGTTAGTTGTTATTAAGTTATTGTAAAAGAATATTTTTTATCTATTCTGTGGTTGATTTCATATGATTTCGAAGTGTGCTTTTATTCTAATAATTTAAATTGCGTTACACTTTTTCTTTTCTTAAGCGTGAGTTTATAAAAGAAAATTATGTTTAAAGCATATTTATGTAAGTTTATACTTTTATGGCATCTATATTTATGAATTTACTTTATAGAATCTTTAAAGTATCTTTGAATTTACTTTATAGAATTTGTTTATGCAAGATGTATTTTCTTTGAATTAGAAAAAATAAGTATTTTATGTTTAAATTAAAGCACTATAGAGAAATTTACAATTTCAATCGTAAAGAATTATCATAGATGTATTACACGACAAAGACGTAAATGTATGAAAGTGTAGCTCAAAAACGAGCTGTGGAAACATGCATGATCACCGGCAGCAGCACTTGGCATAAATGCGTGAACGTGCAGCTCAAACACAAGCAGATGAAACAGATTGTCAGTATTTGGAAGGAGAACGACATAGAACAGCTAAACGTCGACAAATACTTCGGGTAAGCAGTCTAGGTATCTACAAAGCTGCCACAAATGTGGATACTTACTATCATAGTTTACAAACGTTTTAACATGGCTTGCATTCACCGTGGAGCTTTGTCATTTCCTGAAAAAAGAGTAAAAAATCAAATTAACAGACATCCTTTTGGGGACTGTGAGATTGATGTAGGACATTCCGAATTTCCTAATGAATTGGCGTGGTTGTTTCTTCGATGCCACCCACATTCCAAAGAATTCCATAAAAGAATTCGAAATTTGAACGCATACTTTGCAATGGCTTTGGTCACAGTATATGACAAGTGAAAGTATTAACGATTGCGGTGTGTACAGCTACGTTGTGAACTTGTATAATAGATTTGATGAATTTTTTTTATAAACTCATTCATTTGACAATTCAACCAACTGAAATTCCTGATGCTGAATTTGAACGTCCTCAATATGGATAGATATAATTCTGAAGTCAGGGCCGTACCCAGAAAAAAAAATCGGGGGGGGGGGGGACCAACAGGTGAAAAAGGCCAAATTTTTCCCCAAATGGCTTCATTATTATTGTTTTGTTAACAAAGTTTTAAATTACGGGACCTCCTGGGTTCGGCCTTATCTGATGTAATCAAGACGCTGTTAGTGAATGCATTAATAATCCCAATTGTATCAGCCAAGATCTTCTCTGACACCCTTGCTAATGCACTCTCTGTCGACAGAGGCACCTTACATTAAACTACTTTTTGCTCAAACCTGATGGCACCGACCATCGAATATTTAGCATCCCTCTTCAAAACAAAGTACTATATGCCATTGTAACATTGAATACTGACCAAAGCTTACCTGATAATGAATGAGTGATCTGACAGCGATGTAAATCTTGAAGATTACTGATACGTGAAGATAACTGATACGGCAATCATGAAGACTATTGATACGTGTCAAGGCATTTACGTACCCATTATTTTACACTTAAGGAATTTTTAGATACTGAGCATGGCTCGGTAGCCAGGTACTTTTTGTTTAATCGTGATCAATGCCCTGATAGAGATCTGATTGAACGATCATTTAGACAGCTCAGTTAATGATGAAAATCTTAAGTAATTAATAAAATATATCGTGTTATTTTACCTTTGAAATGTTTCGAGTATAACAATGAATCCAGTAACTGTAAAGGTCTGTTTGCAGTGGCCCTTGATCATCAGAATTGATGCCAAAGTCCCCCACGGTGAATATTCCCCCACTATGGATAGGACCCTAGTGCAATCATCATCATCATCAACATTGGCACGACAGCCCTTTGTGGGCTCTGGCCTTCTCCAGAAGTCTTTCCCATTCCATCCTTTTCCGTGCAATGGACCTCCAGTTTCTTATTTTCAGTTTGGCAAAATCCTCATCCAGGCTGTCCCTCCATCTTTTCTTAGGTCTTCTTCTAGGTCTTTTACAAAAAGGAGTGGCATTGAAGACCAGTGGCGGCTCGTGGGATACAGCAAGTACAGCCGGGCTGCACTTGAAAGTATCAGCACATACTTTAAAATAATTTATTCTACTAATTTTCCTAAATTCAGATTAGAATTGTGGAATTCCTACGGTAAATTAAAAAAATCTCCGGAAAAAAAAAAAAAGAAAAAAAAAAAAAAAACGTATTGTGGCCGGATCGCTCATTCAGAAAAAAAGCACTTTAATCTTCCCGCAGTTCAATTGAAAAAATCTTTGGTTCAGCCCAGAGCACTGAAAAGAAAATTGGCAGCACCGTTGCCATGACAACGGCTACGTAAGCAGCCTCTCCGGCATAGGGAGTATGCAGCTGATACAGCCGATGGAAGATTTTTTAACGGCGGCTGAACTTGAGAACTCGACTAACTCATTGGCTCAGACGAGAAGTGAGGGATGGGGTAAGGAGAATATATGTTTGGAAAACTCTCGACTTTATATTGCTGAATTTATCAAGAAGGTAAGCCTGAATAGACGCTTATGAATGGACAATTACCCATCAAAACAGTATTGTTTTTAAGTAAGCAAGAACTGGCATTTAGAGGACATGGCGAGCGAGAAAATTCTTTAAACATGGGAAATTTTAAAGAGCTTTTAAAATTATGGATATCTGAATTAAAACAACGCCTTTTTATGAGAGCATTACTGACCGATTCGCAAGTTTAAAAGAAAGGAGGATTGATTTGACTTATAAAAAATAAGTAAGTTTTCTTTTTTTTTTTCTTTTCTTCTCAAGTTATCGTTACAAAAGAAAATTCTAAGGAAACTTCGAATCAGACACGGATTAATGCAATATTGAGGATAAGAGCGGCTGGTTGAAATTTATGTCCATTTTATGGAAGTAGTAAAATAGGATCTCTTACATTTTTTATGTAATTTCTTTTTTTTTTTTTTTCTCGGTGAGGGCTTAATCCGCCAGCTTTCGAATTCATATGCATTTAATAATATCGTCATCTTTATAGATTTTATAATCGACCCTAATCAGCATACTAATACTGACTTGATGCCGTTCTGCGGCGATAAAAATTTCATCCACATTCCAATAAATTAACACAGAAATTTCTACTTCTTTTTTTCGTCAAGGTGTTTAAAGAATATTCTTGTCTCAAAAAAAAAAAAAAAAAAAAAAAAATTCTAGATTCAAAATTTATAAGAAACTCTCACGTAAAAAGAAAGAAAGAAAGAAAAGAAAAGAAAAAAAGGGCGGGGTGTTTAGAATTTTACCATTTTATGCTCTAATACGAAGATTAAAAATATTAAATTTTGAACAAAATTAAGATAAAAAAAGTTTACTTTTTTTAGAAACAGTTCCTATTATTTTCGGAATTCTATCGATTTTTTTTTTTTTTAATTCCAAAACATATAATATTGATTTGTTCTTTATGCTGATAATTGGAACCAAACAAAAATTCTACTAAATATATTGTAATAATTCATTCTGTTAAAAAAAAAAAAAAACTAAATAAATGAAACCTAAATGAAAATATCCTGAATCCTTATTTATGACCTACTTTTTGATAAACGTGAAAATTAATAACTGAAAAAAAAGAAAGTTCATTGACCGCTTCTTCATTTCTTAATCCAAATATATAAAAGAGAAGAGTTTGTTTGTTTGTTTGTTCGCTATACACGTCCAGGCATTTCGACGGATCTGGACCAAATTTGGCACGCTAACTAAATAGGACAAGAGAAAGTTAATGCCGTGAAAATGAAATTAATCGGATTAATAGTTTTTGAGTTATTTTATGTTTTGTACGGTTTTTGGCCATTTTCCTCGCATTTTACGTTATCGCGAGCTAAATTTCTGTCCGAATACTATATTTTTTTATATCATCGGAAACTACAGAGTTTTCTTTTTCAAATACAATTTGTTACAAAATAGTAGTTACATTTGCCGATTTTTGGGAATTTTTTTAAGGAAATACTGTTTCGAAGAAAATGTACTGCTTTTAAAAATATGCTATTTTTAAACTGTCGCATCGAAAAACGTAATGGGCAAAAAATTTCCATCTTTTTACCGCTGATTGAACATGTATTTCTCCCTCTTTTAAACTTTGAACCGTGCGGAAATGTTTGTTAGATTTTTTTTATATGATTTTTTTTCTGAAAAGATGGCATATTAAAATTATCTCCAGAATGCAAGTTGCGGAAGGAAGGCAAATTCCCCCACTCGGTTGTTCATTTTCAAGGTCGTTCTTCTGACGTCAGGCGAGCAAAGGAGAGACAGGGGTGTGGGGAAGGGGAGTGGAGTGGAGTGAAGAGCGCTGCATTAGGAAATACGAATTTTTACATTCCCCCCCCCCCCGAGATAAATCATTTAATTTTTTTTAAATAAAACTAACGATTTTTTAGATTTTTTCCCCCCGAGATAAATCATTTATTTTTTAAAAAATTAAACTAAAGAGGTACCTTCTGCAATTTCTTTTTATCAATGTGTGTGTGTATAGCGTGTACAGACATTCAATAAAGTATTCGACTATGAGCCAAATTTTCTATTTCAGTTTTGTTAATGATTAATCACTTTTCATGAAGAATCATGTTTTAAATATGAAATTTACGTACGAAATTTTTCTTGCACTGGAATACTTTTTTTAGAGGGTGTACATAGTTTCATGAAAAATTATCACAAAATTAGCCACTTGATTTGTCCCAAAAATACTCTTATAGAAATATGGTCGCCTTAGTGGAGATTGAAAGAGAGAGGTGGGATGGCGACCGTGCTAATCTAATCCACCAACCCTCCCCTTCGCGCCGCCACTACGCGAAATTCAGGCAGACTGGTTATTATATTGATGACTGGAAACTGTTTATTTTTTTTTACGTTCGTGCGTATGCATTAGTGATAAAAGACTACATATTAGAACTGAGATAGGTAGAACGGAAGAAGCCTAGCCACGTCAAATTTTCGGTAACTCGGATCGTTGGCAATCCCTGTGTTCATTTTTTTTTTCTCTTTACAGCGGGAGATCCCATGTTTTTTTTTTTTTTTATCACTGCAGCGGGAGGATTCTCATTCCAGCCTACCCACGTCCAATTTCCGGTAACCTCTGTACGCCAACAGATGCCATGTTCATTTCTTTTTCGTTGCAGTGGGAAGTCCCATGTCTCTTTTTTATCGCTGCAGCGGGAGGATTCACATTCTTCCCCTTTACAATTTCATACTGACGATTGGGCTCTATTTTTTTTTTTTTTTATGAGTTGAGTAGGTATTAGCGATAAATGACTGTTAGAACACAGACAGGTAGAAGAGTAGAAATCTAGCCACGTTCCCGGTAGCATATTACCAACCTTTACATTCATTCGGAACCATACAAGCCGCGTTGGCCTTCGTTTCCCTTCCGCCCGGATTTCGAGATCCCTGATTGGTTAGCTCACTGACGTCATGCATGCCCATCTAAGGCTAGCCCACCGAATTTGAAAACTGGCAAGTCTGTACGGCAAATGATGAATTATGAATTAAAATCATTAATTATCATAAGGTGAAAACCAGCGAAATAAACATATAGGCAGCTTGAAGTAGTTATTTTTGAAAAATTATGAATATCATTTCTTGAATAATGGTATGTACTCTAAACAGGGGCGTAGCCAAGGGGGGGTTATGGGGGGTCATAACCCCCCCATGAGGAATTTTTTGCCATACAAAATGTATATTCTTCACTACATTATCACACCCATGTATACATATATATGAGTTGTAGTAGTCGTAACCCCCCCCCCATGAAAAATTTCTGGCTACGCCCCTGACTCTAAATATTAAGAAATGACTTAAGTTAGAACTTGATGCATGAGATTTAATTAATTAATAAAACAAGGAATTTAAATAATTCATTGCATTTTTGTTTGCAGTTATTTAGTTGTAGTGTGGATATTTTAAAAATTTTACAATTTAAAAAACATTTAACCACTGCGTGTGTATTAAGTATAATGTTAGATTTCAAGTATGTTTCACTGATTGAATTATTTTAATTCACATTACGACTTTTTTAAAATTTACAGTCAGGTTTTTTATTTAATGAGGTTTTTAACATAATTTCATATATTCCAAGATGTTTTTGTTTTTTCTTGAATGCATGCATTTTAATTCTTTTATTTTTGAATCCATGGATTACGATTTTATTAAAAACCATTTTAACTTTAATGCTTTTTTTTTCACTTATTGCTGAAGGTGTTGGATAACACTTTAAAAGCACTTTAAGCCTCATTGTGTGCCTAAAACCTGACACAACTTTTTTTTTAATATAAATTAGATTTCTCCCCTTGTATCTCTTTTTCAGTGTTGATTAGGGATGATTCTTATCATATTTCTAACGTGTATTTATCGGTATTTCTATAATTTTAATGGATATGTTAATTCTATAGTACATAAATTATTATATATATATACATACAGTAAAATGCCTCTGAGATGTCACCTCTCTTAACGACCATTATTTTTAAATGAAAAGCATTTTCTGCCATAGACAGTTTGAAATTTAGTTTATAAATTACAGTTTTAGACGAAGAGCTCCCCAAATTGTTTTCCTCTCTTGATGACTTAAAAAAGCATTTAAGTTAAAATGGTTTTTAATAAAATCGTAATCCATGGATTCAAAAATAAAGAATTAAAATGCATGCATTCAAGAAAAAACAAAAATATCTTGGAACATATGAAATTATGTTGAAAACCTCATTAAATAAAAATCACAAACAAAAAACCTGAATGTAAATTTTAAAAAGTCGTAATGTGAATTAAAATAATTCAATCAGTGAAACATACTTGAAATCCAACATTATACTCAATACACACACAGTGGTTAAATGTTTTTTTAAATTGTAAAATTTTTAAAATATCCACACTACAACTAAATAACTGCAAACAAAAATGCAATGAATTATTTAAATTCCTTGTTTTATTAATTAATTAAATCTCATGGAGTTCTAACTTAAGTCATTTTTTAATATTTAGAGTACATACCATTATTCAAGAAATGATATTCATAATTTTTCAAAAAATATTTTCTTTTACTTTTATGGGAAAAAATTGTACTAAATAAATCTTGAATAATTGTATTATACGAATCATTTCAGATTATAATAAATTTCATCAAATTAAAGCTTATAATTATAGACACACATTGAAAACAGCCTAGGGATTTTTTTTTTTAATTAACGTATCATATAATTCTACTTATATAATAACAGATGGCAGCACCAGTGGAAAATATGGTTTAAAATAAGATTCGTAATCTAATTTGTATATTCTTTTATTGCGTATTATCTAAAACTACTTCAAGCTGCCTATACGTTTATTTCGCTGTTTTTCACCGCATGATAATTAATGATTTTAATTCATAATTCATCATTTGCCGTAATCATTTTAATTCATCATTTGCCGTACAGACTTGCCAGTTTTCAAATTCGGTGGGCTAGCCTTAGATGGGCATGCATGACGTTAGTGAGCTAACCAATCAGGGATCTCGAAATCCGGGCGGAAGGAAAACGAAGGCCAACGCGGCTTGTATGGTTCCGAATGAATGTAAAGGTTGGTAATATGTAGAGCTGAAGCAAACCGCATGTATTCGGTACTAAGATACGGATAATCACTCAGACTCGAAGTAACGAATTGTTACTTTTCGGTTGATATCGTTACTCGTTACTCGATCAAGCTGTTTCGGATCGGCCAGCTTCGAACTTCGAATACAAGACTGCCGGAGGGAGAAAATGAATTTCGGTATTTGAGTAATAGTATGTTCCGTTCCGTTACTAGATACCGGAAGTATTATGGATTCTCGCTGTTTGAAGGGAAAAATCAGTTTCGGTATTTGAGGAGTAGTATGTTCTGGTTGCAATTCGTTTGTGCCGAGCCGAATGGTATCGTTTTGATGAGGTTTGGAAGAATCCGTATGTTTCGTTACAGTTATGGAGATGGATATACTATCTGCTGCTCTATTGATATGGGTCGTACAATGGGGGGATAGGATCCGGCGTATAGTGCGTTCTTATGCGCAGTTGAACTTTTTTTTGCAGGGGGGGAAGGGGGTGTTCTTATAATTGTAGAGGAGCAATACATATAAGAGAAGCATGTTAGTAAGGGGTGCTAATTTCGGGCTTTCTAACATTTTAGTACTAAATAGTGGTGCAATCAGAATTCTTTCTTTCAGGGTGGTTCCGAAGCAGGATTGCGAACTTAACTTTTTCTTTTTTTTTTTTTAGCTAGAATCGAAATATGAGTAATAAATAACAAATTATTTAAATACACCTTTAAAAAAATATTTTTTTATAAAGTAAACGAATTCACACATTTTTATTATTTAAAATATTATTTGGAACTAAAAAAAATATTTAGCATGGAAACCGAAACACATTTTTTAAGTAATTGTTTAAAAAATATATAAAAAATTGGGAGCTACCCGGGATTTCTATGCCCACTCCTGCGTAAGCCACTGGTATTAAAATAATTCAATAAAGTTCAGTATGTTTCTAAAATGTCGGCGTTTAGGGGGCCATCTGCCCTATTTTATGGTACATTTTATTCCATGAACTCATGGAATACGCATAGTCCGGTGCAACCATTCTTTCTGTATGAAAGGAGTGATAATTTTTGTTTAAAGAATGCTCTCATATATGCACCCACAGAAGGGGCTAACCCCTTTCATCCCAAAAGTGCAGAAATAGAGCTGGAAATATCTTAAAAATAGATAATTCTCACTGAATTAAACAATTTTAATTTAAAATATGGTAATTTTTAATTTACTTCGAAAAATCGTCCAGCAAAAGAAGTTTTTGATATGAAATAAGAACTCACAAATAATAAAGATATTATGCTTGTAGAGACGCAAAGTAGTTGATATCATACTGAGATCCCCTGCCCTGTGAATTTAATAAATATGGCCCAATCCCTGGATCTCAGTATTCGAGAACCCGCTACCAGAAAAAAAAACACGAGTCTCAAGCTTTCCTTTACACTTTTTATGATAAGAGTGAACAGGTTAAACCAGCGTTCAGAATTTAAAAAGGGGGGTTGAGAAAAAAAAGAATGGCATATGTCTTTGGAAGATTTCTATGTGTACTCAGTAATTCGGATAATTTAGCATTGTATAAAACCATAAATGTGTATAAAAACAATCTGTAAATCAGAGAAAATAAGCTCTAAATACAACTTTGTACAACTTCGCTAAAAAAAATTCTTTTTGGTTAGGTTTTGTTATGGGTTTATGTATGGGCGGCATATACCCATAACAACACTGTCCCGGATGTGTTGTTATGGGGCACATATAACACCCTATTACCGATTCTATTAGTAGTAACGAAAGTAACGGGTAACGAATACTTTGTAACGAATAGCGAACATCTGAGTAACAAATACATACGGATACTCATTTTGTCGTTACTTTTACAGCACTAGTAATATGCTTCCCGGTAGCCTCTACGCCATCGGGTGCTTTGTTCCTTTTTTTTTTTTTTTTTTTTTTTTTTTTCTATTTTGCAGCGGGAAGACCCATGTCCTTTTTTTTTTATCATTGCAGCGGGAAGTCCGATGTTCTTTTTTTTTTATCATTGCAGCGGGAGGATTCACATTCCAGCCTAGCCAAGTCCAATTCCTGCCAACCTCTGTATTCTATTAGGTGCCGTGTTAATTATTTTTTTGTTGTTGTTGTTGCAGCGGGAAATCCCGTGTCCTTTTTTTTATCATTCCAGTGGGAGGATTCACATTCCTTCCCTTAACAATCTATATTTAAGGTAAATGGCATTTCTCATTCATTGCACGGGCAACGCCGGGCCATGCTGCTAGTAGCTAAATAATGCTGTTTAATTAAGAGTCTTTTGATGTTTTGGGGACATTCATCTTACTTTTTCACACATTAAAATGGAAATAGTCTTGCGCGCTGAGAATAAAATAATAGAGTTCGGCGCATGATTCTGAAAAGAAAATACTCATGTGCTACCAGGGTGGTCTCTACCTCCCTGTGTGTTACCATTGAACTCAGCTTGTTCGCCATTTGATAATAAACTGGAGATGACAGATTCTTTCGCAAGTTTAATTTCACGAGATTAATTAAAATTTCATAGTTCAGAATAGAGGCGTGTCTCTTGGAGAAAATAGAATTAATAGACTTACGTAATTTCCGCTTTGTTTTCTGTGTCACAAGGTGTTGATTTGTTTCCATGTTTAATACTAGGAAAAAAATTAAAAAGTTGTGTTTTGAAGGTATTTCGTTAGATTTTTGTGATCTGTTGCAGGGCTCGAAATAAGTCGCTTCAACCACCGCAAATGCCTTGAGATTAGGCCAAATAACCGTGAGGATCAACAGTTTTCGCGACAAGTTTAGCTACGAGTATTTTAAAACTTTATTAGAGTGTTTATTTCTATCTTAGGTGTATTCTAAGGTTATAGATGAAACTGCAGAAGATTTGCAAGAAAAGTAAATACTAATTCAATCTTTTTAAAGTTAAGCCAGAAAAATTGCAATTGTAATTGTCCGTTATTACCAAAACTTATCATTTTACCGTGAGCTAGATAATTTTTGCTGTTAGCATATAAAACTCACATTTTTTGCTGCGAGCTGCAAAAACTAATTTCGATTCCTGGTCTGTTATACTGTTATTATCAAGTTTAAATTTTTTTTAACACTTTCCAGCAATGTTGAAAAGTGTTTATGATTTCGGTTTATCTGGCTGTGCGTCCGAAAATAATCTGTGCGACTTTAAAAATCTGAAAATTCACCCTTTCCCTCATTTTGAAGCGATTTTTCGCTCTTTTCAGTTCCATTTTATTTCCGAGAGTAAATAAAGTTAATATTTTGGGTGACAAAATTAGCTATTGCAAATGAAAATGACTTCATATTGATGCTACGATCATGAGGTTTTTTCCAGATTTATAAATTTAATTTTTTTTCCCCGATAGTAAAAAAAGTTAATCATTTGCATCAGGGGCGTAGCCAGAAATTTTTCATGGGGGGGGGGGGTTACGACTACTGCAACTCACATATATGCATACATGTGTGTGATAAGGGAGTGAAGAATATACATTTTGTATGGGAAAAAATTCCTCATGGGGGGTTATGACCCCCCCTTGACTACGCCCCTGATTTGCATAACAGGATTAGCTATTGCAAGTGAAAATGACTTCATATTGTTGCGGAATTACTCTGCTACTCCTGGGGTTCGTCGTTCTAAAGTCCAGTTGGTGTAAAAAGTTCAAGTAAAAAGTCACTTGTCAGGATGGAACACAAACTTTATTGCTTCTAGAACTTCGTAGAACAATCAGCTGTACACAATTCACAAGCACAATCTAGCAGTAACGTGCTTTTAACAGTTCGCTTAGATCAGAAGCTCTCACAAATGCTGTGTTTCTCACACAAAATAGAACACTTTCACTGGCAAGAATTCAGTGAAAATATACGAGAAATAACACTAACAGTCTCTCAAGACTCAGCGATGAAGAATTTACACACAGCACTTAAATTCAAAGCTTCACAAACAGCGCGAAACACAGCTTCCTTCACAAAGCAAGCGTATTCACTCTCTCAAAGCTTGATCAACACTGAACTGTCGGGGCAGCGCGCCGGTTTATATAGGGGAGGCAGAAACTGCGGGAAGCTTCTAGAGGAGTATATTTCTTGAAGATTCTACATAAAGCGAGTATATTGATTACGTCATAGAAGAGAAATGTTAGGTTATTATGCGTTTTTAATGCAGGAAAAACAACTTCCAGGCCCCATTGGGAAAATCGCGCCAAATAACCAAAAAGTCGCCAAGCTTGGCGACTTTTGGCGAAATATCGCCAAACTTGGCGCCAAAAATAAGTCCCCAAATGTGAAGAGATCTAAGCTCTAGGACTAATATCTCTCGAGTTTTCTAGAACCTCCATTGAAAAACAATGGCAAACCGAAACCTCCATGCAACAAAAAGCAAAATTTATCTATTTGGAGCGTAGAATACGAATTTTAAACTATTTTAAGCCACAGAGCAGCGGGTTGCCCCGAAAATTCGTAACAATATTGATTTCACAATTATCAGGCTTTTGAAAGATTTCGTTCGAATGCGAAAAGTTTCTGCACGTAGCCAAAAGAGCATGAAATTAAATTCAGGTCCGGCCCAAGGGAGGTGCGAATGTAGGCGATCGCCTAAGGCCCCGCTTCTGGGCCATTTTTTTGCCATCACATTAGACTGAGGTTGGTAGATGGTTGCGATATATCCAGAAAAAAGCCGAGAAATAAAACTAATATGAACTAGCAGTGCTAGTAGAAATTTACATAAGACATTATTGAAAAGAGGCCCCGCTCTTGCGCTTCGCCTGGGGCCATGCACACCCCTCGGGCCGGCCCTGTTCGATTTCAGTATATACAGTGAAACTTCTATGAACGACTACCTCTATCAAGCCACCCCTTCCTCCAACGACCCATTTTTTAAAGCACCGATTTTCACCCTATCTACTTAATGTTAAAAGACCCTCTAGAAGAGACCACACAAAACTCTATAAGCGACCGGTCCCGCTTCTCTGACAGAAATTTTTTTTTTGCGTTTTTCCGGAAAAATAATGTAAACAAATACAAACATTCCACAATCAGCCGCTCTACTACAAATCTTGCAGGTTAGAGAAAAGACATGTCTAAGAATTGAGTGATTTTACGATTGGAGCAGCGCGTTGATGCGATCGAATCACACAAAAAAGGAAGTTAGCGGTTATTTTCGGTTGTGGGGAACCCAAAATGCAAATTTTAAAGCAAATAGATTTGATTATGGAAAATTCAGAATGCATGAAGAATACCAGGTGTTTGGTATTTGAAATTTAATTTTGAGTTTAGTCCCTAGATGGCACTGTACGTTAAAAGAATAATAATAAAAAAATGCTTTGGGAGCTGGCAACATGCACGTAAAAATTTAGTGCTGTGTTTGATTTTGCTTGCGCTTGCTTGGTGTTTGCAGCATGTTGGCTGCTTGTATTGTATCTAGCATTTGCTAATTTTAGAAGTGTTTTTACCAGCTGTTGAGTTAAGTGTTTTAATAAAGAATGGGAACAGCTTTAGTATAGGTCCTTTTTGGCGATTTTTTGATTTGGCGACAAAATCTTGTCGCCAACCCAAGTTTGCCTTGCCGATGCCAATTGTAAACAATATGGCGGATCGGATGGCGCTGGTTCCGAGATCTTCGCCGTTAATTTTGCTATGATTTATTTTAATGGCTTTTAAATATTTTTATGAAAAAAAATTAAACAGATAACAAGCTTACATGTACATATAGATTCGGTTTAATAAAATTTAATTACTTTCTTTTTATGTGAGGGGGGGGCTGTGCCCCGAATTACTTAGAACCCGAAATTACTAAATATTTAATTAAATAAAAAAATTTTAAAATATGTTTTTTAATTACTTATGTATTAGTATACAGTTTCATAAATAACAAAAGAAACAATGTATTTTTAGCGTGTGCTTCTTGGGTCTTCTTCCAATGCTTATACTTCTTTGTCCGACCACCTTTCTTAACTACCGATTTTTCTAACGCCCGTTGTAATTGCCTCCACAACGGGCTTTGACTTCTAGTTTTAGAGATATTCTGCTTTTTAAAATGAAACAGAATTGATATATGTTATTAAGGATTACAAGAGCCGACCGAGTTGTATGGTGGGTAAAGCACCGTACTCCGGTTTCGGGTTCAACTTCCGTCGGCTGGGGTTCGATCCCCGACTGGGTGTGGTTGTCATGTCCATCCCTTCATAGGGGCGACGTTGGTCCACCTACTAGGTGCCCCCATAATAAAGTGGCCAACACCTTCAGGCCGTTGTAAGGGACAATGCCTAATTTTCGAAGTAGCCGCCCGTTAGAAAAAAAAAAAAAAAAATAAGGATTACAAGATGAAGCTCTCCATCGAAAATAGTGTCTGTATCGTTAATAGTTTTTCTACAAGAGCACACAAAATAATTTCCATACAATACAGTCAATGGCAATTTAAAGACAGGCATCCATTTAAAGCACACAATACTATCCTACAATATAATTATCTAATAATCCGACGAGAATCGTGTGCCTCCCTCAAAAATTGTACCAAAAGTCGCCAATGCCGGCGACTTTTGCGATAACTTGCTAAATATGGTGCGAAAAAAAATGCTTTGAAAAATGAACCGAGCTTGGCGATAAATCGAAAAGTATCTAATGTGAAAATATTAAGCTATGACGATTTTAAAATTCGTTACTCACGCTGTAATTAACCGATTTAGTATTCTGTGTTTTTTGTTAAGGCATGACTCAGGGCTATCTGACTAGGAGTGGGACTGGGAGGGCGGTTGCGTCCCGACGGAAATCTGTTAAAGTATTAAAACTCAAAAGAGGTTAACGACCGAGACGCGCGCTTCATGCGCCTATGGGGAAACCCGCCACTGACCAATATGTAGTGGCGGCTAGTGGGATACAGCAAGTACAGCCGGGCTGCACTTGAAATTATCAGCACATACTTTAAAATAATTTATTCTACTAATTTTCCTTAATTTCAGATTAGAATTATGGACGGTAAATTAAAAAAATCTCCAAAAAAAAAAAAAAAAAAAAAAAAAAACCAAACAAAAAAAAAAAGCCGTATTGTGGCCGGATCGCTCATTCAGAAAAAAAGCACTTTAATCTTCCCGCAATTCGATTGGGAAAATCTTTGGTTCAGCCCAGAGCGCTGATAAGAAAATTGGCAGCACCGTTGCCATGACAACGATTACGTAAGCAGTCCCTCCGGCATAGGCTATAATGGGGGTACGCAGTAAAGACTCAGCTCATGAAAGATTTTCAAACGTCGGCAGCACTGGTGAATTCGACTCACTGATTGGCTCGAGAAGAGAGGGAGGGAGTAAGGAGAATATATGTTCGGCAAACTCTCGACTTTATATTGCTGAATTTATCGAGAAGGTAGGCCGCTTCATAGACGCTTATGAATGGACAAATACCCATCAAAGCAGTATTGTTTTTAAGTAAGCAAGAACTCGCATTTAGAGGACATGGCGAACGAGAAAATTCTTTAAACATGGGAAATTTTAAAGAGCTTTTAAAACTATTGATATCTGAATTAAAACAACGCCTTTTTATGAGGGCATCACTGATCGATTCGCAAGTTTAAAAGAAAGGAGGATTGATTTGACTTATAAAAAATAAGTAAGTTTTCTTTTTTTTTTTCTTTTCTTCTCAAGTTATCGTTACAAAAGAAAATTCTAAGGAAACTTCGAATCAGACACTGATTAATGCAATATTGAGGATAAGAGCGGCTGGTTGAAATTTATGTCCATTTTATGGAAGTAGTAAAATAGGATCTCTTACATTTTTTATGTAATTTCTTTTTTTTTTTCCTCGGTGAGGGCTTAATCCGCCAACTTTCGAATTCATTAACAAAGATTTTCCATTCCTGTCCGGAGGAAGGGGGTGGGGGAGGGCTCATATTAAAGCTTAAAATTCCCGGTCGCCAGTCGCCAGTCGCCAGTAGAGATGAGACGGGCTCGGCCCGAGCCCGAGACCGAGCCCGGGCCCGAACCGGGCTCGGGCTCTGTAATTCACAATTGCGTTCGGGCTCGGGCTCGTGAAAAATTACTCCTTTATTGAACATACTCCTTCAAACAGATTTTAAAAAGTGATTCATGAGGAAAATAAAAGTACAGTCAACTCCGGTTATAGTGAGCCTCTGGGGACCATCCAATTTCGTCCACTAATATCCGAAGTTCACTAAAACCCAAGTGTCTTCATGATGGATAGAGATACTGTGTTTGAATCGGGACTAATGGTTTGCGTTCACTATATCCGATGGTTGACTATATCCGGGTTCACTATAGCCGGAGTTGGCTGTACTTATAAAAAAAAAATAGCGGCACTGGCGCCTGGAAGGTGCGTTAAGCTCTTTGGATATTTCAGAACGGCGGCTTATATTCATTAGTTAGTCAGGAGATCCGATATTATTTGATAAACATATGGATAAATAAAGAATTAAAAAGTGCATTGAGAGTTTGCAACTATATTTGTCTTTAATTTGCACAAACGATAAAATTCATTGTATTCTATCAATGAAGTAATTGGATTTTTTTTTATCTTTAACTGAAATTTCGGGCTCGGGCTCCGACTTAAATAATATTGCTCGGGCTCGGGCGGGCTCGGATTAAAAGTTCTCGGGCTCGGGCGGGCTCGGATTAAAAGTTGTCGGGCTCGGGCTTCAAAAAATGAGCCCGAACTCATCTCTAGTCGCCAGGTGGCGATTAAACTTAAAAAACCGGCGATTTACGACATTCTGACTACCGGCCAGGCCAACATAATGGTGGAGCTGGAAAAATCCGTCAACAAATCGCACATAGCAACTGCAAAAATCAATCAACAAATCGCACATCACACCAGCAAAATCTATCAACAGATCGCACATACGGCACCTGCAAAATTCAACAGATCTCGCAATGCCATACAGAATCCCCCTCAAAAAAAAAAAAAAAAACCAATAGCGGGCTTTTCCCATGTGCTGGGTTGTTCCATTTTGATGAAGCAGCTAAAATATTTAATGGGATAAAGAATCAAAAATATCATTAAAGTCTATTGTTATCAAAATCATTTGTGTATTATATTGCTAATTTTGATATTTATAATCTGCTGAGCTCATTCTAGGCAAGGTCAGTGGTGCGCCGCGCCCCGATGCCCTTAAAAAAAAAAAAAAAAAAAAAAATCGTTAGCCCCCCCGATGATGAAAAATTAAACACCCTCTTTTGCCAGTGAAGTTTTTTTTAATCTCTAAGAAAGTGTTTCTTTAGCCCTTTTATTTGTTTAACTGTTATTTGTTTGCTTACACGTAATGTGTTAATGATACTTATCAAATGAAAGGGAGGAATTTGCACAACTTTTATGGTAATAGAACTCGCCCGTCTTCTTTCCCTCTCCCGGAAGCGATCGGGAGGCCCAGTCCGGGTAGTAGCGGACGGTGATGAGAAGAGGGATGGAAATCAACTGTGTAAAAATTAATTCATCTATAATTTTTTTATTAATGGACAGATTTGTTTGAAATTTTGAGGATCACTTTTAAATGCAAAAATTGATTCAGAATCTAAATTTTAAAAAGACATCTTAATTTGTTCAAAAGTTAGAAATTTATGTCAAAACATAATTTCTTTCCCCTTTCTTACTTTGTGGCTTGGAGTTACAGAATGCTTTGTGGTTTTCTTTCTGAGCTAGACGGGGAGGGGGAGAAAGATAGTTGATGTTCTTATCTCCTTTCCAGCTATTTCAATATTACCACTTAAATAGGTGATCAGCTGATTGTTAATATCAACAGAATATTTATTATGGCTGCATGATAATCCTGAAAAATTTTTTAGCTATTGTTGTCCATTAAAAAAAAAATTAATAAAGAACTGGAATTTGTAGCGGAATAAATATTGAATAACTGGAATAGATATTTATACCATTATATGGTTATTTTGAACAGAAGAGTTATTAATATTTTCATGCATTAACTATAATATTTTAATGTTTTTAACTTTGCAAAATAGAACATGGAAATAAAAGTAAAATAATTTTCTCAATATGCAAGTACTGTAGCAATTAAGACTTTTGTTCCTTAAGACTTCAGGGTATTTTATATTTAAAATCTTTTCTCTTCCTTTATAATCTTACCGATCCTTTCCCTACAACCAAATGCTCAGAAGTCTGGTGCACACAAGCAATGTAACAGACCCTGTGTCTCCTTGTCATGAAGTATGCAAAAGTTCTAGTGCAAATATAATAAGACGTTGCTTTGGTGGGCCTGGAAAGTCGATATGTGTTCGCACTGCTGACATTTTAGATACAGCTTTCTTTCCATCTTTTTCTCAGGAGTTAAATGAGTATGAAGAAAAAGAACTAGAACTTGCAGAAATCTGTACATTTTTTTAGGTTCAAAAAGAAAAAGCACTTTCTGAGTGGCATCAGCTGCGGACCATAATGTTCAAAAACTTTATGGTCCGCACCATAATGTTAAAAACATTATGGATTCCTCACTTACTATGCAGTAAGTGAGGAATCTCATTTACTGCATTGCTTGACAAACTACAGACTGATAGTTTTAACAATATGCAAGTAATCACCCAGGTGAAAAAAATAATCCTACTCTCTCTCCCAGCAATGCAGAAGTGGAGACAATTTGGAGAAGTGCTGTAAACATTATACACGACCAGAGCATGTCGATGAAAAAAACTATGTTAGAAAACAGACTACGCATAAAATGCTCTAAGATACAAGAGATTTTGATCCAACTGCAGCAATTGAATTGTGGTGGAAAGATTCAATTGGAAGAAGACCCAATTTTAATGACTAAAATTGTATTGTAATAATGTATCTCTGCAAATAATTGATTGCATAATATATCTTTGTAAATAAGTAACCAACTATAAGTGTATCGCTATCTAGGGGGGACATTGGAATCGACCACCATCCTCGACTGCGTGAAAACAACTGGCCATTAAAGTTTATGAGTATACCGGCCAGTGGCTACTAACCAAAAATGAGAATTTTAAGCTTTAGCTCATATGCTTCCGCCTTCACTAACAGTTTTGACCACGGGCCGCCACTGCCAATATGGTTCAAATGAACACACGTCTAATTATGACCAGATTTGTAAAACATCGTCGTAATCCATTAGCCAATGTTTTCAAGGAAATCAACACTATATGCTCATACTTTATATAGATTTAGGCTTATTATTTTTTCTTTGTCTACATGCACTGGCTCAGTCGGATTGAGCTCCGTTCTCATCAGAACGCCGAAAGAGTCAAGTAGCGTCAATCTTTGTACGCTTTGGAGTTTGAGAATCTGTCCCGACTGTATAACTGCAGAACTGTGTACGCGCAAAGAGCTGGCAGGGGGAAATTCGGTTACCGGGTGTCCTCGCCAAGCGCCGATGTGTCGCCAAACTTGGAGTTTGGTCGAAAGTTTGTTTACTTTAGCCTTAGAGTCAGATGTCTGTTGTAACCTGTGTAGATTGAGTTGAGGTGTTGGATGATGCTGTAGTTTGATGAAAAAACGCTCGGCGGGTTCATTAAACGATACCAGGATGTTTGGTAAAGGGATTTTGTGATTGGTTAAGGCAATTTAACTGTAATCGGTAAACCGAGGTTTTAAAACGAGGAAATTTGAAATCTGTGAGTCAGTTCTTGTTTTGTGTTATTTGTGTTTGGTGTGTGGTTAGTATATGTTGGTTTTGTGGTTAGTTAGTAAAAGAAAGCGTTTTGGTGTTATGTTATTAGCTGTTGTGCGTTTTGGATATTTTTCAGGAGTTTCTTTAGATAAAGGTAAGTGTTTTTTTTAAGAATTTTTGCAATTGCTTAAGGTTTTCAATGTGAATTGTAAATGTGTATAAGTAGGTTATTTAAACCACCGATGTTGTTTTGAGTTGAAAACGGGCCTGTGTTTGCCCAGTTTACATTAGCTGTATGAGTAGGTTGCTTAATTCACTGTTGTTTTTTTAGTTAAAAACGGTTTACTGGTTGCCTAGTTTACATAGCTGTACAACTAGGTTGGTGAATCCACTGAGGTTTTTTTTAGTTAAAAACGGACCACTGGTTGCCGAGTTTACATAGCTGTACAACTAGGTTGCTGAATCCACTGAGGTTTTTTTAGTTAAAAACGGTCCACTGGTTGCATAGTTTACATAGCTGTACAACCAGGTTGCTGAATCCACTGAGGTTTTTTTAGTTAAAAACGGTCCACTGGTTGCATAGTTTACATAGCTGTACAACTAGGTTGCTGAATCCACTGAGGTTTTTTTAGTTAAAAACGGTCCACTGGTTGCATAGTTTACATAGCTATAGAACTAGATTGCTTAATATTCTGAAATTTTTTTAGTTAAAAGTGGTTTACTGTTTGCTCATTTTTAATTGCCTGTTACTGAATTTGCTGACAATTTTTAGTGTTAAGTATGGATGGTGTATTTTGTTTTATTGTTTTTTTTAAAGTGGAATATCTGTGGAATTTTAATGTGTTAAAGTAATTTGTATTTCCTGACAGTGCTCAACATGTTGTATTATTTTATCGTATTCTAAAATGGTGTTTCACACGTGAAAAATTTGGCGACAAAAAAAAGCGCCAAGTAGGGGGTGTTGGCGAGAGAAAAAAGTCGCCAAAAATAGGCGACACCCGGTAACTGAATTACTCCCAGCTGGCATTCTACCACGATGTTATCGGAGAATATCAGTGACGGATAGTTCTCGCTCACGGAGAGTCAAATTCTTCGGATAAATGGTCGCGACTCTCCTTTTGGTGATAGCACGATGAGCTGCAAATAAAAGAAGTGAGTATTTTTGCACTTGTTAGGTCAGTGTCGACCAAACCATCTGTTGTTAGCCACCGATCAACCAATCAAAACACTCGGCTGTCTCCCCTTTTTCTTAAACGAAGGCATTGTCTTCAGAATTTCCGAGGCCCAGGCAGCACATAAGCTTAAATCAAGCTTGACATTTCTTTGAATTTGACGTATTAATACAAGCTTGACAGTTCAATTCAATTTAAGCTTGCAGCAAGCTTGCAGGAGTCACGTTGAATTGTCAAGCTGGAATACAGCTTGATTTTTCCTTTCGAAAGCGTGCGTTGATGGCGCCATCTGTGAAAGAGAATGGACATTAATCACTGTTAAAAATACATACTTAGAAATAAACTAAATGTACTCATTTTTGAGTACTTTCTCATCTTGTAATAGCTCCGAGTACTTTGCTCTCAAATTTCAGAAACTCGTGTACTCGTTTTTTTTTTGAGTTCATGCAAGAACTCAAACATGAGTGTACGTGTACTCAAAATTTTCGAATACATTATATACTCAGTTTTGAAAACATATGAAAAACTCATTTTAGAATACATACAAAAATTGATATTTAATGTATTTTTGTGTTATGCATTTTTGTTATATTTTTATTATATTTAATACGAATATATTGACTCGATTTTTGTATGCACTCATACAAGAATCAATATATTCTTATTAAATATACTATTTTTTAACATGTTGATTGAAATTTAGGAATAACCATTATCTTATGCGTAAGTAAAGCGGTTACATTATTTAAATGTTTTGTGTAAATTATTTCGTTTTGTTACAATTTTTATTTATATTCAAAACACTGCTCTGACATACAATGATCACAGAATGTTGCTATGACTGTATCTGTAACTATTAATCTGAGATAAACCTGAAAAAAGTATATCGATTCCCTAACACTGTTTAGAAACATTGACATTAAAGCTTTTGGAGTAATTTCGTAAGCGGGTGTCAGCTATTTTTGGCGATTTTTTTTCTCGCCAACACTCGCTACTTGGCGCTTTTTTTTGTCGCCAAATTTTTCACGTGTGAAACACCATTTTAAAATACGATAAAATAATACAATACGTTGAGCACTGTCAGCAAAGACAAAGCACTTTAACACATTAAAATTGCACAGATATTCCACTTTAAAAAAAAAAAAAAACCAATAAAACAAAATACACCATCCATACTTAACACTAAAAAATGTCAGCAATTTATGTAACAGGCAATTCAAAATAAGCAAACAGTAAACCGCTTTTAACTAAAAGTATTTCAGTATATTAAGATATTATAATCTACTTCTACAGCTATGTAAACTAGGCAACCAGTGGTCCGTTTTTAACTAAAAAAACCTCAGTGGATTCAGCAACCTATTTGTACAGCTATGTAAACTAGGCAACCAATGGTCCGTTTTTAACTAAAAAAACCTCAGTGGAGTCAGCAACCTAGTTGTACAGCTATGTAAACTGGGCAAACACTGGCCCGTTTTCAACTCAAAACAACATCGGTGGATTAAATAACTTCTTTAAGTGACTTTATATGAGGTGTAGGGTTATACACCTCATATAAAGTCACTATATGAAAACATAACAACATCAAATATCCATTTAGAATTCACATTGAAAACCTTAAGCAATTGCAAAAATTCATTTAAGCAATTGCAAAAATTCTTTAAAAAAAAACACTTACCTTTATTTTAAGAAATTCTTAAAAAATATCCATAACACACCAGCTAATAACATAACACCAAAACGCTTCCTTGTATTTAACATTATAATCACGCCCTCCTTCAAATGAACACACACTTCCTTTTTAAACAACATAATATTCACTACACTTCAAATAACACAACACATTTCCAAATACACCTTATATTCCCCGTAAATAACTCAACAAACACCAAACAAGAACTGACACATCGAATTCAAATTCACCTGCTTTTCGGTTTACCGATTACAGTTAAATTGCCTAAACCAATCACAAAATTCCTTTACCAAACATTCTGGTATCGTTTAATGAACCCACCGAGCGTGTTTTCATCAAGCTACAGCACCAGATATTTGAAACTATCTCGATCAACAAACTGTCCAACGAACTTCAAATTTGGCGACAGATCGGCTCTTGGCGAGGACACCTGCTAACTTAATTTCCCCCAAGCTTTTAACATCTAAAGAAACTTCAATATTCTTACTCTTGAAAATGTTATGTCCTCCCCCTTCCCCCCCTCCCCCGCAAAAAAAAGCCGGTCACTAATACAGCGACCGGTTTATACATAAGCACATATTTAGTTATACTCAGGAATGTAACTCATTGTTAGGGGAGTGTACAGAATAAATAAGCAATGAAAATAAACATAAAAATAGTTAAAACATAAATATTTCTCCTGCGAAAGTATTCTTATAATATCAAAACAAAATTAGTTTACTAAACCAATACTACCGGCAAATGAAATAATAGCTGTAAAGTTATACGACCGATCAGTGTCTTAAATATAAATAAACAAAAACAAAATGAAATAACTATAACTTAAAACAATCAAATAATATAAAAGTTTACTTACGATAAGATGCGGGCTATTTGTGAATTTGAACTATTTCTTCTATCATTATATATGATAGATTATTTCTTCCATTTTTAAGCAGCGAACGCTAGAAACGCTTTACAACAATATGGCGATATGCTGTCGACCACGTTGATCGTATTCTTCCAAAAATAGACTGGGCATGCGCAGAAATCCGGTGAGGGGTGGTTGAGAGAAAATGAGATCTCACATGTACTCATTTCCTCGCCGTTCTCTTTGAGTGTTCTTTCGCGCGTTGTAATAAGATATAGTTCGCAAATTTAAAGTATGCTATTAATTTATTCTTATAATTACTGAAACGAAATATTTCCTAACACCACATAAACGTTTATTAAATAATTTACCAGTCTGCAAATGACGTAATAAGGGATTATTATTATATTTATATACTTGCTTATTTTTTAGTTCGAATTGTTACTTATATTTCAGCACGTCATGTACTCGTTTATGATGCAAATGTATTTAAAAAAATATGAGTGCATTAAAGTACTCATTTTTAAGTAAATCAATTTTAACAGTGATTGTCTAGCGTTTCCCAAATTTGCTCAATAAAGAAAAGTTCGTAAAAGTTGTGTTTTATATTTTATTATCGCACAAAACCTGGATATTAGAGCACGCAAGGGGGAGGAATGAATGGGATAAGCCCCTCTGAAGTGTAACACGAGGGGGTTTAGTTTTTTTTACATCTAATTAACATTAGTAATTCCATTAACTAATTTTTTAGCCCTAAAAATAAATTTTAATATAATTAACACAATTTAGTTAGTTAATATACTTCACTTTATGGGTGGTAGAATGAGGTGTAATCCGGCCTCCACAAAATAATTAATCAGTCATAAATGTACTTGACCATAGAATTAAAAAAAAAAAGATTCTATATTTCCAAATATGGAAATTCTTCAAAATAAAATACAATTATACTACGAAATTGATTTCAAAATCAGTCGTTTGTCTCGATTTTGGCCAGCAGTATTGCTCAACATGAGTGTTGCGATATTGAAAGTTTTAAAACGTGTCCTGCTTTTAAGTTTATATTATGCTTATTTCCCTATTAGTAGAGTCTATAAATCACACATAACATTATTTAAATTTTGATTCATCCCATGGAAAAATAAAAGAAACTTATCAGCATCGCCCATACTTATCGATCTGGCCAGAAAACGGCGTGACAACAGTCACTTCAAACTTTAGTCATAGCTGCCCGAGGCGTATTGGCGGAACGGTTAGCACGCGGGCCTCCCAGCCCATAGTTCCCGGGATCGAACCCAGCCGCCGACGTTTGATGGAACAGATTAAAATAACTTAAAATTTCAGCATAGAGGGGAAAATGCGCGGAAAAATAAAGTATGTGGGGCGCGGGCGCCCCGTGTATTTAGAAAAAAAAATTTAAGGAAAATTTTTAAGCTTGCTATGTCAAGCTTAATGCAAGCTGGGCAAGTGTAAACTAGAACACTTGATTCAAGCTTGCATTAAGCGTGCACGCTTGAAATTTTCAAGCTTAACTCAAGTTTATTGACTTAATAAATCAAGCTTGCTGCAAGTTTGCTGTGCTGTCTGGGGGTGTCCGGAGACATCCGTCAAGGAAGGGGTGTGCTTTTTGCTATGGCATTTTGACAGGGAGGGGGATATACAGCCATGCCAGGGAAAGGTATCTTTTTGTGGGAGTGCTTAACACTAGGGAATGCAATCCCGATCCCGCGGGAACGGGATCCTGCGGGATCCCGCACAAATGTTTGCGGGACTAGTCCCGCGGGATTAAGATCCTAATCCCGCGGGATTGACACTGAGAAATAAATTATTTTTTATTACAGTTTCACGCTGCTTTCCAATCAATAGACCGAAAAATTTTGCATATTTATGTCTCTCATTAACAATAAAGAAATCAATAATTACAAATTTTAATTTAAAGTTTTATTTTTTAAATTATCTTCCAACGGGAGTCTGGATCGAACATCTAAATCTAAACATTGTAGTATAAATTTTTCGTCAAGTTCCCAATCTCCAAATGAACTGAAATATTTCATACTATTTATCTCTTAGCCAAAAGTCACGAATTAATTATAAAAAGTTTTCATTTTAGTTTTAATTTTTTTTAATAATTCACACTTTTAATTATTTTACTAAAATTAAATCTAGACTAGGAAATGATTCATTGAATTTGTTCGATTTTGTACGTTACTTTTTCAGCAACTAAGAAAATAAAGTATGTTAACATATCTATGAATTGTATATTCCTCATTTTTAGCAACTAATATAAGACATAACTTAGTATATTATTCTGAATATCATGATTATAATTTTCATATTTCTAAGTTATTGTATTAATTATCTCATAAGATTAATTATTATTATTAAAGTTAAACTTCATAGTGCTTAAAATCTTACTTTTTCTACTTTTCTCTGTTGAAATGAAGTCCTAACTAAATGAAATGTCAATCCCGCGGAATTGCGGGATTCCGCGGGATCAATGAATCTCAATCCAGAAATCCCGCAGGACGAAAAACAGTGCTGGATTGAATTCCCTACTTAACACTCCATAATACGCACAATAAAAACCCATCCATCTGCTACTCTCCGCTATCTAAATACAACTTTTCGCCTTCATCTGACGTGTCGGGAAAAAATAGCATTATTTCCGATACTGAATACGATATCGGAACGATTATGAGGGTCTCACGGCATCGACCTTGAACTGAAGAAGACGGAGCATTGGGGCGGAACCCGTGTTCGAACATCTCGGGCGAGCAACCCACAAACAGCTGATCTTTGTTGTTGTTTGGAAGATCGCGCGCGTTGTATTGTGCATCTCGGCGCGTTGATATACAGCTATGTTTTAGCTCTAGAAACCGCTCAACACATCGTCAATGAGCATTTTAAAATTAATTCTTACTTCCCTTTAATACACAACCTATTAGAATAGAATATTAATATTTAATTCATTGCGATTGTGTCTTTCTTTAATAATAAATGATTAATTTTCGCTAAAGACCAAAATTAACTAACTGGAAAGGGTACTAATTAAAAAAATACAAACTTTTTGTATTTTAACTTGGCAAGAATTATTACATATCTTAGTAATCGATAATGTACAATATTTAATTGATGAGGAAATTATTTACATGGTAGACAAAAATAGGATAAGGTATAAAGAAGGAATTATCCAAATGTTGGACCAAAATAAATACAAATTAATGAAGAAAAAAAAACAGTTTTATTAATTAATCCACCACTTAAAAAGTACACCAACAATTCTTGAATATAAAATACAGATCACTTAAACAAATATGTTTACTCTTACATTCCCTAATTTTGGCACTCAAAATACATATTTTTAAAAACAATTACAATTCATCGCAAAATTTAATACAGTAGGCTAATAAGTGGATAAAAAATAAGATGCTTCAATGAAGGAAAAAATATAGATCCATGTTCATTAAGAATTTAAAAATATTTGTTTAATATTAAATAGATAACTATGTAAACTATTGTTTAATTAAGGAACTGAATAATAGAAAATGCTAAGAAAAATCCAGGAATTTTAAATATCTTATTCAATTTAGAATTACACTCCTTCATTTTAAAATTATTTTAGAAAAATTAAGTAAAATTTAACTAATAAAACACTGACAAAAAGGTAAATTAAGACTAGAATAATGGGGATCAGATGGGTAATTTAGAAATTTAATTAATTTTGTTTTTTATTGAAATTATTGAATGAGGATGGGGTATATATTCACCACTATACTACAAGTATAAACACCCTTATTAAATACAAAATTACTACAAAAAAGCATTTTTAACCCAACTCACTGAAAATAATAATGCTTGTTAAAATTGAAAAATTGCAACCTGGTTTTTAAATAAAATTAATTTCGTGAATGTTTTCCTTATATTTTTACTATTATTTTTTAAATTATATGAAGAGGTTGCATGGTGCATTCTTATTTGTAACGCCTCACCATGGCACAGTGGCTATGCCACTGAAAATGGTAGATGGCCTAAGTGTGAAGGTCCCGGTTCGGGTCCCAACGCGCGGCTGTCAATCTAACGGTCTGGAATTTTGGTAGGTTTTCTCCAGATGTAACGTGAATACGCGTTAGAACCCTTTAGAAAGTCCTCCTACCAAGGCACCCCCCTGGCAGATCGTCCTAGTGTAGCGTTGCCATAATCACACACAACAACTTATTTGTAAATACTTGTCAATTATACATTTTACTAAAATTATAAAATGATTATTTTCAGCTTCATGGTCAAACATATGGTTTTCGAGGCATTTAAATAAATTATTTACCTTAATTTTCTTCAAAACTTGCTGTGTCATGTAAAGAATATTTTTTTTTCCCAAGACCAAATGCTTTTTCAGTCTGGCAAAAAACAATTTCAGTGTGTTTACATACTATTACAACATCATTTGCTGGTACAATTAACCCAGCATCAGGTAAAAATGCCTTATAGGCTATCAGCCCAGATTTTTCTTCATTAGATAATATTGCAGAAATGCAAAGTTCACACGTTAAAGTTTTTAGCAATTGTCTTACAACAAAACCTGCTACATATTGAACAACATCTTGAATAAAATTATTGAGTCCAACAGCTGGTAATTGATCCTCTAGTTCAGTGTTATCATCCTCTGCATCTGATTCATCGGAAGAGGAGACATCTATTTTACTTGTGCTATTTCTATGATGATCAAAGAAAGTTTACACTTAAATGAATAGAGTAAAACATTAAATAAGGTGTAATTTAACGTCTAAAATCATATTTACGTGAAAAAAAGAGTATCCTTGGCCGGCTTTAGCATTACAATTGTATGCTACACAAGAGTTCACCATGTTCAATGTATGGGCGCAAAGGCGAATGTGTCCCACAATCACGTGATCGACTGGCTGGAGATGTTCGAACCAAAAACTGGTTTCCCGCTCGCAAGCGTGTTCCGTCTTCTTCAGTTCAAGGTCGATGTCTCACGGTAGCACACATCGGATCACGGACTAAGAGGCTTTAGGACGGTCATCGGGAAGCGGCAGACGGGCGAAACTGCGTCAGCCTCTGAAAAGAAAATATGCGGCCCCCTTTTAATGATTAACGGCACGGGCGCCCTCTGACGACACACGGCGTAAGTATCTCCCGCAGGGTGCTTCCGTTGATATTTGTTTACGTTTCAGCTACTAGCAAACGGCGCATGCGCCAAAAATTAATGGGTACGACTCCCAGCGCCACCTTTTGGGAAAAATTTCATTTAGTTCTTTCACAATGCTTGGATGATTGTCCTGAACCCTCTTAGTCCGTGCATCGGATATTTCTCGGATAGTGACGTCATGAGTCAGAAGGCTTTATTTATCTGCTACGGAAAGCTTTCCGTTATTATCGTGATAGGGCTCCAGGTGCGCGTAAAATCTATTGTGGCTCCAATATCCTCTATGTTAAAATGATACCTCAAGGGGTGCCTATCCAGGTGGAGGTGGTCTCTCAGCTGGAGTACGTCCAAAAATTGGGAGACCCCGTAGACGACGACGTTTACCCAGCTATTGAGTGCCTTCACAATAAAGAGGCTTTGTAGTAGTCATGCCTACATTGCAAGGCCTGACATTGAAAAAAAAAATATTTTTCAATGTCAGTCAATGTCATATGTTCTTTATCTTTTCCTACTAGATACCGAAGCAGCAATGGACGCAGAAAGGGAATCCCTACCTTTGAGACGAAGAGAGGGAAGTGGTTAAACCTGAGTAAAAATACAACATGGATAAAAAGACATAAGTATTTTTTAA
The DNA here is from genome assembly GCA_038373885.1 of Cheiracanthium punctorium. NCBI lineage: Eukaryota > Metazoa > Arthropoda > Arachnida > Araneae > Cheiracanthiidae > Cheiracanthium > Cheiracanthium punctorium. Next base: position 109,891 of record JAWZYV010008708.1, read on the forward strand.
TCATAGTCCAAGAGTCTAGTTCTACGTTAAATAGTTTGCTCGCCACTCTTTAAGAACTGTCTCTGAAACACACTTTAAAGCAATGACTGCCCGTAGATCGCAACGTATTAGACTTCTTTTGTGCGTTCCCGTAAAAGATTCATTTATGCCGTACCCAACATTTCCAATAGGGTACATAATATAGTGCACATGCAATCATGTATAAATCTCATGGCTATATTAGCCCATATTTTCAACAGTTAGAGTGCGGGCAGACAAACTGAAATCCTCGAAAACGCTGCAAAACTTAGCTGTAAAGTGTTTGAAAATTCCGGTGTGGGCGAATCATGCTTCAGTTGAAACAGTTTAAAAGTTGGTGTGCGACACTCGATTGATTATGACATAAATGTAAACTAAAAGTTATTCATAGCCCCTGACTGTTGACGCTTATATGGCGGAGAAACTTCGTGCATCCCCCCCCCCCGGATGCTCTCAAAGCAAGAAATTTGGATGCATTTCAAAAGCGATGTACTGTTTCAAAAATGTATGAATTAAATAAGAATGTTTATCTTGCTCGCTGAGTAAATTTACTTCTAGATTATCTTTCAATTTGCAGAAGCTTGAAGCTTTCTAATGAAATACGTGTTTTCATTCATAAAATGACTAATGTAAAATATACAAGAAAAATAAATAGTCGGACTCGTCGATTATAAAACAATTGCCAACACATTCTTATGTGAGCAGATATTAGTGATTAATAGATAGTTAACCTGTTATCTGCCATTTTGCAAAGTGTTAGGTGGGCTTTCCGACGGCTATCGCTTGCCATTGACGGCCATCCGACCATAGCTGTGTCGCTGTGTATGTGTGTGTGTGTGGGGGGGGCTTCAAAAATATGCTACCGCTGGCCCTTTGGGAGACGCAAAACAAACATCAGTGGCTCCGGCCACCGCTGTAGGTGCCCCCCCTCGAAAATACGCTACCGATGGCCCTTTGGGAGACCCAAAAAAAACGTCATTGGCTCCGGCCATCGCTGTATGGGGGCCCCCCTCGAAAATATGCTACCTCTGGCCCTTTGGGAGACCCGAAAAAACATCAGTGGTTCCGGCCATCGCTGTAGGGGGCCCCTTGAAAATACGCTACCGCTGGCCCTTTGCGAGACCCAGAAAAACATCAGTGGGTCCGGCCATCGCTGTTGGGGCCCTCTCGAAAATATGCTACCGCTGGCCTTTTGCTAGACCACCCCAAAAAAACAAGAGTGGATCCAGCCATCGCTGTAGGAACCCCTCGAAAATATGCTACCGCAGCCCTTTTGCGAGACCCGAAAAAACAACTGTGGGTCAGGCCATCGCTGCCTTCCCCCAGTCGGAAATCCCATGATTTTCATGAGCGTCGGAACTCCCATCCGTAGGAAATCCCACGACACACTTGCAAAGACGTGGCGGTAGCTATTCCCCTTTTATATCCATTGTTACTTAAAAAATCTGATGTGTCCAACACATGACTTCCTTGCACGTCCATTAGATCAAAAATATTTTCGACGCACTTCCTCTAAATTTATTTGTTTGAAAGAGATAAAATATCAATAATAGTAAGGTTTAGCGATTTCTAGCCAAATATTTCGATATCGCCAAGCTGAGTTCAATTTGAAAGATTTCCTTCTGACACTTTATTTGGCGATATTTCACCAAAAGCCGACAAACTTGAGATAGTCAGCGAGATTTTGGGGATAGCCAAAGTAGTCATTGACCACAGACTTTCAATGAATTGAATGCATCTATACACCTCAATGTATTCAAAGTCATTTGGCTCACCATGTAAATAAATTCTCAGTCGATTGCTGTCAAAAAAGATATTGAAAACAGTTAGATATTACAATAGTTCTAAATACAAAGTTAAAAAATCTACGGGTTAAAGTTTTAGAGTTATACAAAATAGGAAATAATTTTTGGCGCCAAATTTGGCGATATTTCGGCGAAACTCGTCAATGTCGACGACATTTGGCGAGATTTTAAGCATAAACCAAACAATGACAGATTATCGCCAAATTTGGCGATATTTCGCCAAAACTCGCCAAGAACGATGACAAATGGCGATATTTTGGCCATGGACCAAATGACTGACTATCGCCAAATTTGGCGATATATCGCCAAAACTCGCCAAGGTCGAGGACAGACGGCGAGATTTTGGGCATGTACCAAACAATGACTGTCTACAGTTGTATTATAATGAAGATGTCCATAGACATTAAGGTACTGAAATTCTTTTCGGTGGTCCTGTAAATAAACTCTCCAGTAGATTGGAACCAAAAATCGAGATGCACAAGTAGATGTTACAACATTCTTATATATGAAATTTCATAATAGTTTTTGAGATTTGAGAGTTAAATATGCACACACGTACACCAAAAGTCGCCAAGCTTGGCGACTTTTGGCATAGTTCTTGAGGGAGGCACGTGACCGTGGTCGGACCATTACCTAACTTATGTGGTAGGACGGTATTGTGCTTGAAATGGATGAATGCCCCTAAAATTGCTATTGACCGTAATGTATTGGAAATCTTTTGAGTGTTCCTGTAGCAGAACTATAAATGATAAAGACACTTTTTTTAATGGAGAAATTCATTTTCTAACTCTTTACAGCATATATCACTTCTGAGTCGTTTGAAATAGCCCAATACCTCTAAAAAACGCTTTGATGAATTTCGGCCCATAGAGCGTAATGTATTTCGAATCTTTTGGGCGGTCCTGTAGATAAACTATTCAGTCGAATGGAACCGAAAGGGGAGGTGCACAACTAGATGTTACAACAATCCTAAATATAAAGTTTCAACATTCAACGCCTAACAGTTTTTGAGATATGCGAGTTTAATGAATTTCCGCCCATTGAGTGTAATGTATTTCGAATGTTTTGGGCAGTCCTGTAGATAAACTATCCAGTCGAATGGAATCAAAAGGGGAGGTGCAAAACTAGATGTTACAACTATCCAAAATATGAAGTTTCGACATTCTACGCCTAATAGCTTTAGCGAGTTTAATGAGATTAATGAGATGCGAGTTAGGCGAGTTTAATGAATTTCGGCCCATAGAGCGTAATGTATTTCGAATCTTTTGGGCGGTCCTGTACATAAACTATCCATTCGATTGCCACCAAAAGGGGAGGTGCACAACTAGATCATAGAGCAATCCTAAATATCAAATCTCAACATTCTACGACCAATAGTTTTTGAGATATGCGAGTTACATACATACGTACGTACGTACGTACATACGTACGTACGTACAGACGGCATGGAAAAACTGGCCACAGTAGACTCGCCACTGGTCAAAATGAGTTGCAGACGCGTTAATATGATCGTGCATGCTAGCCTACGATGAGATGCATCGAAAAAAATTTTTAAATTAAATTTAGAGGTAGTCAAAATCGGTTTTTATGTCAAATTTGGCCCCCAAAATTTTTCGGGATCACATTACTTCCTTATACTACGTACAAGGAAGTAAAAAGGAAGTTCGGTAGAAAGAAGGTTAAATATTTATTAATATAGAAGTTAATGAAATTCATAAATTACACTATAATCTGTCCCTTTAAAGTTATTCAAAAAATATCGTTCTGTGTATTGGAATCTATAAAATAACATGATATAATCAGGGCCGGCCCGAGGTGCGTGCGGAGCCACATTTCATGTAAAATTGCGTTTTTACTTCCTTGTACGTAGTATAAAGAAGTAATGTGATCCCGAAAAATTTTGGGGGCCAAATTTCGACGAAAAAACCGATTTTGACTACCTCTAAATATAATTTTAAGAATTTTTTCGATGCATATCATCGTAAGCTAGCATGCACGATCATATAAACGCGACTGCAACTCATTTTGACCAGCGGCGAGTCTATTATGGCCAGTTTTTCCATATCGCCTGTACGTATGTATGTAACTCGCATATCTCAAAAACTATTGGTCGTAGAATGTTGAGATTTGATATTTAGGATTGTTCTATGATCTAGTTGTGCACCTCGCCTTTTGGTCGCAATCAAATGGATAGTTTATGTACAGGACCGCCCAAAAGATTCGAAATACATTACGCTCAATGGAGCGAAATTCATTAAACTCGCATTTATCTCAAAAACTATTAGGCGTAGAATGTTGAAACTTTATATTTAGGATTGTTGTAACATCTACTTGTGCAGCTCCCCTTTCGGTTCGATTCGACTGCATATTTTATCTACAGGGCGGCTCAAAGGATTCTAAATACATTACGCTGTATGGGCCGAAATTCATTACAGCGCATTTTAGTGGTATTGGGCTATTTCAAACGACTCAGAAGTGATATATGCTGTAAAGAGTTAGAAAATGAATTTCTCCATTAAAAAAAGTGTCTTTATCATTTACAGTTCTGCTACAGGAACACTCAAAAGATTTCCTATACATTACGGTCAATGGCAAATTTAGGCGCATTCATCCATTTCAAGCACAATACCGTCCTGCCACATAAGTTGGGCAATGGTCCGACCACGGTCACGTGCCTCCCTCAAGAACTACGCCAAAAGTCGCCAAGCTTGGTGACTTTTGTACGTGTGTAAGTATTTTACTCTCAAATCTCAAAAACTATTAATCGTAGAATGTTAAAATTTCATATATAAGATTGTTGAAACATCTAGTTGCGCATTTTGATTTTTGGTTCCAATCTACCGGAGAGTTTATTTACGGGACCACCCAAAAGAATTTCAATACATGAATGTCTATGGACATCTTCAATATATAACATCTGTAGTCAGTCACTGTTCAGTCTATGCCCAAAATCTCTCCATTTCTCGTTTCAAATTTCTCATATGCCCAAAATCTCGACCTTGGCAAGTTTTGCCGAAATACTGCCGAATTTGGCGATAGTCAGTTATTTGGTCCATGTCCAAAATATCGTCATTTGTCTTCGTCCTTGGCGAGTTTTGGCAAAATATCGCCAAATTTGGCGATAGTCAATCATTTGGTCCATGCCATGAGTATCGCCATTTGTCATCGTTCTTGGCGAGTTTTGGCGAATTATCGCCAAATTTGGCGATAATCTGTCATTGTTTGGTTCATGCTTAAAATCTCGTCATATGTCGTTGACATTGACGAGTTTCGCCGAAATATCGCCAAATTGCGCGCCAAAAAATATTTCGTATTTTGTATAACTCTAAAACTTTAACCCGTAGAATTTTGAACTTTTGTATTTAGATCTCTTGTAATATCTAACTGTTTTCAATATCTTTTTTGAATGTAATCGACTGGGAATTTATTTACAGGGTGAGCCAAATGACTTTCAATACATTGAGGTGTATGGATGCATTCAATTCATTGAAAGTCTGTGGTCAATGACTACTTTGACTATCCCCAAAATCTCGCAAACTATCTCAAGCTTGTCGGCTTTTGGTGAAATATCGCCAAATAAAGTGTCGGAAGGAAATCTTTCAAACTGAACTCAGCTTGGCGATATCGAAATATTTGGCTAGAAATCGCTAAACCTTACTATTACTGATATTTTATCGTTTTCAAACAAATAAGTTTAGAGGAAGTGCGTCGAAAATATTTTTGATTTAATAGACGTGCAAGGAAGTCATGTGTTGTACACATCAGGTTTCTTTACATGAAATTCAAACAATTACATTTTCAATCATGAAAGTATTCTTCATGTTAGCTGAGTAACTTTTATGCTTGCAGTCAGAAGAGCAGAGAAGATACTCACTCCTGGCAACATTTCACCTGTTTAAGAGAACCTTCAAATAATCAATAACAATTTCAAAATTATAAAGATTTTCAAAATCGTAAACAGTCGTTTTGCATTTTTTCTTTAAATCATGTATACGGACCTAAAAAATTTGCAGTCACAGCTCATTTGGACCACTGAATAAGTATTCTAATTTCTACCCCTGATAATCTCTGTACAAAAAACTTAAGACTAGAAACAGTATTTTCCCTGTAAAAAATATTTATTTCTCTTAACTACCGCTAGCGATATTAATGAAAAGCGAAAAGTTCGGAACCTACAAATAGTGTTTTTCAATTTGCAGAAAGTCCCTTAAAATTGCGCAAAAAAGAATCCGCAATATCTCCGGAAATTATCATACGAAATTGGTGAAAATTTATATTTAGGGTAATTTGAAGGTTTTCTTTCGTTTAAAAAAAGTCAAAACAGACTTGAAAAAATGCCAGTGAAAAAAAAAAAAAAAAACGAAGTTGATGCAGAATTAAATAGGAAGTCCACCCCTTATGCAAATTAAATTAATAGGAGCTTAAAGTATAGGTTATTTGCGAACGAATGGTATATAAAACTTTTTCTGTACGAAAAACGACGGCCGAATAACCAAATAAGGAGCAAGTGGGCGGTTTTTTTTCCTTTTCCGAAGCTGTAGAATTGTGCATCCCTATTACAGACAGAATAGATGAATTCAAGTTCATTCCAAATTAATATCTATTGAGAATGAGCTTTGCTCTGTTTTCTAAATGATATTAAGCCTAGAAATGTGGATACAGTATCCTTAATTTTCACTATGTAATAACGGATAACGAAACCTAAACTCTTCCTGAAGTCGAAAATCTCCAAATGTATTAGAAAGTCGATAAACTTGAGAGAAATCCCCTCAATTGGCTACACGCATAGATAAAAAGTCTTAATGATTAACAAAGTTTTAGAATAATAAGAAAACACTAGCAAACAAACTACAAAAAAGAACCTTCTAACCAACTAACACACATAAGTATAAAAAAAAAAAAATAAACTGTACGGAACGTTTCGGGTGGTGCAAAGAATTCGCTTTTCTTCAGCATTGAAAAGGCCTACTTCCACACAAGTAGAAAGTGAGAAAACTTTTTTCCTGAGAGAATTTTCTCTCACTTTCTGCTGGTGTGGAAGAGGAACTTTTCTCTGCTAAGGAAGAGTGAAACTTTTGTGTCACACGAAAATATCCGTACAGTTTATTTTTTTTAGACTTAAGTGCGTTATCTACTAAGTTCTTAATTGTTTTAAAGTTTTAAATGACAGACGCAAATAGTGATCTTAAGCGGTGTGTACATTTATCTTACTTTTTATCAGATAAACAAATACAGCTACACTAATAAATTGTACTTCAACGCGGATACTTTTTGATAAGAAAATTAAAAATTACTTTTTCATTATCCATTTCCATTTTCAAAATTAAAAAAAAAATTCGTCAACTATTGCAGATATCTTTAGATGCTTAAGAGTCTCTGTAGTCGGCTTGTGGAGATTCAAGTCCCAATGCTTTGCTATGGAGAAAAGTGCCTTAACGCCATATCATTTTTCTGAGAAAGTATTAGGTATTTCTTAAATGAAATTTTCCTGTGTGAATCTTTAGAACTATTCGCAAGGATTGCGCAAATCAGATTTGAGTTAATTTTGCCGAAAGAGATTTTATTGCAGTCTAGAATTTATGTTACTTTTCAGACTGCAATAAAATCTCTTTCGTCTAAATTAACTCAAATCTGATTCGCGTAATCCTTGCGAATAGTTCTCAAGATTCACACAGGAAAATTTCATTTAAAAATACCTAATACTTTCTGAGAAAAACGATTAGGCGTTAAGGCACTTTCTCCATAGCAAAGCATTGGGACTTGAATCTCCGCAAGCCGACTACAGAGGACTCTTAAAGGCTCCCAAGTTTGCGTAAAATAATGCTAGAATGGTTTCTCTCTCTCTCTCTCTCTTTTTTTTTTTTTTTTTTTAGATCCTTATTTTTTGTGGTATAAAATATTCGTTTTTTAAATTAAGTGGCAGCTTTTCGATTCTTAATGTTTATGAATCTCTGAAGAATTTAATGAAGCTCTAATTGACGATTTACAGGTCTTGAAGAAAACAGGTTTATGTTAATTCTCACATCCCAAACATATCCATGCAGATACATAACCAAAAAGGCCAGGGATCGCGCGTTCTTATGAGATCTGATAGGTGATCAGATGTGTCATCGGATGCTTGGGGTAATAACGATTCTTCGACAAGAATTTTTTTTTTTCAAATAAAGGGTCTTAGAATAATTGTAGGATTTTTGTGAAAATAGCTGAAAAAAGGATAGGAAGAAAAGCTACGATTTTAGGAGACAGAATTTTTGTTTTATTTGTTTTTATTTTATTATTAATATATTTATTTATTTATTTTTTTCGATCCCTCCATCCACCTCGGTAAAATTTTCCACCATCACATTAAAAAAAAGAAAGAAAAAAATCCTTCCTTTTCATTTCTATGCATGATCATTGTGATGTTTTAGAAACTTACGATATTTTTGCAAATAGCTTAGTATGCAAATATAGTTTAGTTTTTAATAGTTTTTCCTTTAACTGACAGTGTAATTTTTAGGGATGAAATGACGTACGTATCGAGGTATTAGTTACATCGTTAAATCTTTTATGCAGTATTAGCATTGATATCTTTTAGGAATTTTACACTCTTGAAGATAAAAATTAAAGTTTTGTTTTAATTAATGTAGATTTTATATTGCGGTTACAAGGTCATATATGGCTTTATGTTTTTAGAACGTAGGATAAAATAAACTACAAGCTAATAATTAAAATTGCAATTTCAGACCTGAGGTCTGTTTAACTATCAAGTTCTAAAAGAAATACAAATCAATTTATCAAAAAATATGAAGGTTTTACTTACTTGAAAGCACATCTTGATGAATCTTGTAGATTTCTTGAATGCTAGCAAAAAAAGAAGAAAAAAAAAGAGCTAGCAGATCAGGAAATTAGAGTAAAGGTTTAAAATATTTTACTTCAAATTCCCATTTCTGTGTTTCATACACTTCTTTTTACATCATCCTGATAAAGTCATATTCTTCATGTTAATGCATGATAAAATAGGCAGAATATTTTCAAACTAAATACTACATACCAGCGGCGGATCTTCCATTTGAGCACATCAGCGCATGAACGCTGAAAGAAAACACTAAAAAATGAATACATTAACAAATTAAATATAAAAAAATATTTATTAGGTACACACTTCTAGATTTTTATGAATTTAAAACGTGAGTTTTACTCCCCCCCCACTCCACACTATTATTAAATACGCTTATTATAGCTAACTAGCTAACACTCTGCTTTGCAGGTTCCTACAGTACAGTATTTTCTCCGCTCGCACTAGCCATCGGCCAAATAGCCTTCTGAACCGCTCTCTGAGAAAAGACGCGGGGAAAATTGGAGAGAAGTACGGAGCTGCTGATATCCTTACGTTCGCAGATTCTCACTGTGCACAGGGAACGCTTTTTTTTTTTTTTTTTTTTTCCGGTTATCTCTTCCGGATTCTTCCTCAGTTTGTTATGTTCGGTTAGTTATGATTTTGTAGGTTCATTTTCTTATGATTTTATTTATTTTTTCATTTTTCACTACAATATTTCGTACAAACTAGTGTAAATAATTAAGGTGGGAGTAAAATAAGTATTTAGGAGCTAAAGCAATCACATTTTTCAATATCATCCTTTGAAAAATAATTGAAATAAAATGAACCAAGACAACACCTTTTTGCTAAATCTTGGTGACGAAGTGTAAGAGCAGAGATTACTTGTGTTCTTTGAGTTGCATATGCAAATGCATGCATTGTTTCCTTTAACTGCTGGAAGCGCAAATATATTTTTATGTGTAATTTGCGTCGTATCAGCATACTTAATTTTCGAAATTTATTTTGTGAAGCCGCCACTGCTACATACTGTCCTATGAATGAAATAACTTAATACTTAGGATATTTAACAGTTTTGGAGTAATTTTTTTTTATATATATATATAACACCACAAATTTAGAGGATGGAAGTTTTCTCAAATAAAATAAACGGATGTATGCACAAAGTAGATTAGTATATTTTCACTCATTACGATTTTAATGATTCAGAAAACATAGCAGAACCCAATCTTGCACTAAACATATCTTTGATTCTCTTGATAGACATTCAAAACATACGAAAATAGAATATATGACTAAAATATAAGTTGGTGTTACGTAGGTTAGGCTCTAAGAGCAATGATTAAACACAAATGTTTTACCGTTATATATTTTGTACAGCCTATTCTTAAATTTAGACACAAAGACAGGACGACGATTCCCATTCTGTGCCCATCGTCGCCTATTGCCCTACACACTGGGCTATATAGCTGGACCCGTTCAACGGCGCACGTTGGGAAGTAACAATGGACATTTTGCATGGTGTCTGAGTTCGAGGCTAAAATTCGTCTGCTGGCGGTATTTACATCCGCCAGCTCCTATTGAAATGCATTGAGTGTCCATTTTATAGTTACTGTTTCTCATTATTAGAGCCGCTCGGAATGAGTTACTGTCTTTTTAATACTTAAATAGATGGTTTAGAAGACGATGATATCGCATTTCGCTTCAAAACTTTGTTAATAAAAAGAATATTAGTGTTCTAAAATTATTACGTTATTGCAAACACGTATAAATAATACATCATTGAGTTGATTTTGAGTTTTCTGAGTTTAAAATAGTACAAATATTCATTAAAAACCTCCCACACTTTTTTAAACTACGATCTTTTAAATTTTTTTAGTATTTAATTATTATTAACATTTTAAATAAAATCTCACAAAGAAGATAAAATTCATTTATAAAAAGCTATTATTTGTTAATGACTAATATTCTAGCTTCTTTTGCAACAGCTATATTTCTACTAGAAAGTGTCAAATAATCCCTTAGGTCCAAACGAGCTGAAACCGAAACTAATCATCACCATAAGATCGTGCACGTGGAGTATCAAATACCGCCAAGTGACGTCACGTGCAAAATGTCCATTGGCACGCAGAAAGGAAAATCACTGCTTTCGTGCCTTTGGAACGATGGGAACGAACAGGTTGAATGCAGGGGCGTAGCCAGAAAATTTTCATGGTTACTACACGACTACTACAACTCATATATATGTATACGTGTGTGTGATAATGTATTGAAGAATATACAGAGCCCTATTATGAGAATACGGGGCCCTGGGCAATATTAAATTTGGGCCCCCCCACCCCTCATTTTACTTCAAACTTAATACAATGCATAGGAAAGCGGTGATATCCCATCCGAATTCGACACCTCATAACTAATTAACTGGGTGTGAATATGAATTATCTTGATGAAAACTGTATGTTTGTTTTCATATATTATAAAGATTTGTACTATATCAATTAAATTTATAACAAAATATCAATTATTTAGTCAATGTAGTGAAGCGGTATAGTTTAAAATACTAAAAATGTATTTACATTTTCAAAAGGATCAAACGTGAAAGAAAACATCGTTAATAGTATAATCCTGGATTTTAGATTTTTCCAAGACGGGACAAAAACTTAAAACTGCCCCATCCACTAGTTACGCACCCATAGTGAAACACTTGAATTGTGCACCCATAAAATGGTCCAGCCTACCCTCTCAAGATATGGGGGTCAAAATAAGGAAGACATTGTAACTTATTACATAAATATGTATATACTTTCAGATTTTTTGTCTATATACAATAATACCAAGGTGAAGGCACAACGAAAAGAAAATAAAGAAAAGAAATAGAATTTTATTTCCCACAAAGAAAAGAAAATAGAATTTTGTTAAACTAATAATACTAATCAAGCCTCATTATAAGATATTCTGCATTTTTCATAGTTGAGTTCCCTAACAAACTTTTTCTCTTTATGAGTGTTGGTATATTACAAAAAATAACTCACAAAATATGTGTACACAGTCAAACTGAAGATCATGATTGTTTAAAAAAAAAACTTTTTTCTTTTTGCCAGAATCTCTTTCTTTCTTTGGGGGGAGGAGGAATCGATAAGGAAAAAGAATTATTATTTAAAAAAAAGGATACAGCTTTCAAACAGCTACTTGAAAATAAAAAATAAACTGACAAAACCTAAAAAATCTTGAACTACAACCGTTAGCATTTTAATAATTTTATTTCTGCAAATTCACATAAATAAACACTTATTGTGTTCAAAATATTAAATTTTAAGAGACAACTCTTCATCCAATTAAAAAAAGAAATAGTCGAATCCGATATTTATCTGATTATAATAAAAGATTAAGATAATTTCTCAGACCCTAATTTTAGAACACAACCAGACACTTTCTTTAAACATGCATTTGATTAGAATTTATAATGTAATTAGATCTATTATGATTTATACTTGGATTGAAGAACAGAGAAGCACAACAAACTAATTTTTCTGCATAAAATAATAAAATGAAGGTTGTAAATTTCTTTATATATGAAACAAAACAAGAATTTATTCTTTGTTTGATTAAGGTTACTTTTACTAGATTTTGAAAAAAAAGAAAAATTGTTAAACTTTATCTTATAAGAATAGCAAAATTAATACATGATAAGAAATGAACCAATTTTTGCCTGCGAATAAAAGAGTTTTTAAAGAAATATAAACTCTGTAAATTCAAACTTGTCAGACATTTTAGAATGAAAAAATGCAAATAAAAATTAAGAAAGATAAATGATTAAAAATTGAAACTCGCATACTATTATAATGTCATCATTTACAACAAGTGCAAAACTGAAGTATGTCAATCAACCAATTTTGAAAACAGAAGTATTATTTACTTGATATATTAAAGCGATTGAAATCACCCATACATGTCAAAATATTTAAAATTACTGTCACTAATACAAATACATTTGATTAAAATTTATAGTTTAACCATATTTATTATGATTTATACTTGAATTGAAGAGCAAAGTGAACAAATTACTTTTTGGGCATGAAATAATAAAATGAAGGTTTCAAAAATTTGTTATATAAAGCAGTAAAACTCAAACTTGTCCAAATTTTAGAATGAAAATATGCAAATAAAATTAAGGAAGATATAAATGATTTAAAAATGAAATTGGCACACACATAAAGTCACCATTTCCAACAAATGAATTATGTAACTCATCGCAAAACTGGAGTATTTCAATCAACCAATTTTGAAAACAAAAGTATTATTTATTTGGTAATTTACTTAATCAAGCTTAGCAAAAAAGAAAACTGAAATCATACAAGAGCAAAAAATTTGTACACATGATATTTGTATGTAATATATATGAAAGAAGTATTAAAAAGCAAAACATCATAACAGATGCTACAAGAGAAAACTATTATATAGTTAATTAATAATTACTACCAGGAATTCACTGAAAAAAGGGAATTTTCAGAGAAAAAGGGTAATTCCTCTGAATTAAGCTGAAGAATCTCATCTCTGATTTATTTATTGGGGGGGGGGGGAAGCTGAAAAAAAAAAATCCTGGTTGTGGGTAAAATACATGCCCGATCTATTACAAAAATACTTTACTATGAAGTAACTCACTTTTTTTCTGCATTTCATTTGAGCGAAATCATGAATCACATCAGTATATTCTAACTTTTGTGCTATATCTCCTTCAATGCAGAGCAAAGCTAACGAACCTAATTTCTCCTGCAGAATACAAGAACGTAAGGGCAGTGCCGGATTAACAATATAGCAGATGTAGCAAATGCTACGGGCCCCGCGCTTTTCGGGGCCCCGCGCCTTTACCTTGAAAGTTTTCGTCTTTCTCCTTCAAGATCTAGCTTTTTTGACACTTTCCAACAAGTTAGAAAAGTGTTTAAGATTTCGATTTGTCTGTCTGTCCGTCCTTGATATAACTCGCGTCAATAGGCATAGATTTCTACGAAATTTATATATGTTATTCTTCTGCAGTACCATGTACCCTATTGTAAAGGATCTATGTAGCATTTATAGATTTTTTCTACAGGATCACTGAAAATAGTCCCAATATATTGCGCTCTATGGGACGTTATTCTTTAAAGCGTATCATCCTACTAACTACAAGGGGTGATCAAATGAAAAGGTACGAAACGACACGGTGGGTACAAATGTAGACTTTATTCAAAATATACACCATAGGACTGAGCACAACAATCCCACTGATGAACAAGCCGCAGGATTCCTTGTTCCCAGAATTCATGTGACCGTGACTAGACCCAGTCCGTCACAGCGTCCTTGAGTACGTCGTCCGAGTTGAAGCGCTTCCCTTTCAGGTGGTTTCTTCAGTGGACCCAACACATGGAAATCGCAGGGCGACATGTCCGGATTGTAGGGCGGATGGTCCAACGTCTCCCACTTGAACTTGGCCAGTTCCTTGGCGAAAACGGACATTCCATTTTCCCATTGACTTGTGGAACACACAGCCTTCCCAGTATACGGTCCTCATCCTGCGATGAATAGTGGTCGGTTTAACACCTTCCGCTGTCAGGAATTGGATAACGCCTCGCTGCCCCTAAATCGTCGAATTTTGCAATGTGAACGCCATCCTGTCCTCACACACACTGCCGCGTCAATTGGACGTAGGAGGGTGCTTTTTACAAGAGTTCTGCTCTCTCCTGCGGGCCCCCCACATGTTCCTATCCACACAAAAGGCTCCAATCGCATTCCTAGATGTCTCGCTACGTGCTCTCATAGCTGCATGGACAAATATGATAACGGTTAGGTTGTTGCGACGTTTCGTACCTTTTCATTTGATCAACCCTTGTAGTTGCGCTGAACCCTGACTTCAAGATAAAACTGTTTCCTCCATGACTGCAAAAAGATTACAATGTCAAGGACAAAAAGCCTAACAACTTCTACATCGTTTGTACAATCCGCTTGAAATTTTTCACAACTTTGTAAAAAAATATAGATAACAATCTGTAAATTTTGAAAATCTGAAAATCCACCAGTTCCCTCATTTTTAAGCGATTTTTCACTATTTTCAGCACCATTTCGTTTCCGAGAGTCAAAAAAAGTGGATCATTTGCGTGACAAAATGACCTATTTTAAGTGAAAATCACGTCATACAATTGGGGGATTCCAATACGTTTAAAATAATTTCTCCCGATTACACAGTTTATTATTATTTTTTTCTCCACAAATAAATCGTCTGCTGGATATTCGAATGTTTATGTATACAAAACGAAAGCTTTCGACTGCGAAAAGATATTGCTGCGAAAAGACTGCGAAAAGATTGCACTATTAGTGAATCGCAAATAGCATAATGGGTACTCCATTTATATGCTTCACGAGGTGTCATATTGACTTCACTGCTGTTAACTGCATGGGGATCTTTGCTTTTTGGTTTAATTTTCTTCCTCGATATTTCATACTCTGCATCCTTTCCACAAATATCCTGTGCTAAACTTTCGTACTCCTCAAAATTGTCTCTCACATATTGAGTAAAGTCAATTAAAGATTTATATAGAATTACCACTCGAGTTAAATTCAGGGAGGAGTTTTGGAGTTCAGTACTAGTTTTATGCAGCCTTTGCAAAAGGGCATCCCATATTACAATACTCAGCACAGTTTCCAACTTTTTGAGCTTCTTTAGAAGAACTTGTGCCTCTGATTTTGTGGACGCATTTTCATTGACATCAGCACCTAATCTAGATAAAGTCAGTAATATAGCATTATAATTATTTCTTAAAGCTTTAACAGCCCCAGCATCAGCACACCACCTAGTTCCACTGCGATTTTTCAAAGTGAAAAAATTCCCAGCTTTCTTCAGCTCTTCATTTAATGCTTGCCATCTGTGTGTTGATAAAGAAAAGAAATTATATACTTGCTGCACTAAATAAAAAAATTGCACTGCTCTACTGCATTAACTCCCACTAAGTTCAATGAATGAGCTGCACAGGGAACAAATTCAGCAGCAGAATTTATACTTTTTATTCGAGCTTGCAAACCAGAATACTTTCCAGCCATATTGGAAGCATTGTCGTAACTTTGGCCACGACAGTTTGAAACTTCCAAACCAGCTTCCTTTAGAGTTGATAACACAGTTTCAGCTAATGTTTCTGACTTATGGCTGTACATAGGAATGAACTTGAAAAATCGTTTGACAGGTTCTGCTTCCACAACGTACCGGAACACAAAACATAATTGATCCAGGCGAGTAATGTCTGGGGTTGAGTCTATAATAATAGAATAATACTTGGCAAGAATGATTTCATCTTTTATATATTTCTCAACTTTTTTTAGCCATTATATCAATGAACTGATCTATACATGTTGATGACAAATAACTAATATTTCCCTTGCCCGGATTACCATACCTCTCTAAGTGTTTGGATAAAAATGGATCGAACTCGGCTATAACTTCTAAGCATCCCAGGAAGTTTCCATTATGCTTTGATCCAATAGTTTCATTATCACCAAAAAAAGGTAAGCCACGTATTGCCAAAAATTTGACAACAGCAACAACTCTTTCCAACACAGAAATCCAATATTTGGTTTCGTCAACATATTGCTTGCACAATGAAGTATCAACTCTTTGGTCTACGTTTGCACGGAGTGAAATCTTCATCATTGCTTCCTTGTGGGAGGCTGAATTTTCATGTTCCTTTAACCTGGTAGCAGCATGTTTCCAATCGCAAAACCCAGTAATGAGATGACCTTTAGATGTGTTGCTATTCACGTGGATTAATTTACACACCCAGCAGAATAGCATTTTTAAGGATGCTGATAGGACCAACCATTTTCTCAGAAGTTTTTCTCCATTTTTTTTTGGTGTGGTAAAAATGGGAAATAGAAAGGCTTCTCTTAACACCACCAAAAATTCTATCAGTCTTCGACAGTAAATCAGTATTTTGAGGTGGAGGATTAGCTATAAAATGATCTATCATTTTGTCATCAATTTCAATCCACATGGCTGGATCTGAAGATAGGAAACCACAGTTCTCGACTTCAGCAGGTTTATCATCGGACACGAATCCATTATTTTCTTCGGCAGCGATATCACATTCTTCGGAAGGCTTATTATCCATAGTGAAATCATTATTGCCCGCAGCAATATCATCTGTTTCGGGATGCTCTTTTTCAACATTATTCGCTAGGCTTGATGACTCACAATGACGAGTATCGTTAGTCAAACACGTGCCTGAGAGTTTTGTCCCGGCACCTGAGAAGTACTTGTCCAATGGATTTGTACTAGCAAGCTTTTTGCTGGCTTCATCTTTTTTCTTCTTCAATTTTCTTTTTGTTGAGCCCGATAAATAAGTTCGCGATGACATTATTCAGAAAAAAGAGCAAAAGATTACCCACGATAAGAAACAAAGAGATTAAACGAGAGTATTTATTCTCCTTATACACACCTTGCAAGCATCGGACCACGAGTAATAGTGTTTTGCTTGTAAAAAGCAATGTTGCCAATTTTATTTTAGTTTTGATAAATTGTAAGTTCACAACAGTCAGTTTCTGAAACCTCTACACCAATCCATAGATATAGGAATAGTGAACTAGATTGCGCACAAGGGATGAAACTTGTTGCCAGTGCACTTCCGGAGCAGACGACACGATAGTGGCAGAAAGACGAAAACGTCGCTGCTTACGACTGCTATGCAACAGCATTAATTTACATTTAAATACAGAATTGATGATTCGTTCAAGCATTGAGAATACGCATTCAGAACCAAATTCAACGAAAAAACATTTTGTTATGATATTTTGCTAGCTATTTTTAGTTTATTTTTGCTGTTAGATGGTCTAAAAATGTAACACATTAAAATAATCGATTAAATGTTTATTTTTGCACACAAGGAAAACAAAAACTTTTTCTGAACAAAGATGTGATCTGAAATAAAGTATCAATTGTGTATTGGAAGTACTACTGTAAAAGACCGAGGTGTCATAGATCTCGTAAAAGAAAACTACGTTCATATCAAGGGGGGGGGGATTGTGCTTCGTGTTACATTTTAAGAAAATCATAATATTGTGGCATAGTTTGGTGATTGAGTTTGGATCTTTCTTTCCCTCGTAAATGTATTTCTAACGTTCTTGAGTTTCAAATACGCCTTCTTCTACTTTTTTTTTTTTTTTAAGCAAAAAGGCTATACTTAAGAAATTTTATCCCTTTTGAAGTGGGAGTCCAAAACGTGTTTTTTGCACGTCCTTTATATCTTAAAAAGAAACCGATTTCCAAAAAGTTATAATGTTATATTCTAATATGTTATAATGTAATAATGTTATAATGTAAATTTCGTGGTTTAGGTGGCGGTCTTGGCTTTTGTTCCTAAAAGTAAATAAAAAAATCTTTCTCTGTAAAAGAATATTTTAATGTATATAACAGAGTTGCATTAATTTAAATCAATTGATTTTTAAAAATATTACTTGATTGAAATCACTTTATTTTAAATATCAAGTTAATCTACTTCTATGAAATA
The DNA here is from genome assembly GCA_038373885.1 of Cheiracanthium punctorium. Classification (NCBI taxonomy): domain Eukaryota; kingdom Metazoa; phylum Arthropoda; class Arachnida; order Araneae; family Cheiracanthiidae; genus Cheiracanthium; species Cheiracanthium punctorium. The sequence goes on from JAWZYV010008708.1 coordinate 128,058, forward strand.
AAATTGTTTATGTATCTTTTGTTTTTTTTAAATGAATATTTAAAGAAACAGGATACAGAATTAAAAAAAAAAAAATATTTCGTTGAATTTGTGTAATCAGGGGTTGGCCTAGTCACTACTTTTCTAAAATACCTACATTTAGAAACAGTTTACTAAAATTTGTTAATGGTTTAGCAGTTGTTTAATGTTTCTTTAAATTTAAGATGGCATTCATTATTTACTTAACCATGAAAATATGTAACGGCATGTACACAGTAAAATGCATAACTAGTATAAGATTTGAAATGGATGTTTTTTTTCTTTATAAAATGAAATATATTCTGAAAGAATCATGTTCACAAAGAAAAAGCATAATAAAATGTAGTACATGGTAACACGTTTTTTATTAATTCTACTAGTTTACTTGTTAGATAAAGAGTCTTTATCTAACAATTATCTAATGTTAGATTCGAAGATTGTCAAATAAATATAAAATGTCTGATTATAAACCTAGTTCAACTCCAATCAAGCCTAAAGAAGTAATTAAAATACAAACATATCATTAAAACAATTCTGCCAAATCTGTCAATACATAATTATAATTGAATTTAACACACGAATGTCAATTTAACAAAATTTAATAATTGGATTTTTTAAATTTAAATATTAATTATAGCTATATATCAAAATAGATGTACCATGAGTCTTATTTTGTGTATGTGGAAACAAAATATGGAAAGGAAGAAAAAAATTCAAAGGCAATTAAAAAAAAATAACTATTATCTTTATTTTCGTTTTTACAACAATATGCATTCTGAAATTAAGTACACCCTCCAAAAAAAAGTATTCGTGCAAGAGAGAAATTTCCTATATTTTAGATTTGCGAATAAAATTGAGTTTTTGAAAAACGCACAACTTGACAGAATTACGGAAATTCATATTTATACATAGGCTAATTCATATTCTATGATAAATAATTTTTAATATACAAAACCAACGTAGGAAATTTAATTTCTTGCTCGAATACTTTTTTTGGAGGGTGTATATTATCAATTTCTAAGGCATGAAATATACATATAAAGGCATTATATTAATTACTGTGTACAATAAAAACTTTTTAAAAGCTTTTGCTGTTTTTTTTTCTTTCTTTTCTTTTGAGAGGGGGTAGGGTGGGGACAATATCCCATTCCCATTATCCCTCCTAATAAGTACCTCGTTTAGAACTTACCTTTTTCAAATGTTTTGGAAAATTAAAGATAGTTGGAACTACATCATCTTTTAGCAACTTCCGATTATAATTTGATTCAAAACATTCAGCACTGAAGTGTTCTGAACAAATAAATGTATGTATATTAGGAACAAAATTTTCTCTTTTTACAGCAGAAATCCATTTATTTGTCAATTCTTTATTAGATAGTGGAAACCTAAACAATCAGAAAGTTAATAAAATCAGAAAGTCATCTAGAAAAATTAAGTAAAATGACAGTTTGCAGCATCGAAGCATTGCACAAAGCATGTGCACTTTTTGTGCACAACATTGCACAAAAAGCATCAGAAATAATCCTCCCATGATAACTTTGCTTTGCATAACTTAACTGTTTTATGGCTTTTTAAAAATACATTTTATAGTGTATTATTGTTTGTTCAGACAGGGATGTGTAAACTTAAACGTACATTCAATTAAAGCACTGATTTAATAGAATTTCAGTTAATATTAAAAATTGCGTCACCAGCCAGGTTTTTTTTTTTTAAATTAAACTGTGGAATGATACAACACTACAGAGCTGATATGCTTATTTTTAAAAAAAAGTTAAAATACTTACCATAAAACACTAAATAAAGCTTACTTAAACAAAAGTATAAAGAAACATAAATAAAGACTTAAACAAGCAATCATGTTGAACTAAAAAAAAATGAATTTAATATTAAAACTAGTAACTTTAAAAGTCGTTAAAAAATGCTCAAATGTGGAAAATCTAGTTAGAATAAATAAGATAAATTCAATATCCCCAATTCAAGAGTTATTTTTGAAAAATGATAGAAAAATTAATCATTTCCTGTAAAATATGATTAATAATTATTCGTAAAAAGTAAATTACGATGCTTTATTTATATCATTTTTTATAGTTTAAGTGCCAAGTATACAATTTAAAAATAAGTATATATATATATATATATATATCGTACGGTCAAATGTTTTACGATTATATTTATATAGAAACATGAATTAAGCAATGTCTACTTAATTCAAGAAGGATGTGCAATATCTCCTTCAATTACTTCACAAAGTGAACGAAAAGCATAGGTAAATAGGAAATTTAAAAATACTACTGTTATTGAACATCAATTGATATTTGATTTTCAATACCACCAATTTCAAGCATTTATTACCTGTGAAAGGATATTCCAGATCCTTTCCTAAACCTGTTGGTGCAATTATACACACAGCACGACTTGGGCATGATGATGTTTAAAGCTAAGTAAAAATAAATAAATAAATAAGATGCTGGACTAGTGGCGAAAATAACCATAAACCATGATCAAGACACTGCTTTCTGCCACTATCATGGGCGATGCCACCGAAGATATTTGGCAACAAGAAAAACCTCTTACTAGCATATAGATGCGTGATCTAGTTATTCCTATATCTATGCACCAATCAGAAAGGAATTGAGGACGAATCTAGCAACCACCCTAAAAATCCATTTTGAGTGACATAAATAAATATATTTGGATGAGATCGGATAAGCATTGTTTCAAATAATTTCAAGTTGTTGAGCGATTGTAATGAATTGAACTCGTTAAAGCAATTTTTTTAAGTAATTTTCTATAGGCGTTTTATGTGTTGACATGCTAAAATATATTTTTAGTTGATATATCTAAGGTGACCATATTTTTGAACGTAAAATTGAGGACATGTCCCCAATTCTGAAACTAAATTGGGCACATTTTATAATTAATGAAATAACAAATAGTAATCTAATTAAAAACAAAATAATTAAAAACTGTCCCCAAATGCTTTTTTACATTTTGGAGACAGATCGAAAAAAAACATAAATTGGGGACTTATGGTCACATTAATATATCTATCTAATGATTTTTCACGGAATCGATTGCTACAGGAGAGGCTACATGTACAGAGAAGGGGTTCATCACCTCACCTCAGGGGGTCATCATCAGTAAGGGGTTCTAGATATCGCTATTACTTAAATGACGTCTTTAGAATGTGACATCAACATGCACGGACATACGTAATCTAGTGACAGTTTTGTTCGTAATCTAGTGAGAGATCGGTACAGAATACAGCATTTCGACATGACGTCAGGGCAACTTTTTGTAGGACAACTCGGATATTTAGAGGTACAAAGACGAGTATTCCGCGAATCACCTTCCTCAAATGAATGTTAGTGTGTCCTACAGAAAATTGTTGACGGACTGGTTGCTATGATGTGACGTAATGCAAATGCAATGACGTAGGTCGAAAAGCTCTATAGGCAAAATTTAGATTGTGGGGTGTCCTTTAAATGACGTATGCAAAATGTCACGTCAACATATTTTATCAGTACCTTTAAGTCGGGTGGTCTTTTTAAAACGATTTTTTTCCCTAAAATTTTCGGTATAACATTGTGAAAGAAATTAACAAAGGATATTTTAGTATTCCATATGTGAATTTGGGGGCCCCCTTGGGCCGGGGGCCCTGGGCAAAGTCCCGATTTGCCCATGCGATAATAAGGCTCTGAGAATATACATTTTGTATGGCAAAAAATTTCTCATGGGGGGGGGGTTATGACCCCCCTTGGCTACGCCCCTGATTGAATGTTTTTTAATCGATGCGTTTGACATGATTTACCTTTCATGACTCCAACATCACCGGCCAATACAAGAGATGGGTGAGAAAAAAACCCTTCTTCTTTTTCCATCCGATTCCAGAGCGGAACACAACAGTGCATCCATTGTCGTTAAGAGGCTGTTGACGGCTATTAATATGCCTGAACAGTCCGTTATGTAAACGTACGTGTCATCGAAGTCTGAGCGGCCTCTGGTATCTCATTTTCATAAATCTGTGGCCATCCATTCTTCTGGGGCTTATTCGGCTGGAGAGTGCGCCTCGTTATAACTCGCCTGTGTCATATTTAGGAACGAAAGAAGTTAATAAGTGAGTTGATGACATCTCATTTTCTTCGCTTTTTTAATGGTGGATTCTGTGCATCGTGCATTCGACTTTAGATGGTGCTCCGTTTTCCCAAAAGGATATTTGGTTTGTATGTATTCCTCTGATTTGCTATTCATTCTGCTTATTAATTTCCGAACATGTACAATGTAAGGAAAGTATTGTAATCATGAAAAAATTCGACTTCGAGATTTTGGTGTATTGACACGTTTTGAGGTCTTCTGAATTCATTTATGTTGTTTTTACGAGATGTATGTGTGTTTGTGTGTATATGAGTGAACAAGATAGCTCCTAAACGGGGCATTCGATTGAACTCCAATTGGGTATGTATGTTATAAACCACCGTCGCAAGACCGGTATTGATTTTGGTCACGTTTGTGTGTATAGGACTTATAGTTTTTCTATAGGGCTACGACAAAGATTTCTTTTACATTCTGGCATATGGGGAGGAATTCTTGAAAGTGCGCAAGCGTTTAAACGGTGCATTGGATTGAGCTTCAATTTGGTATATATGTTTGAATGATTCATCGATTAAAATTTATTTAAATGCTTGCTAATGATCTTAATTGTAAGTGTTCGGAAAGTCGAGTGGAGTCACTCCAGATTTTTTTTATTACTGCTTTGCAGACTAATGTTTTATTACAGCCTTATTTTCTACCAAAGACCATTTAATGTAGATCGATTCCGTCCTAAATTATTGCTTTCTGTTACGCGATAGAACATCGAGGAACATCACTCGCTATAGGAATTCGCGGAAGTGTATATTTTCTTAATCTACGGTCAGTGATTAAAAAAAAAAAAAATCTATCTTACTTTAGCATGTTAAATTCTCAATGTCACAAGGCAGCGATTCCTTTCCAGTACCCGTCGTTGCTTTCACGCAGTTGAAGGGTTTGCTGCAAAAAGAAAGTAGATCCAACTCCGGTAGCATAGTCTTCTTTATCAATCTGCAGCGTCAAGATCACAAACCGAATTTTATCTGCAATCTTAATGAAAATTCGGCTACATTATTCTGCAAGGTGCAAAATAATCTGCTACCGGGGCTCCAACTATTCACGTTTGCAGAAAAATGTAAAAAAATGTTTGGGGATGGAACACAAACTACCGAGACAGCCAGCTTCATTTTTTGAAGCAACACAAGAACTAACGATTAGAACCATATCATTTCCGTTAGTGATGGACGCGAGACGAGACAGACGTTTTTAACATTACGATATAGGGATTTTGCGAGACGAGACAAGGCTTTTAGGCTGTTTTGCGAGACGCCAATTTTCAGTCCCTAATTTCCGTACCGAAAAAAATATATATTTTTTTAATGTAATTTTTAATGTAAGGTAGTACATGTAACTCCAAACTTCCGTAGAATAGACCTACCTCCTTTTTCGGCAAACCCTTCAATTGCTGAGTTGCAGTGGGTGTTCTAAGACCCGGAAAGAGAATGAGATCAGTGAAGGCATCTCTGCCTGTGGAGGATTCAGAAAAGTTTCAAGGGCGGGCGATAAGTATGGCGAAGTATGTTATCAGAGATGGGCCACTCTCTTTTTTCTTTACCTGTTCATTAACAATCTTAAACCCATGTTTAACCAGCTCCTTCTCATCATTTAAAAAGGCAAAACTGAGATGACTTTCCCTTCTTGTTGCTTCACAAAATAGTTCTTTGGATGACCACAGCGAGGCCGGGTTAAGAGTTATGGACATGGGCGCTATGGGCAAGAGTGCCCAACTCTTGTGTGAGAAAATCACATAAAATTATGGATATATATATACAAAATCCGAAATCTGACTAAAGAAAAATTTTTTTAACGTTAAGCAAACCAGTCATTTCACTTATATATCGCAGAGTAAAATCTGCAAAAATACGATAGCGCGTGTGTATATGCGCATGCGTCTTTCTCCATCCTTTTACTCAGCGTTATTAGAAATCCTAGCGGAGCTCATATGATAGTGAGTTTGAGTGCGCTCAATAGGGGTGCGAGGGACGACCCCATCACCACCCACTCTCTTGGATTTGCCATGCCTCTGTCGGTGATGGGAACAGTAAAGGAATCTCTGCCCTCGCTTCTTTGCGACGAAGGCAGAGAACAAGCTAACTTTTCGTTGAAGACCGTGTGTTCATATAAGATTGTGTTGGAATAGATACTTCATGACGGATAGCATGATTTACCTCTGCTGTTTCAATTTTTTGAATCTTTAACTTTTTAGATAGGGGAGGGGGAAGTGTGTGTTAAGATTCATTGCACTCCTCTCCAGCCTCACCATGGCACAGTGGTTATATCACTGGAAATGGTAGACGGGCGAAGTGTGAAGGTCTCGAGTTCGGGTCCCATCGCGCGTCCGTCGACCTAACCGTTCGGAGTTTTCCGTGGTTTTCTCCGAAACTTAGCGTAAATACGGGTTAGGACCCCTTAGAAAGACCCCCACGGAGGGCACCCCACCCTTCGACCTAGAGCCCACTCGGAGCTAATCGGTCGTAATCCCACATACACACATACACACACTCCTCTCCAGTAGTCAGAAATGAAAATATCACCATGCATGGTCGAGTTCATAAACAAAGGTGATAACAATTATCACGCTCTTTGTTTGTATTGTTTGACGTCAGCATCACACTGCTGATGATCGAATCACTTTTTCTCTCATCCAACCACTTGTTGCCGGCGGACCAGTTAGGCAGTATCAGTTCTCCCTGCTTTCTTTCTGAAGTGGCCCGAGGAGAGAGCCGAAAAATATTTTTATTTCTTTGTGAATTTCTCTCGTGCATATTCTTAATTTGTGACCCAGTTACATCTTACCTGTTTTGGTCGTGGAGTGAACGGTATGTTTTTCTTCCCTGCATGTGCCTGCGTTCGCATCTGATTGGCCTGCGTGTTCAGGACGGCTGGAGAGCTCGTCATAATCTTCGAAAACTGGATTGACTGGCGTGGTTTTCTCCCTTCATCCGCATTATCATCATAATCTTCGAGAACTTCCTATTGATGCTCCTCTCCAGTTACAGCTATGATTTGTCGCGCGCGTGCTGAAGTTGATTATGGGTGTACGCGCCGCATCTTCTTTCATATACATATGTGTGTGTGTATATTTTGTTTGCTTCAGAAGTTTAGGTTGTTGGAACTCTCTGTAATATAATGCCACTTGGAATACCGCAAAAATATTTTACGATTGAAATTTCGCTGTTTGAAATAATTCATAGTATGTATATTTATTTTTCACTTTCATCGCAACGAAATTAATACTTTGAAATTCAATAACTATGGACTTTTATTAGTACATCACTAGTTAAACATATTGCCTTTCTGAATTATTTGAAATATTCTGTACTCGGAATTTTTTTAATGATCTGTCAAACATGTGACATTCAATGTTTATATACTTAATTTTCACTATAATTTAATAAACAACAACAGAAGATATAATTTTGAATTATTCAAATATGGTGTTCTTCTCAGAATGTGCTAAAATATTTCATGAACTGCAAAGTTTTTAAATGTGGAGGAAACAATGTAATTTCATAGTGCACTGGTTACTCATGTGAAGTTTCTCGAGAATAAACTACTTTTAATACTGGGATTGATATTTAATATTATAGCAAGTAATCGACTTTTTTATTGTGCAAGAAGTGGATAAATTAGAGTTTAGTGATTAGCATTATTGATAGAGAGACATTGTGTGATGAATATCTTTGGTATAATTCTCTTAGGTGCTTTTTCTCAGATGTATGTTGGTGTATGATATTGATCAAGGAAAGTGTACAATTAAATGTAATTTGAAAGTACAGTACTTTTTAGGCATTTAAAATTTATATATATATATTGTCTTTTTAGATGAAAATATTTAAGAAGCTATTGAAAAATCATTTTTAGAAAAATTAAGGAAGTTTTTAAATATCGAATACTTTTGCTTACAAAAATATTTTTTAAGAAGAAAGAAAGATAATTTATGGCATGTGTGTTTAAAGTCGAATTCGCTATAGACTCTACACTTCAGAAAGAAAAGTTACTATTTTTTTTAGAAATGTAAAACACAAATAATTTCATTTTTGTTTTTTCGTGTCTATAACAATTTGTAACTGTGTGATACCTCTTAAAAACCTACTAAAATATATAAAATTTTTCGCTTCAGTATTATTTTTTAAAAGCGAAATTTAGTTAAAAAATGCAACATTAAAATCAAATAGATTTGAAGGAGCTAGCTTTTTGAATGAATCTGATAAATGTTTATATCAGTATGTTATTTTTAAAGTAACTAGCATCTCATCTTCATTTTCTGATTACAGCTTGTTTTGAAAGACATTATAATGACGGATAATGTATATTGAATTACCTACTTATAATTAATTTAGTCTGCAATCAAACGATAAAAAAGCGTGATGTGCTTTATGAGACAATACAAGTGAACCGTGTATTTGTAGAAAATGCTGACACCATAAACATCTGTTAAAAATATAATGTATTTATCTTAAAATTGAAAAACCGTAAGATGTTTATTGTAAATCCTTATGTTGCGAAAGGTCATCACAGTCTAGTGTATCTCTCATATGACTATTTTATTTTATTTTTTTAAATAAAATGATGATGTATTTAAGAAAAAGTGATAGAAACATATGCATATATTTGAATTGTTTGAGTGTATCAATTTAAGGAAAATGAGAGAAAATTAGCTGAAAGTATTTATGGTATAGCTAACTACTTATGCAAAAGCCCACGGAAACAGGCTGCATTAACTTAAAGAGCAGAAGTTAGTATTACTTCAGTTCTTCACCTTCAACTACTTAATATAAAACTTGACCACGGAGATATATGTTCTATTTCTAAAATCATAATTTATAATATCAGATGGTCTTCTTATGATTGTGGAATCGCAATTTTAAGTATTGTTATCGTCTTGAGCATTTGATGTATTTGAGGTGATGTAACTATTGTTATCAAAAGAAATAGTCACATGGGGATATGGTGTTCTACGCCCTTGGGCCGTGCCAAACTGATGAGGATGAGAAAAATTATTGTTTCTCTGATCGATTATGTAAGTATTTTTAAAACTATTTATTGATATTTAATGTCCGCCAGAAATTAGCGTTTAGAATAAATCCTTGGAATAATTAAAATTAACCATCTTATCGAGGAAGACTTAAAATTCTGTTCACTGAACTGTTTACGCGCATATCTTGTGTAGTTTTGCTGTTTAAAAGTTGTATTATGTATTTAGAGCTCCTTTTCTCTCAATTATTGTTGCTCTGTTATCCTAATTTATTTGTTTATTTAATGCTGTTAAAGTTGCTTGGAACATAAAAGCGCTGCAGAAAATTTCAGCAAGGGGTATGCATGTATCGGTCTTCTCTACTTTAGAGCTCGAACAGACTTAATCCCTTTACTTTCATCATTGAAGAGTAATCTTCACAGTTGTCTTTTACGATGAGGGTAGCTTTTGGATGGATTGGATTTTCTGTGATGCAAGCAGGCTTTTGACTGTCATCGACAAGGCTCAGAGAGCAATGATTAGAGGCAAATATTTTAGTATTTTACTCGCTTTAATTTGTTAACTCACATCGTTATAAAGACAGCACACAAAGTATAAATATGCAAAGACACAGTATAAGAAGCAGCTATGGTCTCAGGGGGTAAAAATACTTCAGTCGCGTCTTTGCAACAATCAGTGCGAATTGGTTAACTAAAGGGTTAAACAGTTTAGTGCACCTGCTAATAAGAATTTTGTTTTATGATGGATGCTTTCTGCGGGATTAATCTTCCTTAGTTTTTAAACGATACTGCACATCTTACACATTCAAATTATCTCCCTCACTTTTTGTAATTATTCCTCTCGCCTCCCCTCCCCCTATCAACACTCTCACCGATTGAAAATATATTCTTTTCACCCCTTTCTATCAACTATTTACAATCGAGTAGCAAAGATCTTGTTCTGTTTTCTCAGAACTGCTTTAGAATTTGTGCAGTTTTGCAAACGGATCGCAAGTCTATCTGCAAGTCCAAAGCTCGTGCACTGATATGCCACATACGAAAAAAGAGAAAGCTCTCGCGACCGAAGGCGTGTCTTAGATACAGTAATCTTGCCATAAACATAGGGAACACATAAACAAAACACAAGCGACTAGTGTGCCTGTTCAGGACCTAGGCTGGAAATATAATACGCAGGTTTAGTTTTTCTTTTTATTGCTTCTACACTTAGTTTTAGCATAAGGACTCCTCATTTTTAAAATACAAGGATTGGTGGTAATAATTTACGCTCGCCCGCTCGCCATAGACGAGTGGGTTTTCCGGCGTGGCGAATAAATTTCCTAAATTTATAAACTACTTATTTATGACTAACCTTGCTCTAACTGTAAATAGGTGTTGCTATTCTCAAATTTCAATTTCGTTGTTTAAAAAATTGAAAATAATGTATGGTAACAGACATGACATCAATGTCCGGACAACCATATAAAAAACATTGTCATAATGTAATTTAAGTTATATTTTCCCATGTTAAAGCATGTAAGGACAGAAATTTTAGTTTTTGGGTGCAATTCAGCATTAACACATTTTATGTTCTATTATTCGGACGGCTATATTTCGTTTCTTCTCTACTCATTTTTTAAAATTTATTAAATAGTGTTTTTTTTTAATCAATTGTTTTACTACTGGAAACAGTCTGATAAAACCATGATAAAAAGAAAAATCATATAAATTTTCTTATACCTTGTAAAAAATTATTTTACATCACACGGACAACAAATGGCACCGAATTTTGAAAATGACCCATTTCGATTCTTTACAGCTGCTCGTTCATGAATATTAAATTATCTCTTTATTTCAATATTAACAGATAAAGTACATTTACACATCGCATTTCGTAAATTAAGAAAACAGAAAGAAAAGTACCTGCAAAGAACGTGCAAAAGCCCTACACAGGATTTTGCCGTTATTTATTTACTACTAACTGCGTGCCCATTCTTCGTGCTTTTGGAAATGAAAATTTTCCTTACATGTGTAATTCGAATTAATTCCAGCGATGTGGAATCTAAAAAAAAGCAATATTATTTGACTCTCGACTTAAAATATGCGTCATGAGTAACCTGGCATCATTGCAATATAATGACTCAAAAAACTATTTGTCAGTGTCATTCGCCATAAAAAAGTGAAAAGCTTGACGGTTTGCAGAGAACTCCCCACTTTCAAACTGTCTTGTTTCTACATTCGTGTTTTTTAGGTTCAAGATGTAGCATTAAATACCTCAGATACTATATGAAATGGACAACCGTTTATTTTAAAAAAGCTGTGTACCCGCTCTTCATACGGGAAGAATCGAATATTTTACTAAATTCGTTTACTAACTATATGTGACAAAACAGAATTACATTTTTAAAAAAAGTTCAAGTAATCTCCTCTGTTGAAATTACTGAGGGATATATTAACGCAAATTAGAATTTCTTATCGTTTAGTTAGTTGTAAGAAAACCGTTGAAAAAGAATGAATGGAACACTTTTAATTTCACGAAATATTTATTAATATGGTACATTGTGATTTATTCATATCATTCTTTCAAATCTACTAGTACTACCTATTAGGTATATTATATTAATACTATGTATCTTCGCTTCTCCCTCTTTAATGCTCAATTTAAAGAAACAGCTTAGATTATTTAGCACAAATGAGGCCTTTTTATTCTATTCTGATTCTTTGCAATTTACGCATTAATATAAACAATAATCATTTCACATTATGATTGCCATTAAGGAAGCTCTCCATATATATTTAGTTTATGCATAGTTTTGTAAGATTGGCTTGGAAAATATCCAAGCAGTATGTACCAATTTAAATATCCATGTATCCAATATAGCGATATCTTATAAATCCTCCATGGTTCTGACTCCTGAAAAACTTCAAACTGTGTAATCTCGAGGAGCTATTTAGAATATCTTCAATTACGACAGGACGTTAGAGTTGCAGAATTAACAAATTTCACGCTTTTTTTTTTTTTAATTTATGACGTCACTATTTAACTGCCGTAAAAGATACCCTGGTTGGTTGAGGGAGTTAATCTGGATATTTCGCTTAGTTGTTTTCAAACGATATAATATTGAAACTTACAACGACGTTGAATTTTTTTGTTTTTGTTTTATATAGGACCTCTATTGAGATTGTGATCCAATGTTAAAATAAAACTGTACTTGCAACATGCATATAAGAAACGTATAGGGCTGCAGCATAGTTAAAAGCCCCACCCCCCAAAAAAAAAGTAAATAGAAAATTTTTAATATATCGCTCTTTAAAACGAACTTTGTAACTTTTAAAATAAAGAACATTTTCAACTGCGTTAAAACATTTTAATTTTTAAATAAGCAACGGATTGAAATATCACTTATAATAATAATAATCGTAAATTTCTTAGCTTATTTCTATAGTAAGTTTCAATCAAAATAACGCCTCCTTGTGTTAAAAAAAGAGCGGGAATAAATGCGTTAAAATTGTGGGGTAATTTTTACATATCTTAAAGAAATTGACGTCATAGATCCTCACTTGCGAGTTGAAAATCCGGTGCGCCATTTAAAAACTCTATCGATATGTTGAAAAACCGGTTTTTCAAATCCTTTCTGTAGCAACCCAACATAAATTTTCTTTCCGTGATTTTATTAATATAATGGCGTAAACTCACCTAGTGGATGCTATTATATTCTAAACATTATGTTACATTAAAATTCGTAAAAAATCACCCAATTTATATAATGTTTTTATTTTATTTTAAAAGAGGAAGAATGGAATGTTTCACGATTTGTCAAAATATCAAAAAGTTATGACGGATAAAATTCAAGATGCGGCAGTTTTAAAATTATTTTACGAAAATTTTTGTCAAATGTCATCTTCATTTAAAAAAATTCTTAAAAATCTGCAAATTATGCTACATATTCAGAAAAAAAAAACTGATTTTAAAATTTTTTGAGGGGGAGGGGAAAGAAGAAGAAAACAATTTAAACTGCATAAAAGTCTAGGAGGGACGGTGCCCCCAGGACAGTTATGCAGTTTAAATTGTTTTCTTCTTCTTTTCCCTCCCCCTCAAAAAAAGGTCCTTTAATTACTACGTTGCCATATTTTTTGTCATTTTATCTATTTAGTTGTTTTTATTAATTTAATTGAGTTTTTAATTTAATTCATCAGATTTAATTTTATAATTATTTAATTTTGTTAACAAATATTGTTGCGGAAAAAATAATCTGCGGTAATAATGCATATTATTTTTCCTCATTCTTAATTTTTCATTAATTATGTTAATAGAAATGTTTCTGAAAATACTCCCACTGTTCTAAACTCAAGTTTGATATATCACAATTGGAAATGCATTGAACACGAATACTTAATTTATAGCGATTCTATAATTTTTAACACTCGGAATAATACAAATAAGATGTAATGTTACAAGTAATGTAGAGCTTTATAAAATGACACGGTGTACTTTTTACTGTGGATACTTATGTAAATTGCCGCTTATATACTTAGTAGTGGTAATGCAGGGTTTGGGAACTTTAAAGTGTCTAAATTTTTTATCGATTTTTTAATTCAACTTTCTTTTTCAATTCACTATTCTATCAAATCAGCAAATTTGGGGGAAGGGCAAAACTTTCTAAAGGGGGCAAATTTTTTTCCAAGAGGGGCACTGCCGCTAAATGCACCCTCCTGGCTGCTGGCCTGAACAGTGTCTAGAACATCTCCAAAGTTGAAAATTTCTAAAATTTTCTAAACATCAGAAAAGTAAGTGTTAAATGCGCTGGTAATTGCTTTATTTGGACAATTTCGTATTCTTTAGGAAAATACTGATCCATGAATCAAACTCAGTTTTTTCAGTTTTTGAACCTCAGCTTGGTGGGTTGCAACGCATAGTTATTGGGAACGTGTTGCATTTCATTACTAACACTTGATGATTAAAAATTTATTTTACAATTTAGGCTTTTTGGGTATATTTAGGGTGGACTAAAAGTGAAGACCACCTTAGACAGCACGGTTTTACGAACTTTTTCTCTGGAGGAGCACTCTTAGATTTAGGTGGAGCATCTGATGCTTCTAATAGTGTACTTTTTGGTGGCAAAAATGCACCCCATTTCTGCCACAGCAGTGGCTGCTCTCAATGTAAAATGGAACATCAATTGCATTATTTTAGAAAACTAAATTCAAGGAAAGAAAAATTAGAATCAAATAACTTTTAAAATGTAGATTTTCCCAAAATAGTTTTAAAAAATCATTAGCATTTTAGCAACCACCTTCTGCACCTGCATGTGCCACTATTCCCAATCCAGTTATTCCAATATTGAATTTTGGCGGAGCACCTTGGGTAAACGTGAGACTAGGGAACTGGAAGCTAAATCAATAAAATATTTTTCTGCCGAGCACTTGCTAGCACAGCCGGGCACAGTTTGAGAAACCCTGCCCATCCCTTATTCTTGCGGTACATCATATAACTTTTTTAGAAAGCTCCCACATAGTTATATGCCAATTGATTTGAATTGTGTTTTACAAAACTATGATTGGCACTTCGTTCTGATCATTATTTTATTGAATTTCACTGTTGACTATTCTAAATGGTTTCTTTAAAAGCAGTTATTGAGCAACATTTATGGTAACTGAGCCTGTAATTGCTACCGAAAGGAAATGCTGTTTAGAGGCATAATTATAACGAGCTTATGATAAGTTCCCATTGTTGTGCACAGAGCGGGAAGGGGGAAAGCGGCCCTTCCAGGATAAATTAAGATTAGAACTATAAAAGATTGCATGTTAAGATTCTTAAAATGTTGTATAAACCATCTTTTGGAATCTAATGGGTGTTTCATATTTTAAGAGAAAAGGAGCAAAAGTTAGCATCGTTTATCCATACTCTCACGCCTCTTTTCCCAAAGAAAAAAAGAAAAAGAACACCAGAAAATTAGAGTGGATAACATTTAAATAGCAGCGAAACAAAATACAAAATATATAATATTTTCCTCTCCCTTCCTTTCCCACTATCTTTGCGTGCTATAATCAACTTCTGTAGATTAATTAACAGCCGTTAACTGCAACTGTGCTCGGTTTCCTAACCTTGCAAACCTGTCATTACTTACTTAACTTTTTTCTTTCACTCCTCCGTTGATAGGTAATGGAAGACTGATTCGTCTTCCAATTTTCCGCATTCCTGTCTCTTTGGTTTATTTCCGAATTAATTCCAGATATTCTATTCTCGTCACGTGCGGGGTACGCTTTGCACAACAAATATTTCAGGGATTATGGGGAGAATTCTCAGGCAGCTTTTTTATTTGGTTATGAATTAAAGGAGGGAAAATCTGACGATGTCGTGCTCCATAGTCTGATCGGATGATCAAAAATTACGGAAATAGTCACAAAACATTTTGGAAGATCAAGGGCAGGGATCTTCTAACACATGTGAATTTTTGTATTATTTGCTTTCATATTATTTTGAGGCATCGGACTCCTGAATAACGTAAACGTCCAATTAGCGGACATTCTTGCGAGCTCCAGTATCTTAAAACAGGATATTCCATGCTATCCACTCGAAATAACAGACAGCCATTTTAAGTTTACATTTATTTTTTCTATTCATTCAACGAAAATTTCAACAAGGTGTTCAAACACATCGTCCGCATAGTTTGTAGTATTTACGAAGTACTTTGCCTTTATCTCTTTCTCATTTCAAAAGTATCTGCCGTACAGAAAGCTTTTTCTGGAGTATGTTCTTTAACAGGTTTCTTGTAAATCCAGTGAAGATTTAGCCAAATATGTAACTGTTCTGAACAGTTTCGTGGATCACGCCAGCTCTTAAAAATGTGGCATCTGGGAGCGTCCGACGTCCGGAAGCGCGATAGACTCGAACGAACTCAGGCTGTCTCTGCAGGCTGTTAGTATGCTCTGTCACCTATCTATTCCATTTTTTTTTTTTTTTTTGAAACATACAGCATTTTGCAATATTTCTCCAAACGAATAAATTTCATTTTTATGGGTAGGCTTCGACCATTTTTATAGGTATTTTTAATACTTAACCTTCTAAGGCCCACTGTAAAAAATTCCCAAGGAACAAAAAAATTCCGTTGATATGGTGTAAAGTCAAATAACGTAAATAAAATTAAAAATTTTGTAAAAAGTTATTTTTATATGTCCCCCCCCTCCCCAATGATATCACCATGATTTTAAAATTCATTTAAACATTAAAAATGAAACTTTAAAAAAAGTATTTTGTATCTAGTGGAAAACCATATATTCTCTTACCTATAAATGGCAGTTATTAATTTACTATTAGAAACATGTTTTATTTGTTGACTTAATCCACGTTGCTTCTAAAATATATTTCATTCACTAATGGTGGCATCTTTGACCCAAACTACTATTATTATTAATTAAATGTACAATTAATGGTTTTATGAGGCTTCAGCATTGCATGAGGCTTCAGCATTCCCCCTATAGGCGTAGGACAATAGTGCAGTCAATCGGTCTCAATCCACAAACAAACAAAAAATCTTATGTGGACACCGCATGAGTTCCTTGCACGTCTATCAAATCAAAAATATTTCAGGTACACTTCATCTAAACTTATTTTATTTGAAAGAGATAAAATACTGCATTAATACTAGCGATTTCTAGCCAAATATTTGAGATATTGCCCAGCTGGGCTCATTTTCAAAGATTTGTTTTTGACACTTAATTGGGCGATATTTCGCCAAAAGACGACAAGCTTCAGATAGTGAGATTTTGGACAATATCCGAAAGAGAGATTCATCAGAGACTTTTATAATGAATTGACGGTATCCATAGACCGTAATGTATTTAAAGTCTTTTCGGCGACCCTGTAAATAAATTACCCAGTCGATTGCAATAAAAAAAAGAGATGCACAGTTAGATGTTACCATAGTTCTAAATACAAAATTTCAACATTTTACGGTTTATAGATTTAGACTTATGCAAAAAACAAAATTATTCTCTGCACCAAATTTGGTGACGGTTCGGTAAAACTCGACAAGGTCGATGACAAATGGCGAGATTTTGGGCATGGACCAAACAGTGACTGACTACAGACATAATATATTGAAGAAGTTCATAGACATTAATGTATTGAAATACGTTTGGGTGGTCTTGTAAATAACTGTCCAATAGATTGGAGACAAAAATCGAGATGCACAACCAGACGTTACAACAATCTTATATATGAAATTTCAACAATCTACAACTAATAGTTTTTGAGTTATGAGAATTAGTTACATGCACGCGTGTAACAAGTCGCCAAGCTTGGCGACTTTGGCCGTAATTTTTGAGGGAGTCACGTGACCATTATCTAACTACATGGTACGACGGTATTGTGCTTGAAATGGCTGAATGTCTCTAAAACTGCCATTGACCGTAATGTGTTAGATTTTTTGAGTGTTCCTGTAGAAGAATTATAAATGATAAAGACGCTATTTTCGATGGAGATATTCATTTTGTATTTCTTAACAACATGTATCACTTCTGAGTCGTCGTTCTGAGTCACTCTTTCAGGGTGCGCCGAAAAACAAATATTGCGCCGAACTGCGCTTTTAGCCGATTTTTGCGCCGGTCTGCGCCGAATACGTCATTTTGACTCTTTGTTAAATTTTTGCCACGCTCATTTATCTTTTAAAGCTTGTATGGAAAGCTAGTTAGCAGTAAAGCAAGATTCAAACTGCGTACGAAAGCTGCATTCCGAAGCCATTCTACCCGCCCCGGATCGGACCAGTCAGGCTTTGTTAGTCACCTCAATCAGGGCCGGCCAGATAGGCAAACAAGTAATCATTGCAACGGGCACCGTTTTTTGTTTATGAAGGGGCACGATTTCCAACTTAAAATCATAAGGGCAATTTTGAAAAAAGTAAAAGGGACGTCTTTTTCTACGTTTGCAGGGTGGCGTGTGTGTCATGTACCGCAGGGCCGCCCCTGATCTAAACCAGACCGGTCCGTAAAGAAAACAGTATATTACGGTGACGTCCCAGCCCCTAAAAAATCACGGTTTATGACCCAGCTCGTAGCAAGAATGAAAATTGGAAGCATGACCGGTTTAGAAATCAGAATCTAGGCTGTCTGAATTAATAGAATATTTCATTTCAAAATAATCCGGAAATCTGCTGCCAGTGGTGTAGTTGCGGGGGGTAGAGATCTGTGCGGGCCCAGGCTTTTGCAGCACGATTCATTCAAGGCACGGGCTGACCTCAGCATTTTCTAGAATGGACCGGAACAAGCGCATACTCTTAAAGACGGTCCTCTGCGCTTGCATAATCGAGCCTTTCCGGAAATTTTTGCTCTCCTAAAATTTGGACAAGACCAAACGATTGGCTTGTGATTCCCCCCCCCCCTTCCTTAAATCATGATTAATATACGAGCTGGACCGGGTCTGAATTTTTTATTTTGATTAAATGCCGGCCGGGCTAGACATTTTCGGCCCGTGAAGATCATGAGCGGGGAGATGCCGTCTCACTACTTTTTCATTCGAGCTTATGTCAGCAAAAGTAAGCGTTCTTCACTTTTCATCATGGACGCATGATTTTTGAGTCTTCAGTTGCGAGTGTTCCTAAACCTTTTTTCTTAAAACTACACCACTGTTTTTCTTTTTGTGTGTGTGCAGGCTCTACGAGAGGGGGCAGACGGGGGTGGGCGGGCAGACGGGGCGACGCCCCTGGGCCCGTGTTCAGCCAAAGTGCGCCCGCAAATTTTTCAGAATGTGTTACGAATTTCATTTATAGATCCGTAATTAAAATCTTTATTTTAAAATAGACTAAATTTTGAATACATAATTCTAGAATGATATAAACGGCAGAAATGTTAATTCTACCATTTAAATATTAGTATTTTTACAACCTTCGAACATGCATTAAAAGTACCATTGCATATAAGAAATACTTCCCTCCCACTCTCTTTCCATTTAGCATTTATATGAAAACCATTAAAAAGAGCAGTTTCACTCACACACACACACACACAAAAAAAAAAAAATTCCTTCCGTCCATGTAAATCCATGTATTGTTTTTACCAAGTTGCTGATAGCATAGCCTGTACACCCGTTTTTTTCCAGAGCTTTCCTAAAGTGCTTTCAAATAGTATTTTGCTTTTAGCAAATGGTGTTTGCTTGCAAACTTTGCTTTTCTTGTATGCATTTATTGTGTTCCTAAATCTTCAATTTTATGCTCCAAAATCATGTTAATTCTGATCTCGAATCTTAGTTTTCCTCTCGGAAACTATTTTTTTGTGCTCCCGAGGTGCTCCCAAATGGAATTTTTCTGCTCCCAAATAGAATTTTTCTGCTCCCAAATGGAATTTTTCTGCTCCCGAGGTGCTCCCAAATGAAATTTTTTCTGCTCCCGGGGTGCTCCCATATCGAGTGTTGGAGTTAACATCCCTGGGTGTCCCTAAGCTGTGCTTGGGGACAACGGGACAAGCCACCTAAAAACGGGACTGTCCCGTTCAAAACGGGACGTATGGTCACCTTACCCATAACCAAAAAAAAAAAAAAAAAAAAAAAAAAAACTCGACATTTGTCATGGACCTTGGCGAGTTTTGCCAAAATATCACCAACATTTAACGACAAAAATAATTACGTATTTCGCATAAATCTAAAACTTTTAACCGTAAAATGTTGAAATTTTGTATTTAGAACTAATACTAACATCTAACTATGCATCTCTTTTTTGATTCCAGTTGACTGAGTAATTTATTTACATGGTCACCCACAAAACCTAAAGTACATTAAGGTCTATGGATACCTTCAATTCATTAAAAGTCTGATGAATCACTGCTTCGGATATGACCGAAATCTCGCAAACTATTTCAATCCCGTCGACTTCTAGTGAAATATCACCCAATTAGTGTCAAAAACAAACCTTTCAAATTGTTCTGAGCTTGCCGATTTCTCCAATAGTTGGCTAAAAATCGTTAAACCTTTGTATTATTGCTGTATTTATCTCTTTCAAATAAAATGTTTAGATGAAGTGCACTGAAAATATTTATGATGTAATAGACGTACAAGGAAGTCATGGGTGTCTACATCAGAATTTTTTTGTTAAGGGAATTCTGAGGGCCTGGCCTTGCAAAGGTAAAAGATTTAAGTATTCATACTGAGAAACTATTTTCAGCAGAAAAAGGAAACCTCAAACGTTGTTAACTGATTAGTTAATTAAATTAATTTTCTATCTAACTGGGGCTGTCATTATTTTAAGTAATACAAACGATTAGTACTCGTTTAAGAAGAAATTTGTTGAATTGTGGGTGATTTTTCAATAAATGACATGCTATAAGCGAAAAAAAAAAAAAATGAAATTGTTCTCCGGCGATGCCGGATCTTTTTCTATAACTTACAAAAGTAGATGTACACGTGTCCCCACGCCCTTGTAGCCCCGGATGCGGGTCATGTTGGTAAATGTGTATGGTTCGATTAGAGATAAGAGAGAGGCGGAGTTATGTCTTCGCAAACTACGTGGTATGATGAACGTAAATACTCCCGCACATCGAAAATAGAGAGACTTCTGCCACTGGAACTGCTTAATTAGTCCAAGCTGATTTTTGTACCCGTCTCCCCTCCTCTCTCCTCCTCTCACTCTATATTGTAACTTAAAGATAATGTTTAATAAACCGTTTTACCTGCCTTAACTCTGGAACTTTACTTGAAATATCTGACGTCTCAAATAGTCGACAGGATGACTGCCTGTGTGCCAATAAAAATTTTTAAATTGTAAAAAATTAACGCTCAATAGTCCGGGAGACGGGTTCATCGCCCATCGTTCGCAGGAGATGCAGCGCGCCTCTTCTCCGACCAGCCGATGGCCTACTCCCTTGAGTCCGCTCTCCGCCGGCCAACTTCGTCGAGCCCTGCTCTGGGAGATTTCAACACCGACTGATGAGTTAGGTTATCTTCCGAAGTACTTCACAGACCGTCCTGTACGTTCTACGCCGTTAATGCCGAAATGGAAGAACGTCTGCATTGATGAACAGCCTATGCCGTATTTCAGCAGCGCTCATCATACTGAAAACTGCACCTTTTTTTCTTTTTATATTTTATAGATATCATGCAAACAATAAATGAAGCTAGACTTAGACTAGGCTGGGACTTCCTCTCAATAATCCCCCAGTTTTTCCCAACTGTCTATTGAGTCATTTCTTCCCTTTTTTTGGAAGCTATGAGGCAATGGCCAAGTTTTCTCTTTCGTAGTTGACAATTATCTTCCTTTTGCGGGATCATGTGAACCCATTTTTGTTGTCATACTATGGAGAGTTTAAAGTTTGGGCAAACTTAAAATGCCTACAAGTGGTATTTACTATACCCCATACCTGTGTGATGGTACTGCTGTTTCACAGCTATGGTTTTCGAAATTTTCTACACACTACGAACATTTTTACATTTTTTTTTTACATTGCCTTTACACTAAATAAATGTACTCCATTTTGCCAACTGCATTTTGCCAACCATTTTGCCAAGTTATTTTCATTCCATTCACTTTATGCCATGCAAGCCAAAGCCATAAGTATTTGCCAACGAAAATGAATGTCAGCCATGTTTATTCCATTTTGTTGAATTATATTACTATATTGTTGTACAGTATTATTGTATCCCACCTAGGTTGTAAATATTTTACTTGTGATATTTTGAAAAAAAATGTGCGCACTCATTGTTTTATTGTTTATTGTAAGATTTTCGTACCATTGCATCATTATGTTTTGTCAAATTTTAGAAACTGCATCCTGCCCCTCAAGTGTTGTACAACATAACTCCAGAATTCTAGTCAGAAAAATTTAAGGTGTCTAAACTTGAAAATTAGATTAGTTCGCAGTTTTAAGATTAGGTTCCAAGGACGTCTGACTCGCAAGTGAGAGACTGGCCACCTCAATGATATTGCTCGTCAGACTTCTTTTGCCGGGGGGGATATTGTAATGTATAAAAAGGTAATTTGGGTTTTACTAGTTCGGGTATTGTTCAAGCGGGTACTTTTACTGTAAGTTTTGCTTTCCTGTCATACTTGCCACGCGCGCTCTGGAGCTATGTTTTATTTATTTTGTTATTTGTCAAACATCAGGCCGTCGATTCTGAGTTCTTTAGATGTACACATGTCCCCACGCCCTTGTAGCCCCGGATGCGGGTCATGTTGGTAAATGTGTGTGGTTCGATTAGAGATAAGAGAGAGGCGGAGTTATGTCTTCGCAAACACGTGGTATGATGAACGTAAATACTCCCGCACATCGAAAATCGAGAGACTTCTACCACTGGAACTGCTTAATTAGTCCAAGCTGATTTTTGTACCCGTCTCCCCTCCCCTCTCCTCCTCTCACTCTATATTGTAACTTAAAGATAATGTTTAATAAACCGTTTTACCTGCCTTAACTCTGGAACTTTACTTGAAATATCTGAAGTCTCATATATATATATATTTCTGCTGAGAAATTCTTTTCCAAACATTTTTTTTTTTTTTTCATCATCATTTTTTCCCTGAGTAAATGGAGTCAGTGACGCGTTGAATAACTTGGCGTGAGAGAGAGAAAGAAAAAAAAAAAAAAAAAAAAAAAAAAAAGAAGATGAGTTAGGTTTGATCGCCTCCAAGATATATTTAATGACAGAAAAAGTTGAGTTTATTATTCGTTTTTCACTTCCTTTCTCTCTTTAACTGTTCGGAATACTCAACTTGAATAAGGTTACAGTTATGCCTCTCGGCATTTTGTCATTTCATCGCCCACGGAGAGTCAACGAACTTCGGTATTCCGAGAGTTTCAAAGGATCTACAAAAGTGCTTCCAATAAGATGACAAGCATATATACATGAATATATAAATATATGTTAAAAATTTTTATATAAGCTATGAAGCATTAGTCGTGACAAGGCGATAAATTAGACGCGGAGGAAGCATGACTCCGTTTAAATAACTGCTTCAGCATAGAGCCTGCAGCCTGACATTGAAATATCTGTTTTGTTACACATCTGTTGTACACGAAATAGCGTGATACGTCCCTCAAATGCTTACCCAGCGCAGGCGGTAATTTTTAATAGCTTATTGTTTCTTTCAAGAATCTTATACCGGCATGATTACGTGAGTCTTTTCAACTTGAGTTGTCTGATTTTGATTTTATGATTTATTTCGAATATGATCACGAATAAAGCCTTCTGAATACGAAGCCTAAGTAGCAAAAAATATTGATGTACGACTGCTATGTAAGTGTTTCACCAAGAATATAAAAAACTGGAGAAGTTGAAGCCCGCGCGCGTTCGGGAGGCAATTATAACAGGCACTTGAAAAGCATTTAGCAAATACTCAATATATTTAATCTTGTCCACTTAAAATAAATAAGTTCATTTTCAATTTTTATTTTATACCGATGTCGAATTTTCTGCTCTTCTGAAAACGTGCAGAAACTTTTCCCTTTCGAGCGATTTTGTTTTGCGTAAACATAAACAACCCATCTTATATCAACGCTTCGTGCTGAGGAAATAACTTTATTTGTGAAAAAAATTAAACTGGGTAGTCTGGAAAAACTGTTTTAAACGGATTGGAAACGCAATTTTCCCTTCAAAGTCTGATAACCGTCAAATGCGACACTTAAATTTGTCACAAAAATTATTATTATTATTATTATTTACTCTCCGAAATAAAGTAAAGTTAACAATAGCCAAAAATCACTTAAAAATTAGGGAACGGGTGCATTTCCAGATTTCTAAAGTAGCGCACATTCTTTTCTATATTTTTATAGTACATAATCATGAAAAATATCAAGCGGATCGTACAAATGGTGTAGACAATATTACGTTTTTATACAGCAACTTTTTAATCTATTTGGATCAATGACTGTTAAAGTTTTATCTTCTAGTGGTTCAGCCGGAATTGCCACTGAGTCTGTAGGTCAGGTATCAGAATAACTATATAGTAGGATAATATTATGCGACTAAATTGGTCGCATTTTCTGTAATTTCTGTTATTTAAGGGGAAAAAAAAACAGCAAGCCCTATTTATCGGGTTCGCCCCACATTTCGCCAACACTCAAATTAGCGCCTCCTTCATTCTTGATCAATTTCTGAAAAAAGGAAAATCACTGGCTACAGCAAATCAAAGAGTTTATAACAAAATAATTCAAACGTTGTAAAATAACACACATAAAAAAGTCTTATAAACAGGACACACGTTTCGGATGATATAAAAAAGTTCACCTTTCATCAGCTGAAAAAAAGTTCCACAAGAATAGAATTGAAAAAATATTAATATATTTTTATTTTTTTTCCCCGAAACGTACGTTCTGTCAAGAAGTACCTTTCAACAAATTTAAAAAAAAAAAAATGTTTCGCAACACATATTTCGTTTTCATATTCATGTTTGAAAAAATTTTTTAACCAAATCAAAAAATTCGGAGTAAACAATGGTTACATGGGTCCCACTTTATACGCATTTATGCCTGAGAGCTTGTGGTACTTTCTAAACGGACAAATCCCTGAACGTCGAAAAGGGAAGTTTGAATGAAAGAAAACAGGAAACAGAAATTTGAGTGTCGATGAAACGTAAAGGACATCAAGGCAGTACCCAGGGGAGGGATGGACCAGGGATTCCTGCCCCTCCCCCGAAATTTAAAATTTTGTTAACAAAATAGTAATGATGAAGTCTTTTCGTGAAAAATGCGGCCTTTTCGCCGCTTGGTCTCCTTCTGAAATTTTTGGACCCTCCCCCAAAAATTTTTTTTCTGGGTACGGTCCTGGAGGGCGTCCATTATCGCACGGGCCAGATAGAGCCAAAAAGTTCCTTTTAAACCGATAATTCTGTATCGGCAACTGCTGATTCATGTGCAGAAGCGCAAAATTTATATTTTTTCTGCCCAATTCAGTTTTTAATAGTCTCCCCTTTAGTGCCGCCCATGTGGTGTAGTGGCTACCATTCTATCACGCCTCTGACACGACTTCGATTCCCGGCTTGTCCCTTCATTGGGTGTAACGCTGGGTTCTCTCGTAATAAAACGGCCAGCAATTCGAGCCTTAGTAGTGGCGAATGGTTGATAAGCAAGTGCCTGCTTTGAAAAAAAAAAAGTTTCCACTGCGATACATCTAAATATTTTAGTAACTTAAATACTTTACTTTAAAGTATCTGCAACTTAAAATTTATAAATAGTATTTAGGACTGATTTTCTTATCAACATAAATTCTTTTACACAAATTTTATTTTTTGTATTAATATTCATAGTGCCCAAATTCAGCAGCGTTAGCAGAATTTTATCAAGGGCATGATCCATCTTTACAGCTCTTGTCTTGAAATCAAGGTTTAACCAGTTTGCTTCTATCGGTGTTCCGTCTTCACCATTCCTTTCTGTACCCAGCTTTGCGCTTTTCAAGGCTAGGTTCCAACTGAACATACCCATCTACGTTGTAACACTGGCCACAAAAGGGGAATCTTTACCATTGCATTCTTTTCAATAACAACATTGTTTGCTGCCATCCAAGATTTTGCGAAATATGAATAAAATATTCACATTAAGACAGGTGAGCTATTGCTATGCTAATGTAACATTACAAGTGAAACATTAACATGTCTATGTTACATTGAAAAGCGAAACTTTCTCATGTTGTACCCTTTAAAGGTGATGAAAATCTAAAATTGCTTATCAATACAATAGTCTTTTCTGTTTACATTAATATCTTCAAACATTTTCCAAGTTTATTGGGACAGTTAAATTAATTAACTGATTAAAAGCAACCATTGTCTATATGTAGTCCACTGCGCGCAACCTAACATACGCAAAAATTGTTTTACATACTCAATATTTTTTCTCCATACACTTTGATAAGGCAAAACTATGGGCGTCGACAGAATATTTTCCGGGGGGGGGGGGGGGCAAAGACTACTTCAACGTATGGTTACCATGTTGAAAAGAACAAAAAAGCAAGGGAAAATACTGCATACAAAAATCCAGGGAGGGGCAAGTGTCCCCCCCCCCTTGCCCTATGCTACCGGCTCCCATGTACATAATTAAAATGACTTATTTTTATATGATTAAATCGCGATGTTATATATTTTTTTAATTTATAAATGATTTAATTTGTTAATTAGTGAAAAAAATAATTATTTTACTGATGTATTGTTAAAGTGTGTGTAGCAAAAATATTGAGTCTGTAAAAGAATTTTTATGTGTGTTAGGCTGCGCGCAGTGAACCAAATATAAAAAATAGTTTATTTTAATCAGTGAATAAATTAATTCTTTGTAATTAACTTGGAAAACTTTCGAAGACATTAAAGCAAACAAAAAAGGCCATTGTATTGATGTACATAATTTCTTACATTTAAATAAATTATTTTTGTAAATATAGGATCATATACATAAAAGAACTTTTTTTCGAATTTCATCATTTTTAAAGGGTACAAGACCCCTTAAGCTAGTTTTATTTCGTGTTAAAAGACAACAAAGATAAAACTTATTTCACTGCATCCAAATATTATTTCGCGATTTAATCATAGAACACTGAGATAATGTCTCTCTGTAAATGGACGCTCTTTTATAGTAGAATCTTAAAAGCACTCTGTCTAAGAGAAATGAGCTATTTTTCTATCGCGCACCTGAAAGTCAATTAATTTTTTATGTACGCAACGGCTTCTAAAACATTTTTTCCTTTTTGCCATTTGCAGATCGTCCTATTTCGAAGACTCATTTCCCAGCGGTATTCTTTTACGTAAAGAAAAAGATAATTTACTTTTTCCTTGTATCTAACTATCAAGTATATTAAAAAGCAGTTATAGGAAGAGCTATTAAAGCAGTTCAGTGGTGTTTTTGAATTCAAATTTGAAATTTATAATTAAAACGTATACATACACACGCACATTTATGTGCATGATATTTAATGTTAGACGGAGATACTGATAGATAGATGTAGATAACTAAATCCTATGCGTCATGAATAGGTTAAAATGCATAACCGGAGGAGCAGAAAAGTAAGCCTATCCAGCTCCCGACTATTACATTCACAATCAGCACCATAAAAAATATCTGGGCACAAATTGTTCAGAATATATAGAAAATTGCAGATTGTGTGTATGTGTGTGTGCTTACGAGAAAGTGAAGCAAATTTCTTCTTGTTTGCATTATTAACCCATTTGTGCCTAAATACTTTTGCGACCTACTTCGATTTTTGCTATTACCAGCAATAATGGATAAATTGCTGATGTCAAATTCTTGAACAAGGGATATTTTCTTTTAAAATCATTATGTATAAAAATTGAAATGTCGACATCCTACTTGATCATGTTCCAATATTTTGTGAAGTTGAGTTTCAATGCTCATGAATAAAGACTAGGAAAAAAATAACGTTTTCGACCGATAGCGAAAATGCCGCCCCAAAAAAGGAACACTATAGGAATAAATGGGTTAAAACTAAAGGGGGCTTAGCTTAACCCATGGGTTAAGCTAAAATGGGAAATTTCGCTTTTACTCGAATACTTTTTTGAGAGGGTGTAAAAGAGTGGGATTCTAGTCCCAGTTTTTCTGCAACACCGTGCGTGGAATTCTGCTGAAGAAGACTGAAAAATTTTCTCCCGAAACGTACACCCTCCAAAAAAAGTATTCGAGTAAGAGAGAAATTTCCTATTTTAGATTTGCGAATAATAATTGAGTTTTTGAAAAACGCACTTGACAGAAATATGGAAAGTCAAATTTATATATAGCCTAATGTTTAATATACGAAACCAACGTAGGAAATTTATCTCTTACTAGAGTACTTTTTTTGGAGGGTGTACGTATAGTATAATTTGTACCTTTCATGTGTATTATTTTACAAAGTTTTAATTAATTCATATTTTAAACACCAGTACTTTTTGTGACATTTACCGTCCCCCCATCAAAGGGTTAAAGTATTCTGTGGAATTCGTACTCATGAATTAAGGGTAGGAAAATTGAATAACGTTTGCTCATTTTTGCGAATGACAGCGGAAGGGCTAAAATGTTAGTTCTGCCATCAACTGCAAACTTCGGCACTGGCCCAGCTCGCTCCTATCCCTTTAAGACCTGGATTTTTCTTTGCTACATTCGCACAAAAAAGTATTTAAGATAAATTTCCTATTATAGTTTTGTGCATAACTAATTTTTATCGAATAACACACTAATCAAAAGAAATATAAAAAATTATTATTTTATAAATGATTCCGTTCTTATGAAGAATAGTATTTTATATATGAAGTCGGCTTTGGAAGTACGACTTGCACGCGAGTACTTCTTGGGAGGATTTAGATCGCCTACACAATTGTGTAGGTCAGGGCTTAAAAGGGTATAAGAATAGCGAAAGTGAATTTTTAAGGGGAGCAACATCTCTCGATTGGATTGTTGTGGACCGCTAAAGGGAACTATGCAAGTGAAACAAGCCGTGGTTTCAATGTCTGCTACCTCTATTATAAGTATATTGTCCCGAGGGGGACTTGTCCCCTCAAGAAAACTATTCTTTTTAAATGACAGTCACATCTGATGAGCGCTTATAAGCAGGTCCTGTCAAGCCCACAGTACCGATATATCTTTGCCAGCTCAAGGCTGAACTAGATCTCGCACTTTGTTGTCAATAGCTAGGATAGAGCGTGATCAATTTTAGCCTTCGTCAGCCAATCAAACAAAGTCAATTAAAAACGAATATTATAGTTTTTAATATTTTTAAGTGGCAGCACTGAACAGTAAACATTTTGTACTGATTTTTTGATTTGTGTTTTTAAGAGCCATAGTTTTTATTTATTTATATTTAGTTTACTAGTTCATCTTAATTAACAGCTTTTACCTTTTTATGTTATTTTAAAATCATACACTTTCTTGAACACATCTCTAAGATGATTATTGCTGCTTATTACTCTGTAATGTATAAATTTTATCTTTGTTAAAATTACATTGTATTGATATTTCTATAATTTAAATATGCTTATCTTACCTTCGATTACATTTTCCCCGTGTGAACCATTAATACTTATTTGTACGAAGTAAAAAAAAAGTATAGTATAATAACGAAAAACTTCAGTATTCAGATTTTCACCATGCCTGCACTTCCTTTAGCAAGCTTCTTCTACGTGCACATATTTACATGCTCGTATGTATTTACGTACATAGTATGCATTTATATACGAGGCTTAAAATGTTTTAATTTTGCATTTAGAATTAGGACTACTGTAATATCTAACTGTGAACACCCTTTTTGATTGCAATAGACTGAATAGTTTATTTACAAGGTCCCCCAAAAGACTTTCGATTTATTAAAAGTCTATAGGTATTCATTGTTTGGGAATGCCCAAAATCACACTGTACTTGTGCATTTCAGCGGCCGCTGAATTTTATTGGCGACATTAGCAATGTATCACAAGATCATAGCTGTGCCTTAGAGCTACAAGTATCTGTAGGATCTCCCTCGACAGTCGCTAGCTGTTTCCGAGGGATGCCAATATTCAGAAGACCTCGCACCAAGATCGAAATTGTGTGAAAATTCTGGAAGGACGCATGTAAACGGCACATTCAGCAACGTGAGCTGTCATCTGGCCATGGCTCACTGGGATATATACAGGCTGTCCAAAAAGCTCAGTTTTTCCGTACGAGTAAATTTTCGCTTCTTCGCCGATTTGTCGCTTTTACCCAACGAATCACTGTTGCCATCTCTGCCGGAGAAAATATGCCTAAAATCAAAGCTAAAAGTATCCATGAATAATAACAATGGCCGCATTCGTAAACGCCAAACGAGTTGCACTCGTGCAACGAGTTTTTCGTTTACGAATGCGGCCATTTTTATCTATTCCTGGATACTTTTAGCTTTGATTTTAGGCATATTTTCTCCGGCAGAGATGGCAACAGTGATTCGTTGAGTAAAAGCGACAAATCGGCGAAGAAGCGAAAATTTTCTCGTACGCAAAATCCCATAGGAGAAACTGGTTTTCGGACATCCTGTATTTATCCAAGTGAGCCATGATCTGGCAAACAAACATCTATATAGGAATGTAAACGTTTCCCGAGATTTCATAACCAACATCGTGGAATTATATAGATTTGTTGCTTGGCGAATAAATTTCAGTGGCCACTATAATCCACAAGCCCCAATCGGACTATCTATTGCCAATCTTGAGACTTTTGACGAAATATCGTCACATTTTGGCTCCAGAAATTAGTGTCCGAAATTGAACACAGCTTGGTGATATCGCCTATATTTGGCGCGAAATCGCTATATTATTCTATATTAAAGTACTGCTTATTTTCAAATGATATAAGTTTAAATGAATTGCTTGGTTCAATCCTTGTTTAAGACTTTTTTTCACCAATTGGACGGCAAACAGTTATTTGTGGCAGCGTCTGTGTTATGTTTTGTCTGGTAACCGTTGACATGAGACAAATTTTGTTTCTGCTCTTAAAAATAACAAATCGTGTCAGTAATATCTCATTTTTAAAGCTTAATTGCTAGTTTACCTCACCACATGACTTCCTTGTACGTCTATTAAATTACATTGATGCACTTTATTAAAATTTATTGAATTTCAAATTAAGGGAATAATTCCGTAAGCGGGGGCAGGTTTAGTTGGCCACTTTTTTTGTTGCCAACGTCTAACCCATTAAGGTTGCCATTAAAACAGTTCTTCATATATTCTAAGCACAATACTTGCAGATTGGCGTATTTAGCAACGCGAAAAAGCTTTGGCGACATCTGGTTTGGCGACCTGCCCCCTCTTACGGAATTATTCCCCAAATTAAGGTACGATAATTCAATAATATTAGTATTTGGCGATTTCTCTCCAAATAAAAAAGATATCTCCAAACTGGGTTCAGTTTTAGAAACTTTATTTGTCGCCAAATTTGGCGATATTTCGCCCAAACTCTCCAAGCTTGACGACATTCAGCGACCCTGTAAATAAACTACTCAGTCGATTGCAATATAAAATGGAGATGCACAACTGGTTACAACAGGCCTAAATATAAAATTCCAACATTCTACTCCTAATAGTTTTTGAGTTATGCGAGTTACGTACAATAACGGCGGTATGACAAAAGTCACCAAAGTTGGCTACTTTTAGCGAGTTATCGCTAAGATTGGCAAACATTTGCTGAATGTTACTGTTTTACAATGAGAATAATTTTTCTTTATGGTGAAAAGTTTTGGGCGCAGCTTAAATATTTTTACCACGGTGATATAAAATATTTCACAGTGCTAAATAACGCCAATCTGGGTACTTTACTTATCCCGGCGGTCATTCCCGCCAAACTATGTTTTCGTCAAATGAGTTGCCAAATTTCTACCAATCGTATTCAAAACCATTAATAATTTCATGAGCCCAGCATTTATCTTGGCAAAAAAATCGCTTGTCTTGGCAGACCACCGGGATAATACGTAAGTACCCCAATCTGCAAAAGATTATGCATAATAATTGGCTTAATGACAAGCATAATGGGAAATTGGTAATAGGTTATATGCATGCGCATAGGCGTAACGGTACTTACGTATTATCCCGGCGGTCATTCCCGCCAAACAATTTTTTCGTCCAATGTGCTGGCAAACTGTTGCCAATCGTATACCAAACCATCAATAATTTGATATGTCCGGCATTTATCTTGCCGAAAAATCGCTCGTCTTGGCAGACCGCCGGGATAATACGTAAGTACCGGCGTTAGCTTTCTAGGGGCAAGGGGAGGGGGAATCGCAATCCCCCCAAAAAGTAAAGAAAATTCAGGTAATCACCTATCTTTCTTCTACTATTATAATACGCTAACGTATTCGGTACCAAAATCGACGATGTTTCTTCACTGCAAACGGCAACAACAAGATGTAAACATTAGCGTAATAGCAATAAGGCATGTGCAAAAATCCAAATGAACAGTTTAATGACGTCAAATGAAGCAAGCACATTCATTACTTACGTATGTCACGCAGTCGCTAGATTTCAAAATAATAAATTAAAGAAATAACTGATAAAGAAAATAAATAAGGCTTTTATAACTGACAGTAATGAGTTTAATAAACCATAATGTTATTTCTACGGCGAAAAATTCCATCTTTGCTTTTCCGCCTTCCGCCAAGCCTGAACCTCTCGACTTTTTTAAATTTTTCTCTTTTAATGACACATTTACAAAGGCCAAGGCCTTTTTTTAGACACCTCAACCAAATTTCCACACCTAGCCGTTCTCTCAATTTAGTTGTTACAGTAAAAAACATATTTCAAATTAATATATAGACTCTCATTGTGCGTAATATTTGGCAGATTGCTGTATTTAGCACTGTAAAATTTTCCATTTCGCCGAGGTGGCAACTGTCCGAGCTGTAACAAAACTGAATTTTACAATATTGTTACGAATTTTCGGGGCAACCCGCTGCTCTGGGGCTTAAAATAGTTAAAAATTCGTATTCTGCGCTTCAAATAGATAAATTTTGCTTTTTCTCGCATCAAAATCGGCCAATTAGAACCAGAGATACGGAGGTTTCAGTTTCCCTATTCTTTTTCTATGGGTTTCTAGAAATCTCGAGAAATATTGGTCCTAGGGCTTAGATCTCTTTACTTTTGGGGACTTATTTTTGGCGCCAAATTTGGCGATATTTCGCCAAAAGTCGCCAAGCGTGGGGACATTTTGGTCATTTGGCGAGATTTTCCCAATGGGGCCTGGAAGTTGGTTTTCCTGCATTAATAACGCACAATAACCTAACATTTCTCTTCTATGACGTAATCAAAATTCCCGCTTTATGTAGAACTCTCGAGAAATAGACTCTTCTGGAAGTTTCTCGTCTTTTCTGCCCCACCTATATATACGAGCGCTTCGGAAGCCCCAGTTCAGTCTGAGTTGATCTCTTGCCCGGTGAGTTTGCTGTATTACGCTTTGACGCTACAGAAGCAGTGTTTTGACTTGCTTTGCGAAGCTGTTCTTTAAGTGCTGTGTGTAAATTCTGGATCGCCGAGTCTTGAGAGACTGTTTGTGTTATCTCTCGCATATTTTCACTGAATTTTTGCCAGTGAATGTGTTTTATTTTGTGTGATGAAAAATAATTGATGTGATGAAAATAATTGATGTGATTGTGTGATGAAAAATACAACATTTGTGAGAGCTTCAGATCTAAGCGGACTGTTAAACATAAGCGTAAAGTTTTCAAAATTATTGGGGGGGCTGGGCCCCACAACCACATATATTCACGTCAGTTGCGTAGGCAAGGGGGGGGGGTGTTTGAGGGGGTCATAACCCCCCATGAGGAATTTTTTGCCATACGAAATGCATATTCTTCACTACCTTATCATACACCCGTATTAGGGTGCATCAAAATCCCCATATTTTTAAAAACTTTATGAAAATTGTCTGTCCCTAGGTTATTTTTGTTCGAAATGCTACAAAAACAATATATATAAAGTTTAGTGAAATTTTAATAACATTTAGGGGGTCTACCGGCTCTAGGAATGTACAACAAAAACAGAAATTCTAAAAAACAAAGCATCATGACAAAAAATAAAAATTAAGTAAGCATTTTAAATAAATAATGCAAATCAGATTTTAAGATTGTTTTGATATATTAAATTTCTAATTTCTAGTAAATTTGAATAGGTACACTCAATTTAAAAGTTGTTCAAGTTTGGCTGTTTTTGTAGATTTTTTTTGTTTTCGTCGATCTTTTTCTACAACTTGCAGAACATTTTGGTAGTGATCTTCATGTTTCGCAGATTCTATAAAATCAGTACTTAGCTTTCCCCCTCGTTCAGCACAGTCATTGACAACATTCAATGCTTGCAAATTTGTAAATGATGCAGTGTAGGATACAGACGTTGACCATTCTGAAAGGTCTTTTATTAAAACGCTTGAGTCTAGTTCAAGCAGATAAAATAAAAACCAGGAGTCTGCTCCAACTAAATCAAAAAGCGTTGTATTTTCAGTCAGTTTTTTTTTTGGAAATTTATGTTTTCCAAAATCCATGCCATATCTACCAGTAGTGTTTCACAAAAGCTTTGATTGCACTCTCAGATATAATGGGATGGACAACGTTATACTCCATAAGAGAATGAAGCATTTGTAAGTCATTCCTAGGAGCATGTATTGCAGTATCACAAGTTATCCACCAGGAGCTGTAAATGAGAGTAACAAAGTTGGCAAAGTCACACAGTTTAGGTACCTGCTGTTTAGATGTTATTGTGGCAGTAGGCAGTTGCTGTATTTGCTGTTCAAGAAGACAATTTCAATTGTCTATAACAGTTTTGCAATCCAACGTGCTTTGTGCAATGCTCCTGGTCGATTTAATTTAACTTCTTGTTCATAATTAGGAAAGTCTAAATATAATAGGCAAAGCCTTGTAAACTCCATATAATCATCTCTATATTTCCCAGAACTGATGGCATATTTTGCTGTTTGGATTGCATTGGTTCTAAGATCACTGGCTATTCTTTGAGCCTGTACATTCATTGATTTTGAGTCACATGGTTTCAATTCACCATTATCAAGATGATCAAAATTGTCCTGAAACCGTTTAAACAAGGTTACATCTGGTGACTTTGAAGCTTCAATCTTTTGATCATCAAAAACATGAGATAAAATGACTTCTCCAATGTGATGACGGCAAGCTGACCAAAGAAGTGCACGTCCCAGTTTCTTTTGTATACTGACGCAGGCAGCAGTAATATGACCCATGTTACAAGAGGTTGTGTCAAATGTCATGTTCACGATGTTTCTGTGCACTGCCATGAGATGAGCTGCTCATATATTACTGTGCAATGACTCCACCGCACTCACGATTTGTTCCTAGTGCATAGGAACCTTGCTGGCACACCAAGAATCTTTTGCTGGTGAACATCTCCCACGACAATGCTGAGGCGTTCTTTTTTATACTTATTGGACAAAGCTGTTGAAAGTTTTGTATGCCAATGCAAAGTTGTGTATTTAGGAAAAGACCACTGCTCCTTGCAAGCAGCTGAAATTTCCTTTGCAACTTGTCTTCTTGATCTATCTGCTGTTGAAGATGAAGCTGCAATTGTACTTGTATCTCCTCTTATTTCATTAATTAGTGCTTTTGTATAAGCTGCTTGTTGACCTGGACTCATATTTAAGCATATTGCTACTGAAACAAGATTGGGTTTTTTTCATAATATCATATGGTATAAATAACATTGCGCCTGTTCGTTTCTTTTGATGACGATTTCGAGCACTTCCTGAGGGTTCTTTACAATCAAAGTTTTCATCAGTAACATCATTTGTTTCACTTTGTTCATCAGATTCATCAATAGGACTAGGAATATAATTTAATATTAAGTTGGAACTAAGTTTCTTTTCGATTTTCCCTCTTCTCATTTGTAGTAGCTGTAGCCGTTGTTCCTTTCGTTTCACTTTTTCCCCCAAGACATTTATCATATGATCCCATTGTTGCCAAACGGGCGCTTTGCATTGACTTAAGGAAAGCAAGATCTTCATTGTTTAAACTTTATTTGTTTTTCTAGATTCACAGGCCATAAAGGAAACTTTAAGGCTAATATCCCTTCCATCTGCTTTACCCTGTCTCTAGTATTAGCCCAGACAGCACATAAGCTTAAATCAAGCTTGACATTTCTTTGAATTTGACGCATTAATGCAAGCTTGACAGTTCAACTCATTCTGAGCTGGCAGCAAGCTTGCAGGAGTCAAGTTGAATTGTCAAGCTTAAATACAGCTTGATTTAAGCTTGACAATTGATAATCGCGTGATTTTTCCTTTTTAAAGGAGCGTTGATGGCGCCATCTGTGAAAGAGAATGGACATTAATTGTCTAGCGTCCTCAAATTTGCTGAAAGTTCGTAAAAGATGTGTTTTATTTTATTACCAGTGCGATATATATTACCGGCAAGGCAAACGGGGCAACTGCCCAGGGCCTACAGATTTTAGGGCCCAAAAATCTTACATCTTACACTTTTGTAGTTTTAAAATAAAATTACAAAGGATAAAAAAAATTCAGAAGTTAAATAATTTTTTTATTTATAAAGTATGAACAATGAAAATAATTCAAATTTACATTTGTATAAATTAATTTAAACTTATTTTTAATTCTTCGAAATGCTCTATATCGATATAGCATACCAATATGTAGGAAAATAACTAACCACATTTGTAAAGAGAATTTTTAGCGTTAAAAAATAGCAAAATGTTTCAATTATTTGTTATTATAAGAAATATTTACAAAAATTACTAGAGTGTTTGTATTCCATACATGTTATGTTAGCAATTGTGATATAGCATTTTGAAGTAACGTTTAACTATCTATTTCTTTGATTTCAGATTACTTAACACAAAATTTGTGTTAAGTAAGTAAACCCATTCTATATTTCTAAATATGGAAATTCTTCAAAATAAAGTACAATTATACTACGAAATTGATTTCAAAATCAGTCGTTTGTCTCGATTTTGGCCAGCAGTATTGCTGTAGTGCTGCTCTTAAGTTTATATTATATTTATTTCCCTATTAGTAGAGTCTCTAAATCAAACAAAACATTATTTCAATTTTGATGCATCCCATGGAAAAAAAAATAACATATCGCCCACTTATCCACAATCTGGCCAGAAAACCGCTTGATAATTCACTTCAAACTTTAGTCATAACTCCATCGAAGCTTGGTAGCTGAATGGATAACACGCTCGGCTACGAACCGAAAGGTCCCGGGTTCTATTCTAGCCACGGAAACTAGATGGAAACAGATTAAATTAAATTGAAATTACAGCGTAGAGAGAAAATGCGTGGCAAAGTAAAATATGTGGGGCGCGTTCGCCAGCGGGCGCCCCGTGTATTTAGATTTTTTTTTTTTTTGGAAAATTTTTTAAGCTTGATATGTCAAGCTTAATGCAAGCTGGGCAAGTGTAAACTAGAACACTTGATTCAAGCTTGCATCAAGCTTACACGCTTGGAATTTTCAAGCTTAATTCAAGCTTATTGACTTGATAAATCAAGCTTGCTGCAAGTTTGATGCAAGTTTGCTGTGCTGTCTGGGAGGTGCAGATCTTCGATTAAGGGGTATCGCTCTTAGTTTTGAATTATCATCAAGAAGTTTTATAATTTTTCACAAGCTTTTCGTTCACTGATCATTGGGATATTGGCTTTTTTCATAAAATAGCTTTACTTGCGAAAGGACTAGTTTCGAAGACTCCCATTTAGTTTTACTTTCATGGAGACCTTCTTCAATATATCATCATACACCTCAAAACTTGCAAATTAGTTGGAAATTTAGAGCCATTTATTTTTGCATCATCACAAGATATTTTGCTACCAAGCATTTTTGATGACAATCTGATTTCCATTGTGTAATCCAAACAAAAGATGCAACTTAAGTCACTGCAGTGTATCCAAATCAAAACCGAAATTAAAAATAAATAAACTACATTAATAGAAAAATCAGCTCAAACTTAAAGCCAGTTTCACACGCAAAACTGATTTAAAAAAAAAAAAACAGAAAAAAAACACCTTACTGGAATTAAAATAAACAGGAAATGCACTTTGTTCTAAGCAATTGTAATCACAGTCAGTCTTGTCACATGTTCAAAAAAACAGGAGTAGAAAGCAACAGGAAATACATTTCATTCTGAAGTGATACTGTTGCCACATGGTACTTTATTAACTTTAATTATTTTTATGGTCCATATTTTATTTTAATCACTATTCCTAGATAATTGTAAAACAATTGATAAAGCAATTTATGATGAATTATAAAAGCAAATAATTATAAAATATATTGAATTTAGTGATTTTATGAATCAAATCTGTAAATTCAAACTTGTTTTGGACCCCCTAAAATTGTTCCGAAAACAAAAAAGTTTGGTATGACAACTTTTTGCGGGTAATGGAACATTTTCAGACTGGGGACAAAGTGATTTGTTTCTAGAAGGGATTTTGATGCACCCTAACCCGTATACATCTATGTGAGTTGCAGAAGTCGTAAGCCCCCCCCCCCATGAAAAATTTCTGGCTACGCCACGGAATCACGTACATATAACCAGAGCCGGCCCGAAGGGCGTGCGGGGCCCCAGGCGAAGCGCAAGAGAGGGGCCTCTTTTCTATCATGTTTTATGTAAGTTGCTACTAGCACTGCCAGTACATATTAGTTTTATCTCTCGGTTTTTCTTGGGATATATCGCAACCATCTACCAAGCTCGGTCTAAAACGATAGCAAAAATATGGCCCAGGAGCGAGGCCTCTTTAAGTGCGGGGCCTTAGGCGATCGCCTACATTCGCACCCCCCTTGGGCCCCTTGGGCCGGCCCTGATATAACTTACTCATAGCTGCCACCTATTACGGAATTTAATTAACCACTTTTTCTACATGATTTTTCGGCTTAAAAAATAGCAAAATTTTTGTGCTGCGCGCGCGAGCTGGTTACTATATAGAAAAAAAATAATTAAAAAATATACTGTTTACAAAAAGTGGTTAATTATATTCCGCAGTAGTTGGCAGCTATGACTGAAGTGTAAATTATTGGAGGCGCTCGAGCTGTATGGGTCCATAGAATTCTACACCTATGTAAGGTAAATATCCATGTTAGTATCTTCCTACCATGTTATAAGTTAAAAAAAAGAAGGAAAGTAAAAAATCCAAAGGAGGGAAAAAAACATTTTCGATGAGATAGTACATTTTAGGCACATCTGAACTTTTCTTCATTTCATACTTTACATTGCATAATCTGATTTTAATTAACCAGAGGGCAGCTTATAGTAACATTGTGTGTTACGTGGCGTCACAACGAATACTAAATCATGATTGAAATCAAAAGAAGAAAATTTTTAAAAGTAAAGGTTTTTTTTTTTTTAAACGTTTGTAAATGACGTGAAATATTTTTTTTTTTTATGTTAGTACTAGCTGAAGTACCCGTCCTGGACGGGTTAGTATCGAATGCAAATTTCCAAAAAGCAAGAACTTTCGTCAGTATTGTAGGAGTACACAGAATGGATGTAGTATGTTGCCAAAGTAAAGAAAGCAAAGTTATAATTTTTATGTATTGTTAAAATATTACAGGTTAGAGAGTAACTAAGTGATATCATTTCATTCGCTTTAGTCGTAATTATGTGATGCGCGAACGAATATTTACGCATATTGAAAAAGTTTTCGCAAAATCTCAAAATCTAATCAACATTTTTAAAAAATTTGAAGCCTAGAATTTAAGTTGAGTGACAATCTATCACGTCACCCAATTTCGTTTCATTCCCTGCTGTCTTTATTTCGTGATGCTGGAAGAAAATTTCAGCATTTTGAAACGATTTTCGCAAAATCTCAAAATGTAATCAAAATATTTTTAAAATTCAACACCTATAAATTCAGATTAGCAGCTATCTATCATATCACTAAATTTCGTATCATTTGTATTAGTCGTTATTACGTAATGTTTGAAGAAATATAAACGTATTTTGAGAGAATTTTCACAAAATCTCAAAATCTAATAAAAATGTTTAAAAAATTGGACACCTATAGTTTATGTTGAGAAACCATCTATCATGTGACCAAATTTCATGTCATTCGCTTTAGTCGTTATTACGTAATACGGGAACAAAGATTCACTCAGTTTTAAACGATTTTCACAAAATCTCAAAATCTGATCGATTTTTTTAAAAATTAGATGCTAATAGTTTAAGGTGAGTGACCACCTATCATTCCACCAAATATCATTTTTTCACCTTTGCAGTTATTACGTGATGTGCGAACACAAATTTACGCAGTTTGAAATGATTTTTCGCAAAATCTCAAAATCTAATCAAGATTTTTTTTTAATTCGACGCCTATGTTTTAAGTTGAGTGAGCACCTATCATGACACTCAATTTCATACAATTCGCTTCAGTCGTTTTTACGTGATGCTTGAACACAAATTTACGCAGTTTGAAAGGATTTTCGCAAAATCTCAAAATCCAATCAAGATTTTTTAAAAATTCGACGCCTATGTTTTAAGTTGAGTGACCACCTATCATGACACTCAATTTCATATTATTCGCTTCAGTCGTTTTTACGTGATGCTTGAACAAAAAAAGCGTCACGGACAGAATGACAGAAGGACAGAATGACAGACAGACAAACTTTTTTTTGTGGGTCGCATTCCCGGGTGCTTGAAACGGATAGAAATCGCAAAATTTTTAAATTCCAAGAAATGTACAGACAAAAGTCTAATTTTATTTATATAGATAAATTAGTTTTCTGTAGTGGTAAATTATTGGGTGGGCTCAGCCCCTATTCACAATTTATTGGGGGGGGGGGGGCTCGAGTCCCACGGGCCCATATAACTCTACGCCTATGGTGTTAAAAGGGTATCACTGTTTGATTGTGCTTGATAATTTTTGTACAGCTGATTGTTCGGCGAAATTCTAAAAGCAATAAAGTCTGTGTTCCCTCCTGACAAGTGACTTTTTACTAGAACTTTTTACACCAACTGGACTTTAGAACGACGAACCCAGAAACGAGCAGAGTAGTTCTGCAACAATATTTTGAAAAACGTATAATCTGCCGGACAGTTTGTTTATTCACCATCCACGGCGCTTTTTCATAATTTTGCGACTTTAATAGATCATAATTTTGCATTAAGGTTGCCAATAAAACATTGCTCCTTATTTTACTTTTGCTTAAACTTCTGTAAGGCCGTAATTATCGCCGCCAAATACTTAACTTGCCAACAGGTTGCAAATACCCAAACTAAACAACAAATTAAACTTCACAATAAAGGTAGTTTTTAAAAATATGTATAACTGTGCATTTCATAAACGTAACAAATTATTTTACTCTTTTAAGATACTGGGCTACATTTTGGTGGACATGTGCTATAGATCTGCATTGTTTTCAGATATATACAGGTGCCAAAATAGCTCTTTTCAAATATCTTCTCTTTTTTCAATTCAAAAGTAGTAATTATTAGTATACGAAAGCTTTGATTTTTGCCGATGTGATTCGGCATCCGACATCATCAAAGCTTTCGTATACTAATAAATACTATTATTGATGCTTTTATAAGAAAATTGCCAAATGAATACTACTATTTATATCATTTCGGAAAAATGCATCATCTGAAATTTTTAACGCCTGTTAGCCACGCTATCGTATTAGCGATTTAAAAATTTATGAACTTTAAGAAACTCATTTCGACTTAAATCTTCCTCGTGCTTTTTAATTTGACGGAAAACTGACGTATTGTCTTACGAAATGCCATACTTATGTGTGAAGACAGGCTTTATTCTGGTTACTTATTGGTCGAGGAGAGTATGCGCATGGTCAAACTGCATCAAATGCAACTTCCAAGAATCTGTCTCTAGCTGCCTTAGCGTTTTAATATATATAGATAGATTACTATTTCTGAACTTGACTAGATTATTAAAACTATTAAAAAAATCATCATATTTATTGAATGAAAAAATAAACCTGCATTGATGGGTGACATTAGGCATCACGCTACATTCCTCTGTAATGAGAGAAATGGGTGATGAGCAGATCGGAATGATCGTAAAAGGAACTGCCGTTCTCAATAATCTAGGGGATGTATTCTCCGCAAATCGGTTATAAAGCAAAGTTGTTAACTCTGAACTGCCTTGAGGAGGAACCTTAAGAAGGAGCGTTGGCGGGCTGTTGTGAATGGTAAGGAACGGGCCAGAAAGTTTTTAAAGCAGCCGATAACTAACAATTGAGTCAGGACAGTTGAGAGCTAACCATCGACTATTTTCGAACAACAGAGGGAGAATAGAGCTGTAGCTTCTTTTGATGACAACTGCATCTGTACAAAAGTATTTTCCTTTTTTCTTCCTGTCTTAAAATACACACGGGACAAAAATAGCCTTTCAGAATTCCCCCAAACCTTGTTCGCGCGTTCGGATATATTCTGCAACCCTGCTTAGAAGTTTTCTCCTTCATTTAAAATAATAATAATCTATATAAATAAAACAATGTGTAAACTGTCCGTTAGTTTGTCTGTCTGTCTGTCTGCGAATCGCGTAGCTCCGAAACGGTTGATCGTAGACCTACCAAATTTTGTACGGAAATTCTCCAAGACGGGTCTCGACTCGACACACCTCGAAGCGATTTTTTCGAAATTCGAATTAGAAAATGTTTTATTTTATGTTTTGTCCGATTTTTAGCGATTTTTCTTGCGTAATACATAATAACGCCGGTAATTGCACTCGCAAGAAAACGATATTTACATCATCGTATAGAGGAGAAAATTTTCTTTTAAAAACTGTTTGTTCGGACTGTGTAACATAATTTACAGATTTTTGGGAATTTTTCAAATAAAATTAAATTTGACGCTGACTTTCGTAAAATATTTTTAAAACTGCTGCATCTTGAATTCTATCATTCATAACTTTTTTATATTTCGGCAAAAGACGGAGCACACAATTCGCCTACTTTTAAAAGAAGAACGGAGGGAAAATATAAATTAGGAGAATTTTTACGAATTTTTAAGTAAAGAAGGATTTTCATTTCAGTAGCAGCTGCTTACATTTCGGTTTGATTATCTTGCGGTTTGGTTGTCCTGGATACAGGAACAATGATTAAAATTGCCAGTTGAAAAAAATAAATAAAAACGGGTCCCGCGAGCAGACGATTTCTTTGCTTGGCTCGATTTCCTTTTATAAATACTGGATTTATTTGTGAGAAGAAAATTAAACGGCATAATCTAGAAAAACAATTTTAAAGCCCTTATAAATAGCGCAGTCTTATTTTTTTTTTTTTTTTTTTTGGTGTGTGTGTGTGTGTGTCATTATATTGCAATGATCTCAGGTTATTACATATATGACGCAAATTTTAAGTCAAGAGTGAAATAATTTTGCTTTTTCTAGATTCCACGTCACTGGAATTATTCGAATTACACATGTGAGGAAATTTTTCGTTTCCTACCGTGCGAAGAACGGGCACGCAGCTAGTCTCAAATAATCCGAATATTGAAGCGGAGCTTGAACGACGTATACCAGGATCCCTTTTCCATGCTCTTCTTCTTTTTTTTTATATAATTAACGGCGGCAAAAATGTTATTCCAAACCTATAACACAGCTTTTTCTAGGAAAATGAAGCGATTACCCTCCCCTCTAACAATAGGACTAATGTCAAAGCGTTCTGCCTCTACGTAATGCATGACTATACCCCTGCATGTTGTATAAACAGCAGAGCTGTTCATCCGCTCACAGAAGATCCAGAATTTATTGAATTAACCTGCTAATTTAATTTGACAGTGAATTTTGTTACCTTGAAGTTATGATGGATATTTTGAATCTGGTGTTGCATTTTTCTTGTTTCCTTTCCAGGCGGAAGCAAGGCTGGTGGCTCGGCGTCAGGCAAGGGCTGAAGCCCGTGAAATTCGTATGAAAGAAATCGAACGGCAGCAGAAAGAAGTAAGTAGTAAACCAATGCTATTTCTTATTCTGTAAAACTTTATCTTTTTTCCGTGTCAGTTGCGTGACTAGGCATGTATATTATAGGTTGCAGTCGCATGACCTACATAAATTTTGGTGTGTGTGTGTGTAACTGATAGTTTATTCACAGGGTTGCAAAAAAGAATTTTTGTACATCACGGCCTATTTGGATGCAAATCATTAAAAGTATGCTAGCTAAATATTGGATTCGAATAAGTTCAAATTGGGTATTTATATTATAGGTCACCGTCACACAACCTTTATGGATTTTAGTGTGTGTAGGGCTTACAATTTTTGTTCAAGGCTACAAAAAAGAATTCTTATACACAGGGCCGGATACAACTCATCACACAGGCCCGGGAAATATATGTAAACGGCAGACCACTTACATTTTATTCTGAACAAACATACACATTATATTTTACGACCAGAGTTGGCCCGAGGGGCGTGCGGAGCCCCAGGCGAATCGCAAGAGCAGGGCATCAGGCGATCGCCTACATTCGCACCCCCCTTGAGCCGGCCCTGTTACGACATACATGTGAAAGTGACCGG
Organism: Cheiracanthium punctorium; assembly: GCA_038373885.1. NCBI lineage: Eukaryota > Metazoa > Arthropoda > Arachnida > Araneae > Cheiracanthiidae > Cheiracanthium > Cheiracanthium punctorium. Next base: position 172,035 of record JAWZYV010008708.1, read on the forward strand.
CCTACCGGAAAATTTTCCGGCTTCTCGGTGGGCGTATCCGGGCCTGCTTATACATTACGGCCTCTTAACGCAAATTCTTCAAAGTGCGTGAGCGTGTCTCGTCTATATGGTGCATTCGATTAAGCTAAATTAGGTACGCATGTTATAGTAACAATGTCTTAGGTACTGATACTGTATAGACTTCGGTGCAGACTTCGTGCCGATTACAATCGACTGTAATCGATGGCTAAAATACTATTTTACAAATTTTACAAAAGTGCAATGATAAAATTGTATTATTATAGAATTCTTTTGATATTTGATTTCTTTAACATCAAGATTACGCTTATTTTAATAAGTTAACATTCACTAGTCAAAATATTTTTTGGAAATTGTTAGTAATCGTAATCATAATCCATATCATTTCTTGTAATCGATTACAGATGATCGTGTAATCGCACGAAGTCTGCTTCGGTGTATGTAGGAATTGTATTTTTTTTTACAAGACCACAAAAAAGTATTCTTATACACTGCGGCCAATACACTCATATTATTTGAAGTGTATTAACGTATACCACCAGCGCGCTACTCCGAGAGTTCAGTGTGTGAGCTAGCACCCGCAGTGTGTTGATCGAGCTGTGAGTGAATACGCTTGTTTTGTGAATTGAAGCTGTGCTTTGGCTTGCTTTTCTAAGTGGTTTTTAAAGTGCTGTGTGAAAATTATTCATTGCTGTGTCTTAAGGGATTGTGTACGATATCCCTTGAATATTTTCACTGACTTTTTGCCTGTGAAAGTGACTTATTTTGTGTGAGAAATACAGCATTTGTGAGAGCTTCAGATCTAAGCGGACTGTCGAAAGCACATTGCTGTTTAATTGTGTTTGTGAATTTTGTACAGCTAATTGTTCTACGAAGTTCTAGAAGCAATAAAGTTGTGTTCCATCCTGACCAGTGGACTTTTTACTGGAACTTTTTACACCAACTGGACTTTAGAATGACGAACCCGGAAACAAGCAGAGTAGTTCTGCAACAATATGTACAAATCCGGGATAATTGCAGCATGATGACACAAAAACGTATGTCAGTGTCACTTTTGTGACCAAAAGAGGGAGAACTTAACGGTATGCAGACGAAACTCTTCATTTTCAAAAGGCCTTATTTCCACATCATATAATACTGTTTTTGAGGTTTAATTTATAGCTTTAATATATACCTCAGAAATAACGTTACATTCTGTGGGCAACTTTTTTATCATGCAGTTCCTAAAGCAGGGGTGGATCCAGAGAAACCATCTGGGGGGGGGGGGGGTTCCGTTTTTCATTACGATGATACTTTGATTTCCCAATACTTTTTATCCCAATGTATAACTAGACATGGTATATTACAACTAAATTACTACTAAATTATAAACAAATAAATTACAACACATTACAAAGTCGTAAATTTTGCCAGAAGAATGTCGCCTTAACCCCTGTAGGGACGACAAGACGGGGCTAATCAGCAACGACCTTTATTCATGTTGTTGTTCGCAGGCCTTTCCCATAAACATTTTAGTGTGTACAGAGTATAATTGCTGAATGCATTATTGAACCCATTTCACAGCCACTGAGCAATATACAGTGTTCATAGCACACATTTTCGCACTTTAGGATGGCATTAAATTTTCCAGATTAAGTAATTCCCATCTAGTCCAGTCATTTGGTAATTTTACCTGGAAAGTTTTCCGGGAGTTTTGAAAATGGGCAATTTTATAGATTTCAATGTGCTCTTTCCGAATTTCAACTTTGCCCCCTCGTATCTATCGCCGCTCCCACCGCCATATAGGAAAAATGACGTCCAAAAGCAGTTTTTTGGCAATATCTCCTTTCCAACTCATTTCACGAAAAAAGGAAACTAGAGAAAATTTCCTACAATTTATGTAATTACCTTTTTTTTCGTAAAATCATTAGTTTTGGCGTACGAGCACCGCAAAGTGTTGTTCAGTATGCGATTTGTCCAAACAACGCGTTTCACGCACCTTGAGGTAGAGTAACGCGTTTTTTTTCCTTTGTTTTTTTTTCGTTTTTTTGTGGTATCCCCAGTAGGCCCCATTAGTTGCTGGCGAAGATGTAGATCTTCTTAGTCTTTTAACGGCTGTATCTACGCGTTAAATCATATATATTCTCAAACCAGGAAAAGAAAAAATTTCGCAACAAATATATTCAACAAAAAGTATCATAGATAAACCAACCGCAGATCATATTTTATTCTTGCATGCCTTCAGCGGCTGTGATACAACATCAGCATTATTTAATCAAGGAAAAATGAAATTTATTGATGTACTCCGAAATAATCCAGATTTAAACGTGTTTATTCAGGTATTCAAAAATGTGCTGATCTTCAGGAATGCTGATCTAGAGAGCATTGCTGAAGCTGGAGAACGCTTCCTTCTTGAATTATACAGTGACAGTAATGTGAAAAGTGTGTCTTTAAATAATTATAGATATGCATGCTTCACAATATCAGCATATAAAAGTAAATTTAGTATTGCGCCGCTACCACCAACAGAAGGAACAACAAGACAACATTCGCTCCGAACCTATTATCAGGTTCAGCAGTGGTATGGAAATGAACAAAATACAGAGCAATGAGGGTGGAAAAGAAACAAGGACCAGCTAATGCCTGTCACTACTGACTGTGCTAAGGCACTCGAGCCCCCAGCTCCTGAAAGCTTGTTAAAACTTATTTCTTGCAAACGCAGAAATAGATATCAGAAAGCCTTTTGGATGCAGAAAGACTGGGTTAAAGTGCTCCGTTATATCAACACCTCTTACATATAGAAAGCCTAACAACTGAAGCTTTGACGTCACCACTAGGCCTTCAAGAGTGACGTCATCACAAACTATTTTCTGGTGAATGCTACAAATATTAGAATAATTTAAGTTAAAGATAAAAATAAAATACCTTTGTGATACAAAACAATTCAGTATGATTTATTTCCTTATTACACTACATAATTAGCTACAGTTAAAAACTTGCCTTTTGCCGTAAAATTAAAATTTTCTATCTCAAATCAGTAAAATGCTGTTGTGTGTGAGTAAATTCACCAGAAATTTTAAATAGTTTTACTTTATGAGAGTTAAATTGTGATGACGTCATTCTTGAAGGCCTACTGATGACGTGAAAGTTTGGGGGCGTACCAGTTGTTAGGCTTTCTATATCTAGGAGGTGTTGGTTATATGCACGAATTGCAATGGTACCTGTGATAACTCATAAGTTCCATTACAATATAAACATGAAGAGGAAGAATCGGAGACTATTTTCGAGCAAACATATGATGAAATCGAGAACGAAGAAGATTGCGATGAAACTGATAATCCCATCGCGGCTGATGTGGAAGAAATTTCGGGCTGTGACATTTCGATCGGTACTAGAGACAATGAACTTGCAACACCTGCTCCATCAAGAACAGAGAAGTGAAGGAGAATGCGCTAAATTTTGGATTAGTTAAATCAGGGATGGGCAAACATTTTCGGTCGCGGGCCAAAAATCGAAAAAAAAAAAAAGGTTGGCGGGCCAAGATAAAATTTCTAAAATTTTAAAAACAATATAAAAGTATTACAATTTAAATATGTTAATGAGATGAATGAAATTGCTATTTCATTCATCTCATTCTCAGTTCCTTATATTGAGGTTCGAAGTGAGATGTACTCATTCTAAGGAACGAGACTAAATGCTCATCTGCCAGTCTACTTCTGAAAGAATTCTTTCTAAGGTTCATAGTTGAAAACACTAGTTCACATATATAAGATGAAGCAAACATAGCACTGATTTTCTGAGCGTGAGATATTAAATTTGGGAAACGATAATGATTTGTAAAACTAACTTTGGCATATTTAGAAACAACTGCTTGAGATGATCGTTAGATTGCAACTCAATTAATGCAAGCTGCAAATCTGACATCACTGCTTCACAATTTACGTTCAAAGGTATGGTAAAAATATCCAATTCTGTTTGAATGGCACTGAAATCTTGAAATCTGCGTTCGAACTCAAACAGTTTTTTCAAGCCATCTTCATCATTCTTAAGCTTCTCTTCATTTATTGAGAGTATTGAATTTAACCTCGAGGAATGAGGCAAGTCGTTCTTAGCTAGCTACCCAGCAAACAGATTAAGATTTAGTTTAAAAGCTTTGAGATGGGCCCAGATATCGTCGATAAATTGATTTTTCCTTACATCCTGACATTCAATTTGCCAGTGGCGGCTCGTGGGATACAGCAAGTACAGCTGGGCTGCACTTGAAATTATCGCCAAGCATCACTAATTTTCCTAAATTCAGATTAGAATTATGGAATTCCTACGGTAAATTAAAAAAAATCTCAGAAAAAAGTATTGAAACGTAACGAAAATTATCAGCATCTACTAATTTTCCTAAATTCAGATTAGAATTACGGAATTCCTACGGTAAATTAAAAAAATCTCAAAAAAAAAAAAAAAACCGTATTGTGGCCGGATCGCTCATTCAGAAAATAAGCGCTTTAATCTTCCCGCAATTCAATTGGGAAAATCTTTGGTACAGCCATGAGGTCTGAAAAAGAAATTGGCAGCACCGTTGCCATGACAACGACTACGTAAGCAATCTCTCCGGCATAGGCTGTATTGGGCGAACGCAGCTAAGACGCAGCTCATATAAGATTTCCTTGCACCGGCTGCATTCGGGAATTCGACAAACTGATTGGCTCTGACGAAAACTGAGGGAGGGGGTACGACACACAGAATATATGTTCTTGTCCATTCTAATGGAAGGATTTTTTTTTTTTTTTTTTTTTTTTTTTTTTTTTTTTGTCTGGGAAGGTTGAAAGTTGTTACTCTATTATTGAAATTTATTTGTTACTCTATTATTGAAATTTATGATTTAACCGTTTTGAAACATGCAGCCCCATTATGATCCAGTTTGTGTCTTGCTTCAAACTCCATTTAACATATGGAAAGAAGATGATAAACGACAACTACTAAAAGAAGATAGACCGACACCAAAATTGTCCATTCATAAGAAAACAGCAGGTTCGTCTCAGCATGGTCGTAGCTTCCAGTCATCTTGGCATTCATTATTCTCGTGGCTATGTGGCAGTTTTTATTTACAAAAAATGTTTTGTTGGCCGTGTTTAATCGTTGGGATAAAAAAGAGCGTTTGGAATGGTATTGGATATGATGGGTTAACCACCATCACAAGAGCATGTAAAACACATGAAGGCTCAATCGAACATTTAAAAAATTCTTTAAAATTTAAAGAGTTGTTAAGAAGTGGGAGCTAAATTGCTGACGCATTAATAAAGGAAAACTATCGACTTTATATTGCTGAATTTAATAAGAAGGTAAACCTGAATAGACGCTTCATGCAGTTACCCATCAAAGCAATATTGTTTTTAAGTAAGCAAGAACTGGCATTTAGAGGACATGACGAGCGAGAAGATTCTCTAAACCGGGGGGAATTTTAAAGAGCTTTTAAAATTATTGATATCTGAAGCTTCGATAGAATTACAACAGCATTATTTAAATATTAAAACTGTTTTTAAAGGTGAATCAAAAACTATACAAAATGAATTGATTGAGTGCTTATATTCTCATATACATGAATTTATAAAAAATGAAATTTCATAATCTCTTTTTTTTTTTCTGTTGAAGTAGACGATACCACAGATATTTCCCAAAAATCACAGTGCTCTATTATTGTGAGGTATGTTTCTTCAAACGGATTGGTAGTTGAGAGATTTTTAGGGTTTTTTGATGTTAGTATATCTCGTACTGCAGAAGCTCTCTTTGAACTTTTAGAAACGGTTTTAGGACCTCTTGAATATCGCACAAAACTTATTGCTCAATGCTACGATGGAGCAAGTGTCATGCGTGGACATTTGACTGGCTTGCAAACCAAAATTAAATCGCAAGCTCCACAAGCATTATTTGTTTACTGCTGCGGCCATAGACTTAATTTTAAAACAAAGTATAAATAATATCTCACTGTCGAATTTTTTTTTGCAAACTTAAGTGGAATTCCTTCATTTTTCCATCATTCTGCGAAGAGGACATACTTACTAAATTCAACAATTGCACGGAAAATACCAACTAGCACTGACACTCGATGGCATTCTAATAGTAAAATATTAAGAGTGGTAACAGATGAATGGAAAGGCGTAAAAGAAATTTTCGAAAGCATTTTATCTGATCCAAATATGGATGAAACTTCCATTCGACATGCAAATGGATTTTTGAATTATTTTAATGATTTTGGATTCACACTTTTATCCTTAATTTTTGATTTTATTTTCCAACAAACAGATGTTTTGTATGACATTCTGCAAAAAAATCTTTGGATATAAATTATTGTCTCCAGCAAATCAAGGCAACTCGGAACATAATAAGCCAAAACCGTAATGAGGACACGTTCAAACGTTTTTTTTTGAAATAGCGAATTCGAAAACAGAAATTGTTTTCAAAAGAAATTATGGCTTCCAAACGCAAGAAGATGTGTTTCGAAAATTTAAAATATTATATTTTGAAATTTTAGATACCATAGTAATGGAATTTGATGCAAGATTTAAAGACAGCGAATGTTTATATTTTTTTTTTTGTCTCGCCGATTCTTCAAAGTTTGAGGACTTTTCCATAAATAACATCCCAGAAAACGCTCTAGAAAGCTTGAAAAACTCTTATCCAAATGTGATAAGTGATACTCATAGACCTAAAAATGAATTAAAACTGTTTTATTCAGATTTATCATACAGGAATTGTAGTGTGCAAGAAATAATTAAAAACATGCATGATAATGGAACGAAGGACATTTTCCAAGAAGTATATAAATTTCTGTGTTTGATACTGACAATACCCACTACAAGCGCAACAAGTGAAAGAAGTTTCTCTTGTCTAAAGAGAATTAAAAATTATTTGCGGAATTCCATGTCCGAGGAACGATTGACGGTATTATCGACGCTGTCAATCGAACGGGGAATAATTGATGAACTTATTAAAACAACGCCTTTTTATGAGGACATGACTGACCGATTCGCAAATTTAAAAGAAAGGAGGATTGATTTGACTTGGCTCTTTTTTACTTTTCTTCTCATGTTATCATTAGAAAAGAAAATTCTAAGGAAACTTCGAATCAGACACGGATTAATGCAATTTTGAGGATAAGAGCGGCTAGTTGAAATTTATGTCCATTTTTTGGAAGTAAATTAGGATCTCTTACATTTTTTATGTAATTTCCTTGTTTTTTGGTTTTTTTTTCTCAGGGAGGGCTTAATCAGCCAGCGTTCGAATTCAGTAACAAAGATTTTCCATTCCTGTCTGGAGGAAGGGGGAGGGGGGGGGCTCCTATGTTTCCGGCTGCACTAACATTTTTAACCACCGGCCGCCACTGCAATTTGCTCATATGACAAAGAAGATCTGTGAAAAATGGAAAGTCCGAAAGCCATTCTGTATCTTTTTACATTTCGCACTCCGCAGAACACTGTCCCTCATGGAAGAACGACACAATGTCGTCTTTCAGCTGCCAAACTAGCTCAAAAACACATCCTGCAAAATTCTATCTGCGGGCCGGATAAAACCTTCCGGCGGGCCGGATTTGGCCCGCGGGCCGTAGTTTGCCCATCCCTGTGTTAAATGCACGTGGATTAGGCCTACTGGGGATGCCACGGAAAAAAAAGCAAAACAAAAAACGTCGCTTACTCTACCTCACAAAGTGGTGTGGAAATACGTTTTTTGGCGAAAACGCGTACTGAACTACACTTTGCGGCGCTCGTATCCCAAAACCATTGATTTTCGAAAAAAGGGTAATTACATAAATTGTAGGAAATTTTCTCCAGTTTCCTTTTTCGTAATTGTTTTTTTCGTGAAATGAGTCGGAAAGGAGATATTGCCAAAAAACTGTTTTGGGGCGCCATTTTTCGAATATAGCGGCGCGAGCGGCAAAGATACGAGGGGGCAAAGTTGAAATTCGGAAAGAGCAGATCGAAATCTATAAAATTGCATATTTTCAAAACTCCCGGAAAACTTTCCAGGTAACCCCGTTTTTTTTGACCAGATGACTGGACTAATCGTTTTCTACGAGGACTGTAGTAAACCAGCCTCAATTGTTATTTACAACTATTATCACTATTGCTATTTACAATTTGAGCTTTCTTTTTTAAAACCAGACCACGTATACACTGCCAGGTACTCGCTTTGTCTGATATCTTAGAATATATTTTACTTTTATAATGAGGATTTATACCCATACGTCTGGATGGTGTGGACAACTTATGAGAGCAGTTGAAAGAATGAAAGCTGTAAAAATGGGGGAGCGTTGGATTGTTCGTCTATGCCACAGCATCACTTAAGGCCGATGCTGATTGCCACTGCGTCTAACGTGACTGCAGTGGGTAAGAGGGCATTCTTGTAGCGAATTTTACGACTTTTTAATGGCCATTCGGGGCCCACCTTTAAAAATTTCTGCACTAAAGCGCAAAGCCCGTCCCCTATAAAATGGAGAGAGCAATGGAAGATTTCCCCCCCCCCCGTATCAGTGTCCCGTCGTCCATTCAAATACAATGGAACCTGCTAAAGTGACTACCTTGGTAAAGAGATCGTCTGTCTATAGTGACTACTTTTATGCAATTTCACTTTACAACCATCACACTTTACCACCTTTGTAAGGCGACCGTCTTTAGAAGGTGACCGGTTTTTGTCTTCGCAAGGGTTCTCCCATCAGACAGGTTCCACTGTACAAATAAAACTGGGAACTGTTCTCCAGCTACTGTGGCGATAGCTAGTCAATAAAATTTGACCCTCCTTCTATTTAAAGATGAAAGCTCTATCATTTTGTAAATAGAGAAATTATGTTTAGTCCAGAAGGATTCAATAAATATTGGTGTAAATATTATTGGTGTATACATATATATACGAGGGGGTATATATACCTAATTGAAATGTGTGTGCGGTGGCGCCTGATGATAGAGCACACCATTTCAATTATCCTCTCCATTTTCCGACTATGGATACATGTGATTAGGCTTAAAAGCCCACCAGTTCTCATTTGGCGCTTTATATTCAATTTATCCACTCTTTCATTGCCTTAAAAGGCAATATTTAAACACTTTATTCGGTATAAGCTCGTTAATTGGAACCATGTGCTATCTACTTTTTTATTTTTATTTTTTTCACTTTATCAATGGATTATCTTGGGATTTCACTTTACATAAGTAAGCTATTATATATTATATATATATATATATATATATATATATATATATATATATATATATGTAATGTATAAAAAGGTACTAATCAATGGACATAGGCGGTAAAAGATAGCCGCTAAGTTACGGTTGACCGAAACAGGAATTTGTTTTATTTTCCGAGAGTAAGTCTGCTATGTTGTTATATATATATGTAATGTATAAAAAGGCAATTTGGGTTTTACTAGTTCGGGTATTGTTCAAGCGGGTACTTTCACTGTAAGTTTTGCTTTTCTGTCTTACTTGCCACGCGCGCTCTGGAGCTATGTTTTATTTATTTTGTTATTTGTCAGACATCAGGCCGTCGATTCTGAGTTCTTTAGAGTGTACACGTGTCCCCACGCCTTTGTAGCCCCGGATGCGGGTCATGTTGGTAAATGTGTGTGGTTCGATTAAAGATAAGAGAGAGGCGGAGTTATGTCATACCAGCCCACGTGGTATGATGAGCGTAAATACACCCGCACCTCGAAAATCGAGAGACTTCTGCCACTGGAACTGCTTAATTAGTCCACGCTGATTTTTGTACCCGTCTCCCCTCTCCTATTCTCACTCTATATTGTAACTTAAAGATAATGTTTAATAAACCGTTTTACCTGCCTTAACTCTGGAACTTTACTGAAATATCTGACGTCTCATATATATATATATATATATATATATATATATATATATATATATATATATATATATATACTAGCAGCGTTGCCCGTGAACCCCTTAAATTATGCGATTTACAAAATCTGACATGTGAACTGCAACTCCAGATTAGTTCTCTAATCCGCAATTGTATAACAGAATGTGCAGATAACGGTTCCAGAGTTTCAGGTACGTACTTACAAACGCACCACTAAAGACAACTCACTGCCGTGGCCGTCACATACTTCTCCCAGAAATATCGTATAATTTGCATTAAAATTGCTAGAGTTATTAAATATTTCATCCAATTAAGCAAATTATCTTGTAAAATCCACAATTTTCGATTTAAATTTCTTAAAATTAGGAAATGTTAGGTCATTAAACGTATTAAATACCATAAAAAGTACCATAAAAAATTTCGTGAAAAGGTCCCATTAGGAAAAACGAGCCAAATGACAGAAAAATCGTCAAACTTGGCGAGTTTTGGCGAAATATCGCCAAAATTGCCGCCAAAAATAAGTCCCCAAAAATTAGGTTTTCGAAGACCTACGACCCATGGAACCCGAGATTTCCAGAACATTCCATATTGATGCAACAAAAAGCCAAATTTAACTATTTAACGCGTAGAATACGAATTTTAAACTGTTTTAAACCCCAGAACAGCAGGTTGCTCCCAAAATTCGTAACACAGGGTAAGAAAATTTCCGTTTTAGAACGGTTTTTAATTAATAATTAAAAAAAGTAATTAAAATTTTAAATTTCTGATTCTCAGGTGCACATTATCGGCATTCATGGGCTTTATATATTCAAATTTTCAGAGTTCTGCGTGCATTAGATTTGTCTGGAGACCGCACACAGACAGATTTACAAACATTCATTTTTATTATTATAGAGATAGATAGATTTGGCGTAAACCTGATGAAATTTTCGTGCCATTTCATGCTTCTCAAATGCAAACGATTTGTTTTATAGTAGCATTCGGGCGAAACTCGCCAAGCATGGCAACGTAAAAAACGGTTTTTTACTTTTGCGGTTACCACTCACTTCAAGAATAAATCTTTTCATGAGGCCAAAGTTCGCCAAACATGACGATCTAAAATCGGTTTTTAATTAATAATTAAAAAAATAATTAAAATTTCAAAATTCTGAGCCTCAGGTGTACATTACCGAAGGAATGGGCTCATATGTTCGAATTTTGAGAGTTCTGCTTCCAGTAGTTTTTTCTGGACATCGCACGCATGCAGATTTTCAGACATTCATTTTTATTGATATAGATTGGCGCAAAACTGAGTAAATTTCCGTGCCGTTTCATGTTTTCCAATGCATGCGATTTTTTTTCACAGTATCATGCTGGCGAAACTCGCCGAGCATGGCATCCTGAAAACGGTTTTTAATTAATAGACCGCGGATTATATGCACTTAAAAAGTGGCAAAATATGCATGCAAATATGCATGACAAAATCTAAAAATCTAGAAATATGCACTAAAAATCTAAAAATATGCAGTAAAAATCTAAAAGTATGCACCAAATAACTGAAAAAATATTCACATATTAACAGAAAATAAAAGTGTATTTACTTGTAAAAGTATTTTTCTAGCACTTATCTTGCAACACATTTTTTTCTCTTTGACACATTTTTTTCATGACACATTTTTTTCTCTTTGAAACTTCAAAACATCATGTAAAACAGAATGAGAAATTTTTATTCACAATCTTAGGGATATGAAATATGAATTAAATCTTAATTTTTGTTGCAATACACAGCTAAGTGTTTTTCTAAATTTTCAATAGTAAGGCTTTGTCTTTTATCATCTAAAATCATTTTATATCCTGAAAATGCTCTTTCAACATCAACGAATGTCACTGGACAGTACTTATAATATTTTGATTTGGATGGTTCCACTTTTTCCGGTAATTCACTTCCCTCACCATTAAGAAAATTTTTTATTTTATTCACTGCCGAAAATCCTGAATTTTTATTTAAAATAAAATTCAGTTTCACACTGATTTCTTCTCCTAATGACTCTGGAATCTTACCAGTGCATTCCTCTACTTTTCCAACTTGACTCATTACATCACTCAGAAGCAGATTTCGATATTCTAATTTTGTGATGTCCGATGTTAAGAAAGAAATATGTGTTTCGATTATCCATTGACCATTTCGGATGGATATATCGCTAAGCATTTCTTCCGCAATCAGAGCCTGATTATGACTAACAGGGGCCTCGGGCATTGATGAATTTAGGAGGCCCCGTCTATGATTTTTGTCTTATTTCACATAAAATTTTGGTATAAAAAAGAATATTTCGGTACAATATTTCAAAGTGGGGGGCCCTTTCGAGCCGGGGGCCCTGGGCAAAGTCCCGATATGCCCATGCGATAATAAGGCTCTGTCCGCAATGAAAAAAAGAAGAAGAATCGACGCTGTCCAAAGCATTAACTACATCTTTTATGGAGTTAGGTCTTGTCCATAATCCGAAATCCACGTCTTCATCAGGGTTGGCATGCCTGCTTTCATTCTAGCCATTTCTGAAATTTTAATATAGGCTGACTTAATTTAACTTGTTACAAATACACGCGAAATAAATTGAAAGCGTATATGCTATTTTGCTGGGAACCTGGGGATGTATAAATTTTTCAAAACATGGGACTTAAAGAAATAAAAGATAAAAAAATGAAAGGAAGATAAAAAAAAGTTACAAATTCAAAGCTAAAGAGATTGAAATATGCATCCAACAGAGAAAATGCGTCATTTTATGCAAAATCATCAAAAACACCTGAAATATGCAATTGCATATAATCCGCGGTCTGTTAATTAATAATTTAAAAAGTAATTAAAATTTTAAAATTCCGATTCTCAGGTGCACATTATCGGACTCATGGGCTTACATATTCAAATTTTCAGAGTTCTGCGTGCAGTAGGTTTGTCTGGAGACCGCACACATACAGACAGACAGATTTACAAACATTCATTTTTATTATTATAGATACAGTTTGCGCTCTATTTAACGACTTTCAAGAACCGCGAAAAAGTGAAAAATCTTCCTTAAATAGAGATCTTCCTTAAACAAAATGTGTAAAAGAATAACATTTCCCTTTACAGGTCGCGTCCGCTGACCTAACCGTTCGGAGTTTTTCGTGCTTTCCTCCCCCCATGGAGTGCACCCCGCCCATCGGCCTAGATCCCATGTGCAGATAATTGGCCGTAATCCTACAATAGGGAGTTTGTGCAGGCCGGGTTTCACTGACGGTAACGCTAACGTTAATTGACATTGGACAATAAAGCGCATGCGCACGCATAAAATCCGAAGCGTGGTTGGTCAAAATACTCCGTATAGCGGATAGCGTTAGCGTAGGAAGAAACGGTATGCACTATATACTAGGAGAGTGGCTACAATGGTTGAAAAACCAGTCACTGAGAGTGCGCGAGCTTGAGATTTTTACCAGGTTTAGGGTTACCGATAAATGGCTGCACTTCAGCGGTACTCGCCCATGTGGCGTTTTTTTTTTTTTTTTTTTTTTTTTTATCGTGCAGTAGATTGAGATGCTATCGAAGCGATAGCGTTTAATCTATAAGGTACTTGAAGATGAAGAATAAAGATATTTTAAAAAAATAATAATATTTCAAACTGTAATCGTGTATATTTTTTAAAGCTGAAATTTTTTGAAATAGAAATATTTTACTAATTTCTTTCAATAAGAGATAATTTTCCATGCAATATTTTCGATGAAACTTATGATTTTGGATTACGAATAACATTCAATATATTTATGTTTTAATATAAAATTTTATAGAAAATGCAGTTTTTAGGAAAACAAGTACTATCACTTTGACGCAATTAATTCAGTTATAAAACCTTATTTAGGCTGTTGAAAGATATTTAGATTTTTTAACTGTATATAACATTTATAATATTAAGACTTTTTATAAAAACACTTTAAAAATTAAAAATTTATTTTAGTTGCACTGTTGTCTGTATGTTAAGCAATAAATTTAGGATGTCTGAAGACAGCCTAAAATCTTTTATGGAAATAAAAATAATACTGCTATTCAAATTTCCTGTTAAAGCATTCTAACACTAAAAAAAATCTGGAGTGACTCCACTCGACTTTCCGAACACTTACGATTAAGATCATTACCAAGCACTTAAATAAATTTTAATCGATGAATAATTCAAATATATATACCAAATTGAAACTCAATCGAATGCACCGTTTAAACGCTTGCGCACTTTAAAAAATTTCTCCCCATATGCCATTATGCCATAACATAAAAAAAAGTTTTGTCGTAGCCCTTTAGGAGAACTATAAGTCCTATACACACCAAAATCAATACCGGTCTTAGGATGGTGGTTTATAACATGTATACCGAATTTGAGCTCAATCGAATGTATCGTTTAAACGCTAGCGCACTTTCAATAAATTCCCCCCATAGGCCATAATGTAAAAGAAATCTTTGTCGTAGCCCTGTAGAAAAACTATAATTCCTATACACACCAAAATCAATACCGGTCTTGCGACGGTGGTTTATGACATATATATTCAATTTGAGCTCAACCGAATGCTCCGTTCAGGAGCTATCGTGTTCACTCACTCACTCACTCACTCACTCACTCACTCACACACAAACAAACAAACAAACAAACAAAAGGATGGAGAGAGAGTGAATGCTATTATACATTCGATTCTTTTCACTTGCAAACAGACAGCCGTGAATTGGCGAGTATAATTCTAAGCCAATGTCAAGAAAAATATCGCCAAACATGACATTTTCATTTTATGAAGTTTAAACAGTAAATATTATCATTATACGCTACCCTATGATATAATTTCTGTTGTATATAATTTTTTTTAAGTTTCACAAAGTTGGAACACCAATTAAAATGTGTTCGTAACAAAACAAGTAGAAGAAAGGTGTATTTTAAGAGAGAAAAGAGGCATTCACAAACGAAACTATCACAAAAGTTTGTTATTTACAAATTACTTAGGAAAATCTCTCCTTTGAAATTTATTCGCCACAAATCGTCAGACATTTTAAAATGAAGAATCGAAACAGAAAATTAATGCAATTATTTATTCGTCAGAAAAAGCGTTTTATACCAAGACCATTTCATAACGCAATGCTTTTTCAATGGGGAGAAATCTGGACACTGCCTGGGGCGGTAAAAGTAGCTGCCTGACCAATGAGGGGATGACTTGTCGTTGTCATCACTCTCCTAGTATTGAGGCACGCTAGTAATGCACAAACTCCCTATTACCAACCCAACACCAACCCTTCGCACTTTATATTCCTAGGACTGGGAATATATTTCTTGATATATTGGCGTGTTTAGAGATGTTACTTTTATTATCATTACATTATTTTATTCACAAAAATTATTTTAAGTTACTTTAAAAAAAGGTAGTAAAAACAAGCAACACAATAAAATTAGGTTGCAAACTCTTTAATAAATATACTAATTCTGAAAAAAGCTAACTGAATAAAGCGATTTGAGTAAGCATAAATGCATTGCCTAGAAATTATTAAAAGTGAACGTTAGCATAATTTTTTCTTCAAAAAGTTCATATTGGAAATCCAACTCTGAATCGCTGATATCAGACTGACGATAGTAGACAATTTTTAACAAAAATATTATTTTACTATAGTTCATAACTGGTTGTTGAACACATTTATTTAAGTGCAATCCTTCTATTTTCCTATTTTAAGAAAACTTTTTTGAACAAAGTTAATAGTATAATAACATAGAAAATGTTGCATATGTATATGTGTTAAAGAAACAATACAAAATATGAAAATACAATGTTTATTCAACAATATTTTGAGGCAACTTAGAAAATTTAAACGTGGCATTAACATTTTTCATACACATTTTTTTAATCATAGTGTATTAAAAAATATTCATATGACTGTATTTTTCTAGAATAACGTGAGCATAAAATAATTGAAAAAAGGTGAAAAGTTTGACATTTGATTAATATTGTAACACAAAAATGTATTTTATCCATGAGCAGTCATTCTTTAAAAAGCTTTCAGCTTAGCTGTTTTCAAATACTCTAGATTACGGCAGAAAAATAAAGTAAAAATTTGACTTACCCTCTTTCAGTTAAATTGGCATATTATTAATCAATAATTTCAAAAAAAGCATTTGTAAAATTGTACAGTGTAAAGTTATACATGGATTTTTTTTTTTTTTTTTTTGTAAAAAAGGAAAATGAATCACCCAGAGTTGAGAGTTTTTTCTGTATCTTTTTAACATTTTTTTCTTTATTTCTGTCGTTTCGATGCTTGCAATAATTATTTAAAAAGATATTGCATGCAATAGCAATATATTCATTTATTAAAACTTCTGACGATATCCCACAAGAACAAACATTAAGAGGAAGATCATTTGATAAGAAAATATCTTTTACAAGTCTAGTTAGAAGCTTTCTCTGACAATTATAATATTTAAAAAGAGATCTTCGAATTCTTCCGAAATTTGAGTTTCAAAAATTTTCAATGTAAGTTAAAACTGGCATAAATTTGTCTGGAATTTCAGATGTTTTGTATATCGTTTTGTTTATCGCTAATTACTGTGTGTAGTATAGCTTGTGAAGAGACATCCTGAAATATTTCAAGTCACTTAAGAGATTTATTTTCTTTCCTAAACAAGTGGCAGGAAACAATTTTTTCTCCTTCAAAAGGCAGTCCCAATTCTTTCATTTAAAAAATGAAGAATCTTTAAAGCAGTATATTAACGAATCAAAATGTATGAGAGAGAATGGAACATTCAGAATGCCTTTTCCCGATGTTTTCTTTGCAATGTTGCTAACATTAAGCGTATAAGAATGATTAAATACTCATGATACGTTTAAGAATAAAATAACAAAGTATAAAATAATGAGGTAAAATCTTAAATGAGTAGTATTTTATAATAATTTTCACGTGTTACAATACAATTTTTGTGTATGAGAGCTATATCTGAATGTTGCATATAGCCTTCAATTAGAAATTATAGGAATACATAGCATTTTTCACCATGTGCTCTAATTGCTTGCAGGTTGAGAAACGCTGGGCTAGAACACATATTCTGTGTCTTTATTCTCTCCCTCACTTCTTGTCAGAGCCAATCAGTTCGTCGAATTCACAACAGCTGCAAAAGACAGAAAACCTTTCTTCGGCTGTGTCTTAGCTAAAACACCCTATGCTATCCTAAGCCGGAGAAACTGCTTACGTACTCGTTACCATGGCAACGGTGCTGCCAATTCCTTAATCAGCGCTGAGGGCTGTACTCAGGCCTCCGATAGAGGAGAAAGAACTTTTCTCCTCTCTCGGAGGAATCGGCGGTACCAACGATTTTCGCACTTGAATTGCGGGAAGATTAAAGGGTTTTTTTTCTGAATGAGCGATCCGGCCGTTACTACAGTACTTTTTTTTTTTTTTTGAGATTTTTTTTAAAATTTACCATAGGAATTCCATAATTCTAATCTGAATTTAAGAAAGTTAGTAGAATAAATTATTTTAAATGATGTGCTGATAATTTCAAGTGCAGCCCGGCTGTACTTGCTGTATCCCACGAGCCGCCACTGGCAGAGTCTGATTATGACCAACAGGGGCCTCGGGCATTAATGAATTTGGGGGCCCCCATCTATGAAATTTGTTTTATTTTTCATGAAATTTTGATATAAAAAAGAACATTTCAGAACAACATTTGATATTGGGGGCGATGACAATGACAGTCAATGGCGTAACTATAGGGCGGAAGCACGGACAAAAGCTACGATCCACCAGCCGTAAGGGGAGCCCTTCCCGAGTAGAAAGGCAGAGAAAGGGAACTACAATGTGTCGGTTGAGCTTCTTTGCATTGAGTAAGGACCCACTGATGACGATGTGTGCTTTGTTTGCAACTGCATAGTTCCAAAATAAAATTTTACTGAGTGACGGTTTTTTTTTTTTTTTTTTTTTTTTTTTTTTAAATGTAATACTAGCCGCCTCCAGCGAGCGACCTGTTGGTTCGCCATTTAAATAAATCTTGTTCGGAGAAAATCCTGTTCCTCACGGGCTTCCTTGGCACTGAAATCTCCCGGATTCTGAATGGAATTTAAAATTAAGAATCTTACAAATAGGAGCGGCCCTAGATTAAGTGGCGCCCCTTGCTAATGCAAAAAAAGACATCCCTTTTATGCTCTACTTAGTTTTTGAGTTCGAATGACGGCCCTTCGTAGCCGGCGCCCCGATGCAATGCTTACCGTGTCGGGCTCCCCTGGTTACAAAAATAAGATGGTTAAATGATAAAAACCTACAAAAAGGAACAAATTATTTTCGTCCTATATTAATTCTGAAGAGCTTCTGGATATACTAGCCTTTATCACAGTGGCGGCTCGTGGGATACAGCAAGTACAGCCGGGCTGCACTTGAAATCATCAGCACATACTTTAAAATAATTTATTCTACTAATTTTCCTAAATTCAGATTAGAATTATGGAATTCCTATGGTAAATTAAAAAAATCTCAAAAAAAAAAACCAAACAAAAAAACCGTATTGTGGCCAGATCGCTCATTCAGAAAAAAAGCACTTTAATCTTCCCGCAATTCAATTGGGAAAATCTTTGGTTCAGCCCAGAGCGCTGATAAGAAAATTGGCAGCACCGTTGCCATGACAACGGTTACGTAATCATTTCCTCCGGCATAGGCTATAATGGGGGTACGCAGCTAAGACTCAGCTCATTCAAGATTTTGAAAGGTCGGCAGCACTTGTGAATTCGACTCACTGATTGGCTCGAGAAGTGAGGGAGGGAGTAAGGATTATATTTGTTCGGCAAACTCTCGACTTTATATTGCTGAATTTATCAAGAAGGTAAGCCTGAATAGACGCTTATGAATCGACAATTACCCATCAAAGCAGTATTGTTTTTAAGTAAGCAAGAACTGGCATTTAGAGGACATGGCGTGCGAGAAAATTCTTTAAACATGGGAAATTTTAAAGAGCTTTTAAAATTATTGATATCTGAATTAAAACAACGCCTTTTTATGAGGACATCACTGACCGATTCGCAAGTTTAAAAGAAAGGAGGATTGATTTGACTTATAAAAAATAAGTACGTTTTCTTTTTTTTTTTTTTTTTTCTTTTCTTCTCAAGTTATCGTTACAAAAGAAAATTCTAAGGAAACTTCGAATCAGACACGGATTAATGCAATTTTGAGGATAAGAGCGGCTGGTTGAAATTTATGTCCATTTTATGGAAAAGTAAAATAGGATCTCTTACATTTTTTATGCAATTTCTTTTTTTTTTCCTCGGTGAGGGCTTAATCCGCCAGCTTTTGAATTCAATAACAAAGATTTTCCATTCCTGTCCGGAGGAGGGGGGGGGGAGGCTCATATGCTTCCGGCTGCACTAACAGTTTTGACCACGGGCCGCCACTGCTTTATCAAAAATGGAAAGGAAAAAGACTAAGAAAATCTGAAACACTTTCAGATTTTAAATACGCACTAAAGTGCTATGTATTAAAAGCGTATTACAATCCATGGGTCTTCCCTATTTTCTTTCCTTATTCCACTAAGTTGGAAAGTATAGCATTATTGATGAGTGTGATTAAACACAATTAAAATTGATATTTCTAACAATTTTCTTTCTGGATGTAATGCATTAGAAATAGATGGGAAAAAGCTGTGTAGAAAATGCACAATTCGAACTGAAATAAAGTTTAAAAATTCATTCAGGTGTATTCATAATTCAAGTAGCAAAAGCAGACGATAAATAGCGCTTGGCGCTAGAATCACATCTTCTCAAAATCGCACATCAACCTTTTTTTTTTTTCGCCAAATTAAAAAGTTGCACATTTATTTTCGGGAAATTTCCAAAGTCTATTTTTCTTTTGAGTATAAAACATTTCATTCCTGCTCTGATTTCACATGCACGCGATAATTTAATTGAAAAATAACCTTACAAATAATCCAAACAACAACAAAAAAAAAATCGTTATTCTTTTATTTTTACTTCAATAGTCTGAATAATTTAATAAACGTGCCAAAAATGGCAACCTAGATATGCTCAAACCTCGCTCTTTCCACTGCGGCGTTACAATTGCGAAATGGCGAGAACAAAAATGATCATTTTGCGACACGTTTTTTATCGATATCTCCTAAAATAATTCGAATTTCGAAAAAATCGCTTCGAGGTGTGTCGGGATTCGGGACACATCTTGGAGAATTAGAGTACAAAATTTGGTAGGTCTACCCCAGACAGCACATAAGCTTAAATCAAGCTTGAGATTTGGCTTGGCAATGCAAGGTTGGCTTAAGCTGGATTTTGACTTGCAAATTGCGGTGATGGCGCCATCTGTGAAAGAGAATGGACATTAATTGTCTAGCGTCCTCAAATTTGTTGAAAGTTCGTAAAAGATGCGTTTTAACGGGGAGCGTGTAAACAAACACTAATGGATACAGAGCATTTGGCGCAAAGACGTGCGCTGCGCTGTGGAGGGAAGGATAAACCTGTTTCTACAGGCAGCGGGGAAATTGTACAGTAACCTCGTTAGACAGGAAGCGCGGGAGAAAGATGATAGTCTGCGCCTGTATGAACAGCATAGAAGCTTTAAAAAACAGATATTTTTGCGGTTTTAAAAATATAATGCAGAGTAAGT
The DNA here is from genome assembly GCA_038373885.1 of Cheiracanthium punctorium. Classification (NCBI taxonomy): domain Eukaryota; kingdom Metazoa; phylum Arthropoda; class Arachnida; order Araneae; family Cheiracanthiidae; genus Cheiracanthium; species Cheiracanthium punctorium. The sequence goes on from JAWZYV010008708.1 coordinate 192,526, forward strand.
TATTGAAATAAATTTCTCTCAGTGGAGAACGTTATTGATGCTTGCTATTACACATTTTAATTTTCAAATACTATTTAAGTGCAACTCTACAAACATATTTCACGTTCTGAAGTTTTAATTAATACATAAAAAAAAACGAATGTTATTTGCTGAATTTTAATGACGTTGTTCAGTATTTAAAATTGAGAAGGGATGGGGATATGACTTGTTGCGATCTAAAGTGTATCACAAACGTACACTAAAATGCATAAGTTTCAGCCAATAGTTTCAGTTTAGCCCTTTTTATGTCTCGTTTTTCCATTAATAACTTTAAAATGCTAAACACAGATTATCAATATAAAGGAGTATTCTAACTCGTGTAATCCACCTATTATTATATAAATAATATATTATTATAATAGTAGTCCTATTCATAAGCGTAAAGTTTTCAAAATTATTGGGGGCGCTGGGCCCCACAACCACATATATTCACGTCAGTTGCGTAGGCAAGAGGGGGGGTGTTTGAGGGGGTCATAACCTCCATCAGGAATTTTTTTGCCATACGAAATGTATATTCTTCACTACCTTATCATACACCCGTATTAGGGTGCATCAAAAATCCCCATATTTTTAAAAACTTTATGAAAATTGTCTGCCCCTATGTTATTTTTGTTCGAAATGCTACAAAAACAATATAGATAAAGTTTAGTGAAATTTTAATAACATTTAGGGGGTCCACCGGCCCTAGGAATGTACAACAAAAACAGAAATTCTAAAAAACAAAGCATCATGACAAAAAATAAAAATTAAGTAAGCATTTTAAATAAATAATGCAAATCAGATTTTAAGATTGTTTTGATATATTAAATTTCTAATTTCTAGTAAATTTGTATAGGTACACTCAATTTAAGAGTTGTTCAAGTTTGGCTGTTTTTGTAGATTTTTTTTGTTTTCGTCGATCTTTTTCTACAACTTGCAGAACATTTTGGTAGTGAGCTTCATGTTTCGCAGATTCTATAAAATCAGTACTTAGCTTTCCCCCTCGTTCAGCACAGTCATTGACAACATTCAATGCTTGCAAATTTGTAAATGATGCAGTGTAGGATGCAGACGTTGACCATTCTGTAAGGTCTTTTATTAAAACGCTTGAGTCTAGTTCAAGCAGATAAAATAAAAACCAGGAGTCTGCTCCAACTAAATCAAAAAGCGTATTGAGTTTTTTTTGGAAATTTTTGTTTTCCAAAATCCATGCCATATCTACCAGTACTGTTTCTCAAAAGCTTTGATTGCACTCTCAGATATAATGGGATGGACAACCTTATACGCCATAAGAGAATGAAGCATTTGTAAGTCATTCCTAGGAGCATGTATTGCAGAAACACAAGTTACCACCAGGAGCTGTAAATGAGAGTAACAAAGTTGGCAAAGTCACACAGTTTAGGTACCTGCTGTTTAGATGTTATTGTGACAGTAGGCAGTTGCTGTATTTTGCTGTTCAAGAAGACAAATTTTAATTGTCTATAAAAGTTTTACAATCCAACGTGCTTTGTGCAATGCTCCTGGTCGATTTAATTTAACTTCTTGTTCATTATTAGGAAAGTCTAAATATAATAGGCAAATCCTTGTAAACTCCATATAATCATCCAGAACTGATGGCATATTTTGCTGTTTGGATTGCATTGGTTCTAAGACCACTGGCTATTCTTTGAGCCTGTACATTCATTGATTTTGAGTCACATGGTTTCAATTCACCATTATCAAGATGATCAAAATTGTCCTGAAACCGTTTAAACAAGGTTACATCTGGTGACTTTGAAGCTTCAATCTTTTGATCATCAAAAACATGAGATAAAATGACTTCTCCAATGTGATGACGGCAAGCTGACCAAAGAAGTGCACGTCCCAGTTTCTTTTGTATACTGACGCAGGCAGCAGTAATATGACCCATGTTAGAAGAGGTTGTGTCAAATGTCATGTTCACGATGTTTCTGTGCACTGCCATGAGATGAGCTGCTCATATATTACTGTGCAATGACTCCACCGCACTCACGATTTGTTCCTAGTGAATAGGAACCTTGCTGGCACACCAAGAATCTTTTGCTGGTGAACATCTCCCACGACAATGCTGAGGCATTCTTTTTTGTACTTATTGGACAAAGCTGTTGAAAGTTTTGTATGCCAATGCAAAGTTGTGTATTTAGGAAAAGACCACTGCTCCTTGCAAGCAGCTGAAATTTCCTTTGCAACTTGTCTTCTTGATCTATCTGCTGTTGAAGATGAAGCTGCAATTGTACTTGTATCTCCTCTTATTTCATTAATTAGTGCTTTTGTATAAGCTGCTTGTTGACCTGGACTCATATTTAAGCATATTGCTACTGAAACAAGATTGGGTTTTTTTCATAATATCATATGGTATAAATAACATTGCGCCTGTTCGTTTCTTTTGATGACGATTTCGAGCACTTCCTGAGGGTTCTTTACAATCAAAGTTTTCATCAGTAACATCATTTGTTTCACTTTGATCATCAGATTCATCAATAGGACTAGGAATATAATTTAATATTAAGTTGGAACTAAGTTTCTTTTCGATTTTCCCTCTTCTCATTTGTAGTAACTGTAGCCGTTGTTCCTTTCGTTTCACTTTTTCCCCAAGACATTTATCATATGATCCCATTGTTGCCAAACGGACGCTTTGCATTGACTTAAGGAAAGCAAGATATTCATTGTTTAAACTTTATTTGTTTTTCTAGATTAACAGGCCATAAAGGAAACGTTAAGGCTAATATCCCTTCCATCTGCTTTACCCTGTCTCTAGTATTAGCCCAGACAGCACATAAGCTTAAATCAAGCTTGACATTTCTTTGAATTTCACGCATTAATGCAAGCTTGACAGTTCAACTCATTCTAAGCTGGCAGCAAGCTTGCAGGAGTCAAGTTGAATTGTCAAGCTTAAATACAGCTTGATTTAAGCTTGACAATTGATACTCGCGTGATTTTTCCTTTTTAAAGGAGCGTTGATGGCGCCATCTGTGAAAGAGAATGGACGTTAATTGTCTAGCGTCCTCAAATTTACTGAAAGTTAGTAAAAGATGTGTTTTATTTTATTACCAGTGCCATATATATTACCGGCAAGGCAAACGGGGCAACTGCCCAGGGCCTACAGATTTTAGGGCCCAAAAATCTTACATCTTACACTTTTGTAATTTTAAAATAAAATTACAAAGGATTAAAAAAAAATTCAGAAGTTAAATAATTTTTTTAATTATAAAGTATGAACAATGAAAATAATTCAAATTTACATTTGTATAAATTAATTTAAACTTATTTTTAATTCTTCGAAATGCTCTATATCGATACAGCATACCAATATATGTAGGAAAATAACTAACCACATTTGTAAAGAGAATTTTTAGCGTTAAAAAATAGCAAAATTTTTCAATTATTTGTTATTATAAGAAATATTTACAAAAATGACTAAAGTGTTTGTATTCCATACATGTTATGTTAGCAACTGTGATATAGCATTTCGAAGTAACATTTAACTATCTGTTTCTTTGATTTCAGATTACTTAACACAAAATTTGTGTTAAGTAAGTAAACCCATTCTATATTTCCAAATATGGAAATTCTTCAAAATAAAATACAATTATACTTCGAAATTGATTTCAATGAATCAGTCGTTTGTCTCTATTTTGGCCAGCGGCAGTATTGCTCATGAGTGTTGCGAAAGTTTTAAAACATGTGTTGCTCTTAAGTTTATATTATGTTTATTTCCCTATTAGTAGAGTCTATAAGTCACACATAACATTATTTTAATTTTGATGCATCCCATGAAAAAAAAAACAAATAACATATCGCCCACTTATCAATCTGGCCAGAAAACCGCTTGATAATTCACTTCAAACTTTAGTCATAACTCCATCGAAGCTTGGTAGCTGAATGGATAACACGCTCGGGTACGAACCGAAAGGTCCCGGGTTCTATTCTAGCCACGGACACTAGATGGAAACAGATTAAATTAAATTGAAATTACAGCGTAGAGGGGAAAATGCGTGGCAAAGTAAAATATGTGGGGCGCGTTCCCCAGCGGGCGCCCCGTGTATTTAGAATTTTTTTTTTTTAAATTTTTTAAGCTTGAAATTAAGCTTGATATGTCAAGCTTAACGCAAGCTGGGCAAGTGTAAACTAGAACACTTGATTCAAGCTTGCATCAAGCTTACACGCTTGGAATTTTCAAGCTTATTGACTTGATAAATCAAGCTTGCTGCAAGTTTGATGCAAGTTTGCTGTGCTGTCTGGGAGGTGCAGATCTTCGATTAAGGGGTATCGCTCTTAGTTTTGAATTATCATCAAGAAGTTTTATAATTTTTTCACAAGCTTTTCGTTCACTGATCATTGGGATATTGGCTTTTTCATAAAATAGCTTTACTTGCGAAAGGACTAGTTTCGAAGACTCCCATTTAGTTTTACTTTCATGGAGACCTTCTTCAATATATCATCACAAGATATTTTGCTACCAAGCATTTTTGATGACAATCTGATTTCCATTGTGTAATCCAAACAAAAGATGCAACTTAAGTCACTGCAGTGTATCCAAATCAAAACCAAAATTAAAAATAAATAAACTACATTAATAGAAAAATCAGCTCAAACTTAAAGCCAGTTTCACACGCAAAACTGATTTAAAAAAAAAAAAAAAAAAAAAAAAAAACACCTTACTGGAATTAAAATAAACAGGAAATGCACTTTGTTCTAAGCAATTGTAATCACAGTCAGTCTTGTCACATGTTCAAAAAAAAAAAAAAACAGGAGTAGAAAGAAACAGGAAATACATTTCATTCCGAAGTGTTACTGTTGCCACATGGTACTTTATTAACTTTAATTATTTTTATGGTCCATATTTTATTTTAATCACTATTCCTAGATAATTGTAAAACAATTGATAAAGCAATTTATGATGAATTATAAAAGCAAATAATTATAAAATATATTGAATTTAGTGATTTTATGAATCAAATCTGTAAATTCAAACTTGTTTTGGACCCCCTAAAATTGTTCCGAAAACAAAAAAGTTTGGTATGACAACTTTTTGCGGGTAATGGAACATTTTCAGACTGGGGACAAAGTGATTTATTTCTAGAAGGGATTTTGATGCACCCTAACCCGTATACATCTATGTGAGTTGCAGAAGTCGTAACCCCCCCCCCCCCCCCATGAAAAATTTCTGGCTACGCCACGGATTCACGTACATATAACCAGAGCCGGCCCGAAGGGCGTGCGGGGCCCCAGGCGAAGCGCAAGAGAGGGGCCTCTTTTCTATCATGTTTTATGTAAGTTGCTACTAGCACTGCCAGTACATATTAGTTTTATCTCTCGGTTTTTCTTGGGATATATCGCAACCATCTACCAAGCTCGGTCTAAAACGATAGCAAAAATATGGCCCAGGAGCGAGGCCTCTTTAAGTGCGGGGCCTTAGGCGATCGCCTACATTCGCACCCCCCTTGGGCCCCTTGGGCCGGCCCTGATATAACTTACTCATAGCTGCCATCTATTACGGAATTTAATTAACCACTTTTTCTACATGATTTTTCGGCTTAAAAAATAGCAAAATTTTTGTGCTGTGCGCGCGAGCTGGTTACTATATAGAAAAAAAATAATTAAAAAATATACTGTTTACAAAAAGTGGTTAATTATATTCCGCAGTAGTTGGCAGCTATGACTGAAGTGTAAATTATTGGAGGCGCTCGAGCTGTATGGGTCCATAGAATTCTACACCTATGTAAGGTAAATATCCATGTTAGTATCTTCCTACCATGTTATAAGTTAAAAAAAAGAAGGAAAGTAAAAAATCCAAAGGAGGGAAAAAAACATTTTCGATGAGATAGTACATTTTAGGCACATCTGAACTTTTCTTCATTTCATACTTTACATTGCATAAATCTGATTTTAATTAACCAGAGCCTGGCGAGGGCAGCTTATAGTAACACTGTGTGTTACGTGGCGTCACAATGAATACTAAATCATGATTGAAATCAAAAGAAGAAAATTTTTAAAAGTAAAGGTTTTTTTTTTTTTTTTAAACGTTTGTAAATGACGTGAAATATATATATTTTTTTAATGTTAGTATAAATTAGTTTTCTGTAGTGGTAAATTATTGGGTGGGCTCAGCCCCTATTCACAATTTATTGGGGGGGGGGGGGGGGCTCGAGTCCCACGGGCCCATATAACTCTACGCCTATGGTCCTATTATTATCTCTGACTGCAGTATACAGATAAAGGCTACTAAATTTTTACAGATGCGTTTGTATACATGTATATATATATTTATATTATTTATATATATTTATATAAATATTCATGTATTTTCAATTCTTAGAGAGTGTTAATTATAATGTCTAGTTTTTTATACTTTTTTTTCTTTCTGTACATATAGATACATAATAAGCAGAACTGGCTATATGTTAAAATATACAATGCTTCGTGAATACAAAAATAATTCTTTGAAATCAATATCTTGATAATAATTCAGAGGTGTATTATGTTTGAATATCTACGATATACATGTAGATACATATATCATGAATTTGCCTTTATAAAAGTATTTCGATATTCGTAAGGTAAGGTTGGGTAAAATGAGTAGACATTTCTTTTCTTATCAAAAATATAAATAGTTGGATTTTTAAATGCTTTTGCTTTTTTATCTGTATTTTCAGACATTAGTGGCCAACATTGATACTCATTAATATCATAACATTAGTACTCATTAAAAATTTTATTAGTTGCATTTGGTAACATAATATTAGCACTTATCTGCTTATTAAATCCTTGTTCTTTTTTATGTCTCTAAAAAACTTTTAAGAAACTAACACATTCCAGTAATGTGAGAAGTCCTGTTATTATTTTGAATTTAGAAAAGGTCTGAACAAATTATTATCAGAAAAAGATAAGAAGTTGTTTATATATACTCTATTTATGGTTTAGTGTGGTGGGGTAAAATGGCTATGCAGTTAAAGCTTAGTTAAGCATTGTAAATTCTTATAAGAAATAGAATAGTCTTGTAGAATACATTTTAAAATAAATTTTTTGTTAGTTAAAAAGAGTTTATATTGTATTTAAAAAGTTTTAAATAATAGTATGGTAGTCATGAAAAAGTGTTAATACTTCTATTTTACTAAGTAATGCCTGGAAAGTATATTAGAAAAAATTACTAAATATTCAAATGCTAACCCATTGGACAGAAATGCTTTAGAACATAGAATAATGTTAACTGAAAAATCTGTGTCCATAGAAAATGCCAGTGAACAAACTAGTTCAAGCTCATCAGCCAACAATCTTTCAAATGAAATAACTTCAAGCATTTTCAGGGCCATTATCTATCTATCTATCTACATATATATACATATATATATATTTTTGTGAGTCATGGCAGAAAGAAAATAACATTTGATACAAATGTACTGATTTTTGTCTGTTTTAATCTATCATCCATTTTACTCTTACCTTCATGGAAAAAACAGCTCTTCATCAAGTTTAATATTTTTGCATTTAAAACTAATGTAGGTATGTATATAAAATCTTTTCAGGCGTGAAGGTGATCAATGCATTGCATAAAATAACTCAACAAATTGGAATGTTTAACATTATTAGTACAGAAAACATCCCATGAATTTTAAAAAAAGTTTGTTTTCATACCCAGGATTTATATTTCTTTAGCGTATAGCACCTAATTTATATGGACAGTGTAGGTCTTTTGCGTTTAGTTACAAAACTAAAATTCAGCTATATTTTGGTCTTTTTAAATGTATTATTTTATAAATACTTCCTAATGAGTGCTAAAGATGATATTTTTCAGTTCTTTCATTGTTTTAAGGCATTTTGGTGCTTTATTCTGATCTGACAATCAATATATTATGAATTATTGCAGCTGTGTCTTTGCTGTATCTCAGTTTGTAAATCCTGCTAATTTAAATATGTTTATGCTGTAAAAAAAACATGTTTTGTTTATATTTTTATTAATTTAGCAGAACTGATGCATTCTAACTGTGATGAAGCTTGGATATTCTTGTTTATAATTTCTTTCTTTTTTTTTTTTTTTTTGGAACAATGACTTTTTTTTAAAGCGTTTAATTTATACGGTCTTTAAATATCTGGCATGTGAACGTTGGTCTGATATATAGCTACAATTTTTTTATTTTGAAATCTCATAAAATACACTTTTGTTGCTAATATTTGTAGAATTTATAAATACAGTTGGCTCTCTATTTAACGACGCTCTACTTAACGACGATCTCTATTTAAAGACGATATTCCAAAGTCCCGAACCCTCCAACATAAAAAATCTCTATTTAGAGACGATGCTGTTTCTGTTTAACGACGATTTTTCTTCTACATGATAAACTTTTTTTTTTTTTTTTTTTTTTTTTTTTAAACTTCTTATCTAGAACTGGGGAATCTTCTGTGGGCGAACAAGTTTGGTTTCAATAACAGAATAGGACTTTCCTTGATGTTTGCAATGTTTTAATTAGACTTGTTGCAATGAGAGAAAGGGGGAGGGGAATTCGGGGATTACTGTTTAGCGGAAGATGGGCTATCCTTCACGGAGCTCTTGGTGCGGTGGTCAAATCAATCAGTTGACTCTCCCTGTTGTCATACGACTTACAATAGCTGACCTGTGCAATAGCAACCCTTTCTCACTCCTTCCAAGAAGCAGGTGTTTGGTTATGTGTTCATTTTAGAAAATTCATGATTGTGTGTAGCAGCTCATATTCGTACGAACACAAAGCGAGCAGAGAAAAATGGTATCGAAGCGAAAACATCTTACACTACACGAAAATGTGAAAATAATTGAAGAGTGGGAGAAAAGTTTTGGAATTTCAAAAGTCCAATTCGCAAGACAATTTCAGATACCTGAGGCTACTCTCAAGGGTATTTTAGCATGTAAAGAAAAAATTCTTGAAGCAACAAAACAGTTTGGTTTGGGATCCAAATCCAAATGACAGAAAATTCAATGTAGCCGATCAGAAGAGTTTTGATAAGGCACTCCTAGAATGGTTTCATGAAGCAAGAGCATCCAACATTCCAATTTCCGGTGTGATATTTAAAGAAAATGCTATTCTTCTGGCAGAAAAGTTTGGACTGCAAAATTTTCAGGCTTCGGCTGGCTGGCAAGAAAAATTCAAAGAAAGATATGGACTTGCATTCAAAAGCATATCGGGTGAAAGTGGCTCCGTAGATGAAAAAATAGTGGAAGAGTGGAAAATAGAGCTAGCTGAAAGGGATATTAGATGGATATGACCAGAAAATATATTCAACGCAGATGAGACTGGCCTACTCTACAATATGATGCCTAATAAAACTTTATCGTATAAGAGCGAGAAATGCTTTGGCGGAAAACTCAGTAAGGAACGATTGACTGTTTTACTATGCACTAATGCTGATGGATCAGAGAAACTTCCACCTCTAGTTATAGGCAAATCAAAGAATCCAAGGTGTCTTAAGAACATCAATAAGAAACCCTGTGAATACCAGAATAACACAAAAGCATGGATGACATCATCGATTTTTATTGACTGGATTAGAAAATTTGATGCAAAAATGCATAAAGAAAAGAGAAAAGTGTTACTTTTACTCGACCGCTGATTACAGAAATACAGAAGAAATTTTTGAAGAAATACGAAATGAAAACACACTGTCAGACGACAAAAACGAAATTGAGAATACGGATGAGACATCGCCACAGTCTTACACAGATGCGACTTCTGTTCTAGATGTTCTCCGACGCTATATCATCTCATCGAACATGGAAAATGACACATTTACCATTTTAGAAAATCTGGAAGACAGAATAACAAAAACAAGGCGAAAAATGAAGCAATCAACACTTTTAGATTTTTTAAAAACATAATTTTATTGTATTGTTTGTATTTCTTTTATGCAACTTAAAATATTTTTTGTGAATAAAATAATATAATAGTAATAAAAAAAAAACCATTTTTAAACACGCCAATATATTAGGAAATATATTGACAGTCCTAAGCCTGTAAAGTGTGAAGGGAATTTTTTTTTTTTTTTTTTTTACAAATTCTGTGTTTAAGGACGATCTCTATTTAAGGACGATTTTTCGCGGCTCCTTGAATAGGGATGGACGCGAGACGAAAAATAGGCGTCTCGCAAAACAGCCAAAAAGCTTTGTCTCGTCTCGCAAAAATCCCTATATCATAATGTTAAAAATGTTTGTCTCGTCTCGCAAAAAATCTGCAAATCTCTGTCTCGTCTCGCAAAATGCTGTCTCGCGTCCATCCCTATCCTTGAAAGTCGTTAAACAGAGAGCCAACTGTACATATTTTCCATCTTTGTGCACTCTTAGCTCTTTCTGGGATTTATTCAGGGGGTAACCAGAGGAAATACATATTTCGCCATTTGTCTTACTTCATACCTTTGTGAAACTACCTCTTCAATGTAAAAGTCATTTGAAAATTTAAACTTACCATAACTAAATATCATAGTAAAAGTGTACTAACTTATTCTTATTTCTCTATTCTGCTTAACTTAACTTTTTATAAATTACTTTTAATCATAATAAAAAGTAACCTACGGAGTTGTGCATAGTATCAAAATTGTGGCATTTTTGATTATCCAAAAGCAGTCGGTCCCAATTACTTTGGATAAACAAGATTCTACTGTAAAGTATTTATACCATACTTTTGTATTCTCTCACTCCCCTCAATATTTATATGTGCATGTTACCATTCATTTGAATTATACATAAAACTAAAATATAAACTTAAAAAAAGATATTAAAAAATATTTTATTAATGGACCGAATAATTCAAACTATTAACAATGCTTTTTGGTTACACAACAGTTTCTTTTAACAAATACTGTAGACACAAATGAAATAATCTTAAATAAAAGCTATATGTAGCTAATTCTTTATGAAAAAGCACTGCATAATTAATTCTTTATATTTCATTATAATTTATATTTATTTACACTATTAAAACACAAAACTTATCCATTATCGCATAAAACGCAACGATGACGATCAAAACCTAAACAAAGCCAAGATATCTGATCCACCCAAACAATGCGTCGCAAATCCAGATCGGCTTATCCACGGCGGCGTTCGCTTTTCGCCAAGCGGTTGGCGCGTAAAGCGCCAGTGCTCTGTATCAATGAGTGTTTGTTTTCACGCTAACGGGGGATGGGTTTTTTATTACCAGTGCCATATTACCGGCAGGGCAAACGGGGCAACTGCCCAGGGCCTACAGATTTTAGGGCCCAAAAATCTTACATCTTACACTTTTGTAATTTTAAAATAAAATTACAAAGGATAAAAAAAGATTCAGAAGTTAAATAATTTTTTTAATTATAAAGTATGAACAATGAAAATAATTCAAATTTACATTTGTATAAATTAATTTAAACTTATTTTTAATTCTTCGAAATGCTCTATATCGATATAGCATACCAATATATGTAGGAAAATAACTGACCACATTTGTAAAGAGAATTTTTAGCGTTAAAAAATAACAAAAATTTTCAATTATTTGTTATTATAAGAAATATTTACAAAACTGACTAAAGTGTTTGTATTCCATACATGTTATGTTAGCAACTGTGATATAGCATTTCGAAGTAACGTTTAACTATCTGTTTCTTTGATTTCAGATTACTTAACACAAAATTTGTGTTAAGTAAGTAAACCCATTCTATATTTCCAAATATGGAAATTCTTCAAAATAAAATACAATTATACTACGAAATTGATTTCAAAATCAGTCGTTTGTCTCGATTTTGGCCAGCGGCAGTATTGCTCATGAGTGTTGCGAAAGTTTAAAAACATGTGTTGCTCTTAAATTTATATTATGTTTATTTCCCTATTAGTAGAGTCTCTAAATCACACATAAAATTATTTTAATTTTGATGCATCCCATGGAAAAAAAAACAAATAACATATCGCCCACTTATCAATCTGGCCAGAAAACCGCTTAATAATTCACTCCAAACTTCAGTCATAGCTGCACAAGGCTCTGGTGGCTGAATGGATAACGCGCTCGGCTACTAATCGAAAGGTCCCGGGTTCTATTCTAGCCACGGACACTCGATGGAAACAGATTAAAATAACTTAAAATTACAGCATAAAGGGGGAAAATGCGCGGAAAAATAAAGTGTGTGGGGCGGGCGCCCCGTGTATTTAGAAAAATTTTTTTTTGGAAAATTTTATAAGTTTGAAAGTTCAAGCTTGATATGTCAAGCTTAATACAAGCTGGGAAAGTGTAAACTAGGACACTTGATTCAAGCTTGCATCAAGCTTACACCACTGGAATTTTCAAGCTTAATTCAGGCTTATTGACTTGATAAATCAAGCTTGCTGCAAGTTTGATGCAAGTTTGCTGTGCTGTCTGGGACGATCACCCGTTTCGGAGCTACGCGAGACACAGACAGACAGATAGACAGACAAACTAAAGAACAGTTTACAGATTGTTTTATTTATATAGATGTGAGATCTCAAGCACACACAGAAAAGTTTTCGTGAGTGCAGAACACTTGCATATATTTAAAGGCATGGCTTAATTTGCAAGGGAGCACACGGGAACTCAGCTCCACTACTTCTTTTTTCTCAGTAAATTTTTTACACTAAATTGAAAATTTTAATAGCCTTCGTAATTGTTTCGGTTGATATTAATTTTATTGCATTGTGTACTATTTCAGAGGTAAGCAAAAATCCACTTAATAATACAGTAAATTAAGTAATATTAATGTTAAAATAAATGGAAACTTTGTGAAAAAAACACACATAAAAGGTTACTTCAAGGCGTAACGATCGTTTCGACCGAAAATTCGTTCGGTCTTCTTCAGACAAACCCTTCCGTCAAACAGAGCAGAGGGAACTGAAAAAGATAAAAGGTTTTATCGGGAGTCTTTTCCGTTATGTCTTTCCAATGATGAGAGCGAACATTTTAAACATGGGTTCAAAAGTGGGTTAAACCAGGGCCTGGTTAAACCCCTAGCAACTTGACTAAATTGTAGGTTCAATGCGCTCAAGGGACGTCTCCTCATCGCTCTTCACTTGGATCCGGTACTCACGTGGGGCAGATTTTCAAGCAAATATTCATAGGAAAAAATTGGGTTTGCTTCTAACCACTTCTATCGTTTGTAGCTTGCCGAAGGGAACGGACCATCCCTTCCGCCTTCCCCATTTCTACTCCATGCAGACATATCAAAGGGGGCAGTGGCGTAGCGAGGGGGGGTTGGGTGTCAGACCCCTCCCTAAAATTTAGCAGAGTTCTATTATTGACATGAAGACTGCGATCCATAATGTAGATTATCCGTTACATCAGTGCCTAAACCCCCCTAATTTTTTTTTTTCTGGCTACGCTACTTCTGAAAGGGGGAGGAATTGGGTGTGATCTTGATTAGGGATGCACATGAGACGAAAAATCAGGCTCTCTCGTCTTGCAAAATCCCTATATCATAATGAAAAATGCACTGGCGTAGCCAGGATTTTGTTTCGGGAGGGGCACAGAGAGTTTTGTCCAACTAATTAATATTCTAATTATTAATTGTAATTAGAAATATTTTAATTATTAATTAATCTTAAATTTAAAAATTTTATAATTATTAATTATAATTAGAAATAATATTCTAAGTACTAATTATTACTAAAAATAAGATTCTAATTATAATATTACTTAATTAGTAATTTCACAAAAATATCCTTAAATATATGTGTAAAGATGCTATTCAGTATTAATTTCCCGAGTTAATTAATAATTCTTCAATATAATTATCTCTGTAGATAGATGCTTATGTACCGGTTTGTCTGGCGATTATCTCAACCAGATAAGATTTTTTTTTTAAATCCAGGCCCGTATCTGCTACTACAATAAGTCTTATTTTACAATAAATATATCTTAAGGAAGATACTGAAAAGAAAACTAAATAAATGACTTTTAAATCTCAATAAACGTCCATAGTAAAAAATATTTCTATGTAAAATTTTCTAGTTATAAACAGGAAATATATCAATCTATCCCGGATTTTCAATCAGCTCATTTGCAGCTGCATATAACTAATACATACAGGTTGATTCAAAATTAGTGTGACCAATTTTAAAAGCGTATAATTATTTATGGTAAATTTTAATTTACCAAAACTATCTAAACTTTGAAAAGAAATGAAATATGGCTGGAAATCAAGAGCTCCAGGGGGGAAATGTGGACGAAAGGAAGTCATCGGTGAAAAAGAAAAAAAGAAGCTGAAAAGACTTATCGTTTTAGAAAATCCTCTTAGAGGATCCTAAGAACTTTAGTAAAGAAACTACAGGTATCCCAATCGACAATTTGCCGTCAGATAAAGAAAATTGCAGGGTTGGAAAAAAACCCGGTTTATTTGAAAAAAACCAAAAAACCGGGTTTATTTGGTTTAAACCGGGTTTCTTTGGTTTAAACCAGTTTTTTTTGTTTTTTTTTAATCCTTTTATAATTACATGTTACATATTTATAAATAAAATTATTTGTAAAATGTTCAAATAAAAATTAATATTTCTTCTGAAAATAATTAAAACAAAGTAAATAAAAAATTGTTGCTATACTTATGTGGACATTGAAATCATTCAATTTTAATATTTTATTTAGAGATACTATTTTTTTATATTTAGTATCTACTTATATAATACGCTAATGTATGCGGTACCAAAATTGACGATATTTTTATGCTGGGAGCGGCAAGAACTAGATGTAAACATTAGCGTAATAACAATAACACACGTGCAAAAATCCAGATTAACAGTTCAATGACATCAAGTGAAGCAAGCCTATTTGTTACTGGTTACGTGTGTCACGCAGTAGATAGATTAAAAAATAACAATGTATGTGCAAAGAAGCAAAATCTGTCGGATTTTTTTACTTCACGTTTATTGCACATTTAAAAAAAAAAAAAACTACTTTGCAATGAAGTATATTTTAGCCATTTCGTGTTTCCATACACGAAAAAGCAAATTGTTTCTTTTTGATTTGATTAATGGCAACGGTACTCTGAGTGATCTGCCAAGGATAGGAGATGCCTTGGCAGGAGGACTTTCTAAGGGGTTTTAACGCGTATCCACGTTACATCTGGAGAAAACCTACCAAAACTGCAGACCGTTAGACCGACAGCCGCATAATGGGACCCAAATCCGGGACCCTCACACTTCGGCCATCTACCATTTTCAGTGACATTACCACCGTGCCATGATGAGGACCCCAAAATCTTTCGGATCTATTCACATGTCCCATGGTCACCATCAGCTTTTGTCATGATACCCCCAAAATTTGTAGCAACCATAACCTAAATACATTTCATGACAAATACTGTTAAAACCATGAAATATGATTTTCGTTGAAAGGACTCCGATAATTTAGACAAAACTGACTGAGTAAATATGGTAAGATATGGGTAGCGTTGCCAGGCGTCCGGATAAAGCCGGACATAGTTAGGCTTTTTGATTGCGTGTCCGGCCAAACTGAACGGTGTCCGGCTTTTGACTGGTGACTTTGGCTGATGAGTCATAAAGTACTTGAACTGATTTGGCATTCGATGCTATTTATATTTCATTAGAATTGAACAAGATTCGTAGTAATAATAAAAAAGCTTGATTTTACATACAATTTTTTTGTCGTACCTATTAATACTGAGACAAAATCCTCAATATTGTAGGCTGTCCGGCCTTTTTACCCAAATGTTTGGCCAAACTGGATGGTCTGTCCGGCTATTTGGTTTGGCGACCTGGCAACCCTAGATATGGGGGGCGAAGCTCGCCACCTTGGCAGCTAGTATATTATAATACAATAGTAATTGTTTACTACATTTTACATGGAATATTGCTCTTAGACTCATCAGTAATAATGGTGATATTTAGTTCAAAATAATACTTTTAAGGTTTAGAAGTAAGTTGTTAAAACACAAAACCTCTATTTTGGAAAAGTTCAAGTATCAAGCATTATTCAAGTAAAAAATGCAGCCTATAATTTAAGTTTAATTAATAATTTTTAATAATTATAAAACAATAAGGTATCTAGAGTGATATAATAAACTTATTCTTGATACTTATGAGGATAAATTAAAAATATATTAGAACGTATTCTATCTGTAGTATTTGTAATTTTAAATTATTCTTTTAAAAAAACCAATTGGTTTTTTTGAGAAAAAAACCATTTGGTTTAAACCATGGTTTAAACCGTGGTTTAAACCAGTCGGTTTAAACCATGCCAACCCTGGAAAATTGCCTATAAAAATTGAAGAAACCAGTTTGTCATCAAATATCTGCAAACACTGTAGAAAAACGGAGAAGACGGTGTTGGCCTCTGTATTTAATGTTAAGCAAAGGTAGATACAAAACATGGATAACTTCTGATGAAGCGTTGTTTCGTCTGTAATTCACAACTGGCAAAAGGAGGTTCAATATATTTCACGCGAACAGCGTCGCAAAGACGCAGCTGTTTTGCAGAAGGCAAGTTGGACGTTAGGTACTGTGGTATGGATGGGAATGTCCTCTCAAGGCTTAATAAAATCATTTTTTGCAGAACCAAAGGTTAAAATTGATGCTAAATACTATCAGAATAAAGTTCTGAAGCACATGATCAAAGAAAGTAAACGTCCCCCAAGAAAACTTTGTTTTACACCAAGATTCTGCACCAAGCCATACTGGAAGGTCAACTGTCAAATGGCTGAAAGATTTAAAAGAAAATTGACTTTATTTCTCCTGAAAAATGGCTACTATCATCCCTTGACTGTGCTAATTGCGATTATTTTTTTATGGGATACTTAAAAGAACAATGAAGCCTATGATCCTTAAATAGACGCAAGGTAAGAACACTTTAAGGGCTTTAAAAAGCAATCAAAGAGGAAGTTGGAAAAATACCTCCAAAAATGGTCTAAAAAGCTCTTTTGTCTTGACCTAAACGTTCACTTAAAGTGTACTATGCTAAAGGAAACCACATTGAAAATTTCGTTTAAATAACTTTAATAAAATTTTATGATGCTCTGAAATTGGTCACGTTATTTTTGAATCAACCTGTATTTTATAATGAAGATCACGCAAACACAAACCTATCATTATTTTTATAATTAACAGCCACAGAACAGCGACGCTAATTTTAAGAAAGGTATAGCTTGAAGAAAATCATCCAAAACTCTGGTTTCTGCAATAAAGTTGTGTGTGTGTGTGTGATCACTAGATTAAAATACCCTACACAATTCAAATACAATATTAAAATAACAAAGATATGACTTAAGGAGAATCTTCCAAAACTTTGACCTTCTGTATAAGGTTGCTGACAGGATTAGAATATTATACGTATACAATGCAGGCACAATATTGAAATAACCCCAGACATCACTTGAAAAAAAATTCCGAAACTCTGCTCTTTGGAATAAGGTTGATCACAAGATTAAAATTTTCTGCACATTGCTAACAAAGTACGTATTAAAATAACACAGACGTCACTAGAAGAAAATCATCCAAAACTCTGGTTTCTGCAATAAAGTTGTGTGTGTGTGTGTGATCACTAGATTAAAATACCCTACACAATTCAAATACAATATTAAAATAACAAAGATATGACTTAAGGAGAATCTTCCAAAACTTTGCCCTTCTGTATAAGGTTGCTGACAGGATTAGAATATTATACGTATACAATGCAGGCACAATATTGAAATAACCCCAGACATCACTTAAAAAAAAATTCCGAAACTCTGCTCTTTGGAATAAGGTTGATCACAAGATTAAAATTTTCTGCACATTGCTAACAAAGTACGTATTAAAATAACACAGACGTCACTAAAAGAAAATCTTCGAAAATTCTGTTTTTTGGAATAAAGTTGGTTCAAAATATATAGAATTTTTCTACTTAAGCAGTCTGAAAAAATATAATTAATTGCAAATTTTCGACTTGAATAAGTGCTGAGTTGTACTTTATAATTTAATTAACATCTAGATTTAAGAACATCTTACATAATATTGGGAAGATTAAATGGTAAAAATACACCGGATTTGATTTCTTAATAAAAAAAGAAAAAAACAGACGTACAAAACTTTCCAGAACGGATAAGTTCTTAAAATTATTGAAGGGGGAGGGGTTGCACTCATCGCAAGTTGGTGAGCCATAAGTCAGGGGGGTGGGCACTAGAGATGAGATGGACTCAGCCCGAGCCCAAACCAGGCTCGGGCTTGTGAGAAATTTCTCTTTTGTTAAACGTATTCCTTACAAACAGATTTTAAAAAGTGATTCTTTGGAGAATTAAACTAATTAATATTATTTGATAAACTTTAATATAACGAATTAGGTAGTGCATTAATAGTTTGCTGTTATATTTGTCTTTAATTTGCACAAACGGCAAAATTTATGATATTCTACTAATGAAGTCATTGACTTTTATATACCTATTAGCTGAAATTTCGGGCTCGGACTTCGGCACCCTGCATAAGTACGAAGTTTTAACATATTTAAAAAACAAAAATGAAAATAGGTCTATTTAATTGTTTAACTTAGAAGAAAAATATATTTAATAGAAAGTTGCATTTTAATGAACAACTTAATGTCTTATTTTAGAATCAGAATATAAAGGTATTAAGCTCCGATTTTTCAGATTAATTTCAAAGCAAAACTACTGTTCTCATTGGTTGCGGTTTTAAATTACAAAGAAAGCACTTAAGAATATTTAATTTTTTTTTTTAAACTGTGAGTAGTAAAAATATTAAGAAGAAAAAATTACTGAGAGTATTTTTATTTAAAAAATACAGACTTAGTGGACTGTAGATAGACCTTATATTTAGTCGTGAGCCGGATATCCGAAAGAGAAGTCGGATATCCGGTGATTGTGATTCGGATATCCGATGATACTTCGGATATTGATAAATCAGACGGATATCAAGTGCATCCCTAGATATTTCAAATATTCATTTATTCTTTACCAGAGCATAGAAAACAGTATTTATAAAGTTTTATAAAACTTTAGAACAGAAAAACAAATTACAGATTTACCCTCTTGTCAGTTGAAAAGGTGGGTATAAAGGAAACATTTCTTAAATTACACATTAATGAAAATATATGATAATACAAATTTTCCAACATGCTTAAGAAGATATTATGTCGCATGTATTATGCCATCGTTTATATTATCATTTAAAAACACAATGAAATATTGAGTATTTACTTTAGTTTCTTTTCCTGATGTGCTTTCTGAAGTTTTCTGGAAATATCTGTTCATCTATGGCTTTTTCCGCTTCCTGTAGATTTGAGTCTTCATTGTTAGCAGGCAAACTATGTATAATTTTTGGAATTTTATTTAAAATTTCTCCTACTCAACGGGCACTTTCTTGAGGCCATAATCTCTATTCGAACCCACCAACTGGACAGAACAGCACACTATTCAAAAACACGAGCATCTGGACCTTGGGAATGGTGGGGAAAGGGTCAGCTTGTGCCCCTCCTTGAAATTTTATCCTTAATAGAAAGAATTATTTTTGTATACACCATAGTTTAAAAATACCACAGGCATAAGCGTAAAGTTTTCAAAATTATTGGGGGGGCCGGGCCCCACAACCACATATATTCACGTCAGTGGAGTAGCCAAGGGGAGGGGGTTGTACCCCCCATGAGGAATTTTTTGCCATACAAAATGCATATGCCTCACTCCCTTATCATACACCCGTAACGTATATGTGAGTCGCAAAAGTCGTACCAACCCCCCTTCCCCTTAAAAAATTTCTGGCTACGCCCTAATTTATGTACATATAACTTACTCTTACTGCCAACTTACTGCCAACTAGTACGGAATAGAATTAACCACTTTTTCTACATGATTTTTTGGCTTAAAATATAGCAAAATTTTTGATCTGCGCGCTCGAGCTGGTTACTATTTTGAAAAAAAAATAATTTTAAAATATACTGTTTACAAAAAGTGGTTAATTATATTCCGTAGTAGTTGACAGCTATGACTTACTATGTGTAAGTGTAAATTATTGGAGGCGCTCGAGCTCTATGGGTCCATAGAATTCTACACCTATGTAAGGTAAGTATCCATGTTAGTATCTTTCTACGATGTTATAAGTTAAAAATAGAAGCAAAGAAAACGTTTTTTAAACGTTTGTAAATGGCGTGAAATACTTTTTTTTATGTTAGTATAAATTAGTTTTCTGTATTGAGTGGTAAATTATTGGGTAGGCTCAGCCCCTATTCACAATTTATTGGGGGGGCTCGAGCCCCACGGGCCCATATAACTCTACGCCTATGACCACAGGTAGCCATGAAAGCTGATAACACTTGGGGATACTTACTTCACGGGGTACAATGGTAACGAGCTGAGGTTATAGGGTGAGGGAAATTTTTAGTATCCCGGGAGTAGGATATTGCCCAGATGTATATTTTTCTGGTGTGTAGGCGTGTCGAAAGTCACCTCGGGTTAGTGATTAAAGGCACTTTTTAACCTTTTTATTGACTTGTTTTTTTCTTCGTTCTCAATGTGAAAGGATCTAGAAAACGTTTATCAGAAAGATTAGACAAATATCACACAACAGGGATTCTGAGACGATCCATTTTTACAAATTGCAATATATATATAACAACTGAAAAAATTTCGGGGGGGGGGGGGCACGGGCCCGGTGGGCCCCCCCCCCTGGCTACGCCAGTGGAAAAATGGGCCTGTCTCGTCTCGAATAGACACTACAAATATCTGTCTCGTCCCGTCTCGCATAAATCCCTAGTCCTGATCAAACCCTCCTTCCCCCCCCCCCCCCTCCGGACTTTTAGGGCACCCACAGAAATTTTGTAAAGTCGGCGCCTCTGGTTACGTTCAGTTAGTTAATTAATTTTTATTTAATTTTCTTATTATTTTCTTTATTTCTATCAGTTTTCACTACATTATGTTTTTTACCAACTAGTGTAAATAATTGAAATGGGAGTAAAAGACGTGTTTCGGAGCTAAAGAAATGACATTTTTCAATATATTATCCTTTGAAAAAAAAAATAAATAAATTAAATAAAATGAATCAAGACAGCGCCTTTGCTGAAACTTATCTTGATGACGAAATGCAAGACAAAATATTACTTGTTTTCTTTCAGTTGCGTGCATTGTTTGGAAAGGCAAATATATATTAATTTGTAAGGTGCGTCGTATTTGCATATTTAATTTTCGAAATTTCTTTGTGAACCCCCATTTAAATAACCCACGTACCACCACTGGGCTAAGGCTGCAAATACTGATGAACGCGGTCATTTTCTGACCTCGATTCTAGTAATAACTCTCTTATAACGTCAAAATATTCTGTGCCATTCACCCATAGAACACAAGCCCACTGTCAACGTAACTCGTTATAGAGTCATAAATAACTATCTGATTTTTGATCTGATAAAATATTTTAATTTATTAATGCAGTGTTCAATTTTTAAAGCTTTTCAGATCTAACTCTCCAGCTTTAGGGGGGGGGGGTTAGTCCCCGTATCCCCCTCCGTGGTTGCGCCTATAAAACATGGGCGAAAATTCTTGCCTAATCCCTATTCCCTGTTGAACAGACTCAAAGACCCTGAAAAACACGGAACGGAACAAATACAATTTCATGTGTCTTTTCCAGCACGCTGCATCGGTCCTGTCCTGAAGATGAAGTACCCCTAAACCCCCTAAACAGAACCCCCATTTCTATAGTTATTGGCCAGTAGGGTCAGTTTGATTGTTGTGGAACCGGTTACTGCACTTCAGATTCCTTTGTATACAACATGTACCGTTACCACCAATATACCTGCTATGCTACTTGCTATAGAAATTCTTTTCTTGTACTAGACTTTTCCGCTTTCACCTGCGCAAATAAAACGTAAAATACCATTTATGAGCATTTCAGTGTGAATGGATTGGTTAGTTTATGCTTCTCGATTCGAACGCTGAACCTGCTGTCAACCATAAAGCGCGTAAAGAATTTATACTGAACTTGGAATCTCGCTTCAGTTATCGAACGTACTCTTGTGTTGTGTAACAATAACAATCCCTTCGAGCACGTGCGAAGGAGCGTTTTTCTTGTCGTGATCGTTTATTGTTATTTGTTTACGTTAAACATTTTATATGAAAAATGTCATATAGCTGCTGCATACCGATTCCGAGAAGGAGAATTAATGAGGATCAAGGAATGAAGGTGAAAGTTGTAATCGAATTTGATAAAATACGAGAAAAAAGTTCTAAAGGTTTTTGGAGGGAACACTGGAAACATCCCCGTATTATTAAAGTAAGAATATTGAGCAAGAATTTTCTTTCCCCCCCCTTTTTTTTTGTTATTTAATGTAGTGTTCGTACTAGATATTTTATGTTTATTTTATTTCATATGCAATATTAAATTTTTACGCTTTCGGATTAGATTTTTATGCTTTCTCACGTATTCTGTACATATTACATAATCTAGTTTATTTCAATTTCTGTCTATTGGCGAAATTTTCAAAACCTCTTTAATATGTATGTTTTTGCATATAGTATATAGAATAATATATTTGAAAAAATGAACCAGCTGATATTGAATTAAATATTTATACATGTATTTAATAATATTTTAAATTAAGGAGTAAGTGTTCTGTGCAACACTTACACCGTACACGTATGAATTATAGGTTTATGTTTTTCACATATTGTTTTAATTATCAAAGTGAATTTTTATTTATATTTGATCTTGTCGTCTTAATCAATAAAACGGATTTGGTCATTTTTTAAATTTAATAAATTTGTTCTCAGATTTTTAAAGATCAATCTACTTAGCAGTCTGAGTATTGAAAACTATTGGGAAAAAAAATTGTGAAGTGTTAAATATTAAAAATTCCCTACTGTTATGTATTACTTCTTTCATTAGAGTAATTAAAAATATGAAACATATACTAATTCAGGGTCCATATGTCCTCAGGGAAATCTCATGGGGAAAATGCAATTTGGCTTTAAAAACCTGGAAAATCCAGCCCTTCAATCCTGGAATTTTAAGAAAATGTACCCCATCTCTTTATCATTATGGTCTTCACCCTATTCAATGGCCAACTGCTTCCCTAATGATGCACTCATGCAATTGGAAATGGATTATACAAGGAGATGAATCATCTATCACTTAAAGACTGCTTAGGACTTGAATAGCACACTTGCTTCTCATTTTGCCTCTGCTGTTCTGACATTTGTGATTGCTCCCATTTCGCAGTTAGATTAGTTGACTTAAGAAGGGGCTAATTCTTTGTGTTGTGTACCACGGGCACGGACTTGTATAAATTATTGGGGGGTCTCGTATCCTTACAGAGGGGGGGGGGGGACACAAAATCCTTCCCTCCGTCAGTAGAATAAAGGGATTCAGAAATTTTAGAATTGAGATTTCAAAATGTGCTGTTTTAACATAACACTTTCATTAAAATAAAAGGAATTCCATTTAATAAAATTTTCAAAAATTTTTTGAACTCATTTTTTAAATTAAGTATTTGAAAAGATCTCGAATCAGTCTTCAGTACACATATGGAGAAAGCAAATCTCCCTTCTGAAAGAACAGGTGAAGTTTAATGAAGTTAGTAACAGCAAAACAAATAAAATCTTTTTCGAAATGTATTTAATGATAATTTCATAGGAAAGAAAATGTATGCACTCAAATGTGAAAAACTGTTCTGCAAAACATTACTCCATCTAATATTTCAAAATACCCTAGAAGTACAAACGAGACAAAATACTAAAATCCGGATTATTTTATTTACTTGCAAATATTCATCAGAGATAATTTTTATTAATATAAAATAGTATTTTTTATTTTACTTTATGATGAAATACCCATAAATTGAAACGACTTTAATTAAATGACTCACTACTTTAAGACAGAAAAACTGATCACACTTAAATTACATTTCGTTGACAACTTTTTACAGATTACATTTAAAATTATTTAAGAAAACATAAACAACGGAGTAATAAATACCTCCTTTCCATGTATTAAAACAAATCAAACAAATATACAAACCATCATACAAAGTTACAAGTCCTCTCTTCTACACATACATATTAAACGGATTTCCGTGATTTGAATTGTAAAAACAAATAAAATATACTTTTAAATTCATTCTCATAGTATTTGCGCAGCAGGAAAAAAAAAATAATTTTTCAATAATATCATCTTTGTTAACATTTAAAAATGATTTAACAAAGAAATCCAAGTGCTAGAATATATCAAAATTCAGAGTCTACATTATTTTAGGTCTTCATAAACATTTTAATACTGAAAATTTTCATTTTACATTAAACTAAGAATACTCATATCATCCTTCAATAACATTAAAAATGAAAAAAAATGTTGAAATGCGGTGTTATGGCCAATTATCTAGGCCGAAGGGGGGGGGGGAGGTTGCCCTCCAAAGGGGGGCTTGGCATAGAAAACTCGACATATAAAAACTCCATTGCACTTTAATTCACACTTCTTTTTGGAAAACCGTTCCAGATTACCTTAACAATTATGAAAACAAATTAAACTAGCACATAAGCAATTGGTAAATCAGAGACGCTCCCGGCTAAATAGACACATAGTAATCATTTTATAAACTAAAACAATAATGAATTATGCTATTTGAAATATATTTTGATGATATTTGTGCAACAATATATGAAAATTACTTTTTATTCCGTACGGAAAAATGTTGTATAAAATATAATCGTGTTTTATTTTTAAAAGTGCAATAACACAGAAACAGATATACAATGCCAAAATTATCACTCTAAATTATTGTAGATATTTAAAGAGAATTTTTAAAAATACTCAACATTTTCACTTGACATTAAACTAAGAATACTCAATAATATGAAAAATGGAAACAAAATGAATGAAATCCAATTCGAAATCATAGTCTACGTCATGCTATTTTTAAAACATATATAAAAACTCCATTGCACTCTAAATCACCCTTCTTTTGGGAAAATTGTTCCAGATTACCTTAACAATTATCAAAACCAATTAAACTAGCACACTAGCAATTGGTAAGTCAGAGACACTCTTGGCTAAATGGATACATAGTATTCATTTTATAAACTAAAACCATAACAAATTATGTTATTTGAAATTTATTCTGATGATATTTGTGCAACAATATACGAAAATTAATTTTTATTCAGAACAGAAAAAAGTTGTATAAAATATGATTGTGATGACTGGGGTACGAAGGGTTTTTTGGGAACAGCTTTAGTATGGTCCCTTTTTGGCGATTTTTTGATTTGGCGACAAAATCTTGTCGCCAACCCAAGTTTGCCTTGCCGATGCCAATTGTAAACAATATGGCAGATCGGATGGCACTGGTTCCGAGATAGTTGATCGTCTAAATATTTTTATGAAAAAAAATTAAACAGATAACAAGCTTACATGTACATATAGATTCGGTTTAATAAAATTTAATAACTTTTCTCTTTGTGTGAGGGGGGGACTGTGCCCCCCCTCAACCCCCCCTTTCTCTTTTGAGTAGATTAAATTAAACAATGCAAACAAATAATATTCTAAAGGCAATACCTCACAAAAATAACAAATAAAAAAGACAAAAAAATTAAAATACATTTTAGCATTCTGACAAAAGACTATGTAAGCAAAATAAAGAACCAATTCAAATCATAACGAACAATGCTTATCTCATACCTTAATTAAAATCGCTAAATTGTTTCAATATTGAAATAATAAAATCAAAATATCAAATATTATATTAATAACGGAATTATTTGTTGCTCCTACCATTAACAAATAAACAAAGGTAATAATAACAAATAAAAACAAACAATGCTTATCACATACCTTGATTAAAATCCCTAAGTTATTACAATATGGAAATAATAAAATCAAAATATCTAAAATTATTTCACTGTATAAAATATTAATAACGTAATTATTTGTTGCTTCTACCCTTAACAAATAAACAATCGGGAACGAAAATATTAACCTGAAACGTACTATCAAAAGAATGTTTATTCATACAAAACTGTATATAAACAGTCAGTATGAACCTGAATATCCATTTTAAATTTCAGTAATAATTAAATAATAAAATTTAATCTAAAATAAAGCCATTAAAATAAAACCATAAAGCGTAATGGTGGTTCCACCACTCGAAGCTCCCGTGCTAAATACTGGCAAAGGGGTCTCCAAAAGTTTAATAAAGGAACAAACGCTCCCTATTCGCTGGAGTGAAACCGCGACGTCACGGATGAATGACGTCACGCACCTAGGGTTGCCATGTCCAGCTCCGGAGCATCCGCCGGAGGGGTTACCATATTGGCACCGTTATCGTGCCAAAAACGTCGCCAAAAATAAATCGCGCCAAAGGGACCATACTAAAGCTGTACCGTTTTTTGTTTAAAAGCCTTCTTATGATTACCATAGCCCGTTCGTGTAGACGTAGTGCTAAAAGTTCTTATTGAATTTGCAAAATATACATCCGTCTAATGCAGGGTATCACTGAAATGTGCACATAAAAATTCAAGCTAAATAGTCACCTTCAAACTTTCTAGCACATATTCATTCAAATTTCAATTAAGAAGTGTAGTGGCTAACAATGCCAAAAAGTGTTTCGTGTGTATGAAGTCACTAATGAATCAGAATTATTTACTCAGAGTTACATATACATATACTGTATAAATATTAACACTAAAATAGTTTTAATAACGTTTGATTATATTTTTTTCCTTCTAAATTTTAACGCAGGCCCCTAAAATGGTAGGAGCCCACAGGCGAAAGCCTACTCAGCCTAATGGGTAATCCGGCCCTGTTTAGGCATGGTCCCTCTTTCTCCTTGACAGCCCCTCCTTCCCCCTGTATAATTTGTATGGTTTTGTAGCAGTTACGCTACAATTATTAATGTAAGGGAGTAATTCAGTTACCGGGTGTCGCCTATTTTTGGCGACTTTTTTTTCTCGCCAACACCCACTCCACTACTTGGCGCTTTTTTTTTGTCGCCAAATTTTTCACGTGTGAAACACCATTTTAGAATACGATAAAATAATACAACATGTTGAACACTGTCAGGAAATACAAATTACTTTAACACATTAAAATTCCACAGATATTCCACTTAAAAAAAAAACAATAAAACAAAATACACCATCCATACTTAACACTAAAAATTGTCAGCAAATTCAGTAACAGGCAATTAAAAATGAGCAAACAGTAAACCACTTTTAACTAACAAAATTTCAGAATATTAAGCAATCTAGTTGTACAGCTATGTAAACTATGCAACCAGTGGACCGTTTTTAACTAAAAAAACCTCAGTGGTTTCAGCAACCTAGTTGTACAGCTATGTAAACTATGCAACCAGTGGACCGTTTTTAACTAAAAAAACCTCAGTGGATTCAGCAACCTAGTTGTACAGCTATGTAAACTATGCAACCAGTGGACCGTTTTTAACTAAAAAAACCTCAGTGGATTCAGCAACCTAGTTGTACAGCTATGTAAACTCGGCAACCAGTGGTCCGTTTTTAACTAAAAAAACCTCAGTGTATTCACCAACCTAGTTGTACAGCTATGTAAACTAGGCAACCAGTAAACCGTTTTTAACTAAAAGAACAACGGTGAATTAAGCAACCTACTCATACAGCTAATGTAAACTGGGCAAACACAGGCCCGTTTTCAACTCAAAACAACATCGGTGGATTAAATAACGTACTTATACACATTTACAAATCACATTGAAAACCTTAAGCAATTGCAAAAATTCTTTATAAAAAACACTTACCTTTATCTAAAGAAACTCCTGAAAAATATCCAAAACGCACAACACCTAATAACATAACACCAAAACGCTTTCTTATACTAACTAACCACAAAACCAAAATATACTAAACACACCAAACATCAATAACACAAAATAAGAACTGACTCACCGATTTGAAATTTCCTCGTTTTATAACCTCGTTTTACCTATTACAGTTAAATTGCCTTAACCAATCACAAAATCCCTTTACCAAACATCCTGGTATCGTTTAATGAACCCACCGAGCGTTTTTTCATTAAACTACAGCATCATCCAACACCTCAACTCAATCCACACAGGTTACAACGGACATCGGACTCTAAAGCTAAAGTAAACAAACTTTCGACCAACCTCCAATCTTGGCGACTCATCGGCGCTTGGCGAGGACACCCGGTAACCGAATAATCCCCCAGTTACGCTAGTTTGATATTCCATAAATTAATAATTTACAAACATAGGTGCTTCCTAGAGTGCTTTTACTGAAGAGGAAGGCTATTTGCAAGTGTAGGGGTGGGGGGTCGA
Organism: Cheiracanthium punctorium; assembly: GCA_038373885.1. Lineage (NCBI taxonomy): Eukaryota > Metazoa > Arthropoda > Arachnida > Araneae > Cheiracanthiidae > Cheiracanthium > Cheiracanthium punctorium. The sequence goes on from JAWZYV010008708.1 coordinate 220,785, forward strand.
ATACGAGTATAATGTATCACACACGCCCAATTCACACATTTTTCTATAAACCATTTTTTGATTTTGAGAGTTTTCTTTCATTGTGGGTTCGGGGCAACTACCCCATCCACCCTTACCTTAATCATGCTCGCTGTGACTCGCCCTTCCTTTGCCCTCCATGTATGGATGGATATGGATGAATGCATATATTTACAAAACGGCTGCATATTTTTCTGCCATGGAACAACGACTGAGCACATAGTCAGAATATTGTGCGCATACTTTAGTGTTGTTATAAAATAAAGTAAATTAGTCAGAGACCTATGGTTTTCTAAAAAGAAATTCTCTTTCAGTAACACAATGTGATATGGATGCACATGATCAAGGCCTCTCCGAATTTTGGGCCTTGTCCAAGCTCAGCTTGGGCTGTTTTTTTTTTTTCCCTCCTTTTTTCTTGGGGAGATGGTTAATCTAGGCCCAGGGGGTCATGACCTCTGTGACCCACCTCTGGAACCGCCACTGGCACCACATGCAGCCAAGAGTAGCAAAATAATAAACCGTACAGAAATCTTGCAATTATGAAGAGAAATTCGCCCCCAAAACAACGAGTCTTCTTAAAGATTTAAAATTTCATGGTTTTCAAATGTTCGTATTTATGTGTAAACTAAGGGCTGGGCGACAGCTATGTAGTGTTCAGCTCACGTAGCCCCCCCTCCCCCCCCCAACCTCTGATTACGATCTTGGTGGGGGAAAGAGTTTTATATGTAAAGAGAGAAGATAAGAGCAAGCAATTATAAAATATAATCCCGAAGTTGTGCTCCTCGAATATTTTTATGAAATCATTTTTTTTAGTAAAGTTAGTAATTAGTATTAGTAAAGTTTTGCTAAAGCGTGTAAAGAAATGAATAATGTCTACATCCGAAACTGTATTAAACATCAATTTTTCATCTCTCTCACAAGGTTCTTCGTGATTTAAAATCTTCAAACTTAAATTTGACAATTAATTTTCTGCCTTGAATTGTAAAAGATTACATTAGAACAACCCTCCTAAAAAAACGCGGCATTACAGGTGCCCAACATAATTCCCGAATCCCTGTGAAAGAAAAAGCAGAGTGGGTGACAGAAGAAGCTAGCGATACATTCTCTATTTTTAGGATTCTTAAGTTTAACCGATTTGAAGGAAGAAATATGATTTGACACTAAAAAATTGGAGTGAAATTTTTGAAGGGGCTCAGCCCCCTGAATAAAAATTTTGGGGGGGGGGGCTGAAGCCCCTTCAAGCCCCATGAAGTCGGCGCCTATGTTGTGTACTGTGCACAAAGTTGGATTGTGTAATATTATTATCATGTATATACAAACTCTGCTGATGTTTGCTAGAATACAATGTAGAATATGTGATCCTATAATGTTAAATATTTCATTGTTTATGCATAGGATTGGCAGATTTTACATAGTTCTAAAATTGAATCTTTGAGTAGAATTTGGCTTGGTATTTGATGCTGCCTAAAGCAAGATTTGCACTGGCTTCTTAAATTTGTGACTCACAGGGAATTCAAAAGATCAATTATTTTGGTTATCTTCAGAATATTTTAAGTCTTCCTTTTTCAATAATATTAGGGAACTTTTCATCAACTAAGTCTAACACAGAACTATGTAAGTGTGGTAAAATATTTGTTATGAGGAATAATACCGTAAGCGGGGGCAGCCTATTTTTGGGGACTTTTTTTTTTTTTTTTTTGGTCGCCAACATATATCTTGGTGCTTCTTTTTGCGAAAAGCACCATTTTACAAAACAAAATACATAATGAAAAGCACTTACCTTCAGACTTCAATATTGATATTTCAAAATCATTCATTATTTTCAAAATGAAAAAAAAAAAAAATTAAAAACTCAGCTGTAGATGTACGGTTCTTTTCTACGTGAAAAAATCTTATCTGCATACTTTACAAATTTATCAAGAACTATCAAACATGACCACTAAAACACCAATTTTTACTTCAATTACACTAAAAAAAAAACACACAAAAACCTGTTTCATTTCCATAAAAACTCAATCAAAATTATCCTAATTACAAATATGAAAATACGACATTAAAACTTCAAATTTCACCCCCCACCCAGAAAAATCGAAAATCATCCCAATCAGTTTCCTCTGAATCTTTCAACATCACTTCATCAACATAGATAACTTCATCAACATCATCAACATAGATAACTTCATCAACATCACTTCATTCAACATAGAATGAACTACAATCAGGCAACACTCCTAAACATTCAGATTTGACTGTTGGCACTATAAATTTTTTCATTTTTAGTCCATTTTGGCTGGGTCCTGGATATACTTTCTTAACGTCACATAAAAGCTGATATATTTTTCCCCCCATTTGTTTTTAAATTGTTTAATTGAGTTCTCCGGTAAAAATACAAGGCCATAAATTGTAATAAACTGTTATTAGGTCTTCTCACTTTCAATTGTCTGTTTAAATGCTTGTTTCCATTTTCCAAATAATTTACCTTATTCCACAGATCGTTTTTTGCTACACATTCACCTTTCAAATGAGTAGTAATTTTATGCTCTGCATTCGGAAATATCTTCTCAACTCCACAATATTGTTTAGCTCTATCAGAACATATTACACTAGTTTCTGGATGTATAAAACACTTTATATAAGGCCATAGCTCACGTTTACTTTTAGAATCCACTTTAAAAAAAAAACCTTCTTTATCCTCTCGACAATATATACCAAAAATAATCATTGTGGATGACTCATAAATTCTACCTTTACAATACTTCCGTTTGGTTAAAAAGGTTTCATCAACTGATATTGTTTTTCGGAACCACCCAATTTCTTTCTTTCGTGGGCTGCAACCACCTCGCATACTTCATGACAAAATCGTGAAAAATAATCTGTTACTGTCTTGGGTGACATAGTATTCTTGTTACGAGATGCACGCCATGCATTCAATTAATTTAAAGTTATAGGCAGTTTCAATATGAAACAAAAAATAATTGCTAAAATGTCACAAAAGAAATGCAAGTTTTCTCGAAAAAAGTGTTCGTCAAAGCATCCAAGGTTCTGGGGCATTTCGTTTTCCGTTTATTTTTACTAACATATCTGAACCCTACTTTACGTGCCTTGTGTGACCAAGAGACCATTTCACATCCACATACACCATTAAAAAAAAATCTACTACATTCCGGTATAAGTCCAATTTCTGTTAAAAATGCTATTATCTTTTCTTCACTTTCCAAAATTAAAAACATTGTAAAAAATACTAAAATTAACAAGAGGATGCACATTGACAGAAAATGACCTTACATAAAATACAAATAAAAAACCCCTACAAAATGCTTCAAAACCTGAATATTCGACCAATAGTTCAGGTCAAATACCAAATATTCAAACTATAATTTAGGCCGAATACCGAATGTTTGGCAGCCAAATATTAAAATTATTAAAGTTTCATTTTAATTGTAAATAAAATGTTGCTTTTAAATACTAAATAAAGACTAATTAAAATTCATTTTATATTATTTGTAGGTACTTAAAAACACAACAGTATGTTATCTGTATAACTAAAAAATCTTGGCCATGAAAAATGATCTTTTACAAAGTTAAACGCTAATAGCAGCATAATTATATTTTGAGATACTCAAAATTTAATAATGCCATGATAAATGTGATTAATAGGGATGTAATCGATATCCGGCAATTATCCGGTATCCGGCCTATCCAGCTGATTTTTCAATATCCGAAATACTGTCGGATATCCGAATCATCACTATCCGATATCCAGCTATATACTACCAAAGTTCTATATAATATGTATGGGACAGGATGGAAAATTATATTTGATATAATTAAACTTCTATAAACATGATTCTACCACTAAAACGGGTGATGACATAGTAGTAACCAAATTTGTTTTATGGACAATACATGAGAAGTGTGTAGGGAATTTTGATTAAAAATTTTCAAGATATTACTAAACATGATAAAATAGCTAATTTCACTGGAAATGGATCATTTAAAATAAACGCACAATTTCAACATTTGTTCAGTAGTTTTTGAGCACATTTATAACTAGTTAGGCTGATTTAGAGCACATTTGATAGCAAAGTGCTGCTTAGTGAATATTTTCTGAGCTAAAAAAAAATAAAATTGAAGCACATCTTATGTAGTGTTCATGTGTTAATTTGGAGACTATCTTCTCATCCTTTTCAGCTGTAGCCTGCTGTTTATAGGGGAACTTATAATTACTGTGTCGTATCATTTGAAAAATATCTGCATTCAGTATACACAGTTTCTCTCATGGTAATCAATCTCACAAATAATGTAATTTTACACTCTCTCCCAATGGAGTTTCTGTGATGTTTTTAATCTACTCTGGAAATCTGATAATTAACAAAAAAACTCCAATTATTCTGTCTTCAGAATTTATTTATAGAGGCAGGGAGAAATTTTCAATCTTCATCCTTTTTGTAAATGACAATCTTTTATTGAGTATTCCTCTATTGAAGTCTCCAATACCTAATGATTAAAAATTAACCCTTATTTTACATATTTATTTTTTAATTGAATTTAGTTATTTAATTTCACTTATGATTTTCTGCAAGTTTCAATTGATTTTTAAAGCTAAGTCTACTTAAAAGATGTACAGCTGCAGAAAATAAAAAAAAGGCCCACTTTATTCATCCGTTGTTCGTCGTACAGCAAAGTTACATATACCAATCGTTTATGATTGACATACACTGTAAGTTGCTATACATAAAAATTGCATAAAGGGCCATCTCCATATTAAATTTCGCATCAACTTTTTTCCCCCCCAATAGTAAACCCCAGATTTCACTTCATATTTCAAAAATTTAGCTCATTTTAACCCCGGATACCAATTTTCAATAAATTTGGACTGAAAATGAGTAAGTTACGAGCACCCAAAATCTGTCTCCCCCTATGTTAAAATATTTTTTCATACTTTAATTCATATCTCATATAATATTGATAATAAGAAGCTGACTTTTATTCGTACTATTAGAACTGAATGACCCAAACACGATTTACTATTATTATAATTTTTTTATTAAATATTAATATGAATTATGATTATTAAATTAATATGAAAAAAAAATATGAATAGCAATCTAGCCAAATTTTGATGGAAATAGATGCAAAAAGGGATTTTACATGGCTGTGCAAAATTTCAAATTTTTATGTTCAGTAGTTTAATTTATATTAAATAAAATGTGTTATTTTCCCGAGTTAAGGGACTATATGTAAATTTAATAAGTGACAATTTTTTGAAAATTGCATAAAATGAACGTAAATTAGATTTCTTTTGTGCAAAAACAGTAAAAGAAAGCTGTATTAAAAAAATACCAAATTTTGAAGCAAATAAATTATAGGTTTTTACATTTTGATGGTGATTCTATAAAGCGTCTATTGTTGCGTCTGCTACCATGTCCCATGAAATAAAATGTTTTCCATGTATAGAATTTTTATCAAGTTTAAACAATATCCTTACATTTGATATCATTTTTGAAGAAATTTACTGTAGTTTATGGATTCAATAGTTATTTTGGGGAGTTCTGTTAGGTTTTATTTAAAATTTTTGATAAATGAAGGGCTTTTATGATTTTAACTTATCCTGTCAAAAAAGTGTCTTTCTTAAGAAACAATAAATTATTTAAAATGTAGTGATTTTATTTAGTTAAAATCAAGCACGGAGAAACCTTAGTTATAAAAATCCTTAAAAGCCAATAAAATCTCCGTAAAAGTTTAAAAAAGATGAACCATTTTAGCGCTTTCGGCAGCTAGGTCGCTGCCATCTTCAGAACTGAGCTCGCTCGGCTCGTTCCCCACTTCACCAACTCGAGCCACGTCTCCTCTATCTGCGCATGCGTCTTGTTGTTGACGGCTCCCTCTTGTGTTATTATTTCCAATTCCAACGCTTCCTGTTTTAAACTATAACTGTGGTTATTGTAATTAGGTATTTTCTTAACATTTATGAAATCTATGGCTATATTTTCTTTTAATGTTAGGCGGGAGAGGGCAGTACTTTGTCTATTATATTTTATATCGTTAATGTGCTCTTTAATTTTTCTTTTTGTTACACCGATGTAATGTCCGGGAAGGTTAGATTCTCTGTAAGTAAAATTTATTTTGTAGACACCTGCTGTTTCTAAAGGGTTTATTTTGTCTTTATCGGATCGAATTCTTTTAAAGATATTGCAATTGGGTTTAATTGGGATACGGAGGTTCATTTTACGGGCACAGTTGGAGAATTTTACAGCGAGATCGCAACAGTAGGGGATTGGGTGAGTAAACGTGGGTTTTTCTTTCTGTGCATCGCTAATGAGGTTTAGTTTCTTTCTTCTATTTTTGATTAGGCGGGAAACAATATTTCTGGGGTAATTGGCTTCTTGTGCAAGTTGCTGTATAAATTGTAGTTCTTCTTTTAGTAGTTTTTGGTTGGAAGATATTTCTAGAGCTCTATTAATATGGGAACGAAGTATTGAGATTTTATAGTTATAGGTAGTTTTTGAGGAGTAGTTAACAATTTTATTGTTATTGGTGGGTTTTCGATAGACGGTAGTTTCGATATTGCTTGGGGTGGTTCTTATTATTTTGACGTCGAGTAAGTTTAAGCTATTGTTTTGTTCCATTTCTATAGTGAATTGTATATTTTTATCTAAAGAGTTTATTTCGTCGAGAATATTATCAATGCTATTGTTATCTACTATTGTGAAAATATCATCAACATAATGAAACCAGTATTTGATGTGGGGGTGAAAGGTTTTATTGATTATAGTTTCTAAGTTTCTCATTTTCCACTCGGCAATTATTCTAGAGATCGGGGAGCCCATAGGGGCACCTTTATTTTGTTTATAAAATTTACCATTAAATTGGAAATAGGAATTATTGAGGATGAGGGATAAGGCATTTTTAAGGGTTACGGTAATATCTGCATTAAATGAATTCTCTATTTCTTTACTTATTGTATTGTACATTTCCGAGGTGTCTATTGATGGATATAAATTAGTAACATCGAAGCTGATCATTTTTACTGAATTTGAGAATTGTATGTTATTTAACTCTTTTAATAAATCACTAGTGGAGTTGAGGGATGAGTTTGAGTTAGGTATTAGTAGTTGTAATATGTTTTTTAGATATTTTTCAATTACCAGGCATGTAGGGCCTTCACATTTACTAACTATTAGGCGGAGGGATGGGGGATTTTTGTGATCTTTATATTTTCCAAAAATGCGTGGAGCAAAAGCAGTAGGATTATGGAATTGTTGTGGTTTATTATTGGGAAAACTTCCTTTATTTATAAGTTCTTTTAGGATATTGTTAAGTTTGGTGGTTTAGGATATTGTTAAGTTTGGTGGTTTAGGATATTGTTAAGTTTGGTTTGGACCACCAAACTTAACAAAGCGTCATAAACAAAGAAACAAACTCACTTTCGCATTTATAATATTAGTTATGATTAAAGCGCAATGATTGTTTTAAACTCAAAATACTTGAACCTCTTAAAGGTCACATTATTTTCAAGAAGATGGTCATAAAAGAACCTATTTATTCAAGAAAATTGTATAAAAATATGTGCATTCATGTTTAAGGTTGTTGACATTTTGATATAAAAAAATTTCCTTGCATTAAGAATTGAAATGCTCTTATCTTTCTGTCGCATAACTTTTGAACTATCTACCCCAGAAATATCACAGAAGCGAGAAAGAAGGGGTTAATATTTTAAGACATAATGCAGTATTATTAAGGAGATGTAAGGGAACGTAGCTTCAATTATTGGCCATGAAATTTTTAAAAATAGCCTTAAAAAGGCCTTATGTTTTATACCAAGAAGTGAATGTGAACCCTGTACAAAATTTGAGTATTTTATCCAAAAAGATGTTGGAGATATGAAAATAAATGTTGACATCAATCCTTTTTCCAATGAATCTGGAAGGGGGAAAAAATCATATGGTAATTGCGTTTCAGGATTTGTACACAAATTATAAAAAAAAGCAATGATTGCCTAATTACATAATACTTTTACATACCTGCCAACTTTTATGGATTATCTGTAAAATATGTGGATTTCGGTGTTAATTTACTGATGTACGAATATGATGAGTACTTTTATGGATTGTTAGTGGTGATCTTAGGCAGTCTCAATTTTTTTCATTTGATCTTTTTCCATCTTTCTAGAGAATATCTATCTTCCCTTCAACACTCCATTTAAAACCTCCAGTGCCGTAAGAGTAAAATTTTATACCTATTTTGAATTTAAATGTTAACATTTTTACCTCCCCTTCCCCACCTGTCTCAAGGAAACCAATAAAGGAAAGAAACTTCATTGAACAGGGCTGGTTTATATTTTCAATTCAATCTTTTTCCATCCCTCTTGAGAGTAAATATTTTCCCTTTAGTACTCATTCATTTAAAGCTCCAATACTGTGAGAATAAAAACCAATTCCTATTTTAAAGTTACCTTTTTTAACCTCTATCCACCCACCCCTAACCTAGGAAATAAGGAAAAAAAACAAACAAACAAACAAAAAAAAAAACTTGTAGAGTAGGCTCAGTTATGAATGAAAATGATAATACAAAAAATTAAAGAACATTTTGAATACAAACTTAATTTAACAAGCTATTAGTAACAGCAAAATAAATAAATAAATAAACTTAGTTTTATTGATGTGAGCTGAAATTTACTGAAATGAACACACAATTTTATTGATGATAATTTTCCCAGGTTAGCAGGTATGTTTTTGCTATAATTGGTATTATACAGCCCTATACAAAATTTGTTTAAATAAATTAGGCAAGTTGGAGTATTTAGGCTGAATCATTTTTTACCAACTCTGCGAAAAATTCCTGGGCTGGGGATCGAACCCAGGACTGCCACTTAACGTGCGGGTGCTCTATCACAGTGCTACTCTGGAACGATTCCCAGATGAAATTTCTTGCATTAGAACCATTGGCATTTATCATTATCTTCTGCAAACCACAGACTAACCAGACAAAATAATTAATTCGTGAAAACTTCGATAAGCCACGGAAACACTATCCATCTGCACTTGTTTATTCACCCTGCACACTTAAAATTCCTGCTTAGCAGAAATTGCAGAATTACTCCTTTGCACGTGATTTTACATCTTGCACTGTGCATGCTTTATTTTTTGTCTTCAAATAGTAATGGATAGACATTCATTTTCAGTGATGCCGCTTACGCGCAATAACGCGTCAAATACGCAAAAAATCGATGATGGGACACAAAAGAAAAGTTACAACACGTCCCCCGGGAGGCGTAATTTCCATCATGCAAAATTTTGAAAAAAAAAAAAAAAAAAGGTGAGTGAGGGTGCGTTCAGACTGCCAATTTTGGGTAAATCTCTAGTAAAACACAAACTGCTCGTGTTTTACTCGGGGAGATTGACATCGTGAACGGCTTTGTGGGCCCGTTTACATGCACACAAATGAGGAGTAACGCTTCCCCTACATGGGGGGGAAAATGCAGGGTAGAAAGATCCCTAGTCGAAAGGAGGCATAGGAGTGTTCCCTTTCCCATGATGCATTGCGAGTTTTCCCCTATACTCTGCTTTTACCCGGGATAGATATTGTGCTGTGCCAACACCATCTATAAAGGGGGCCAAACACCACCTAAAAAGGTTCCCTTAGAGACGGTATTGGCTGTGCGCACACGTGGTTAAGTTGAAGAGAAAAGGGGATTACTTTGACGTTCTTCTCCTTTCTCCCTCCCCCACTCCCTTTCTCACACTTCCGTTTTCATGTTAGAGGTTGTTCCGTTAGAGATGGTGGACTATCGGAATTGAATAAAGATTTTTCATTATTTATTTTTAATATTCGCTTGTGTAAATGTAAACAATGATTTGTTTTATATTAAATCTGACAATTATTATTTAGAAATGAAATCTATAAGCTATAAAAGCGGTAAATATTTTAAACAATCTAGAAGAGAAAAGGGAGTGGGGGTGTTCCATATTTTACTGTTGTATATCCTTTCCTTCCTCAAATATATTCCGATTTTTCTTGTGATAAATTTATTAATACATAGTAATTATTTTTAAAAAATTAATATAAGATGGAGGGGCGCTTGAACGGTATTTTATTGTAGTAGTAGTTTTAATAATTTAAGATGTTGCGGCTGTTCTGCAAGTACATTTTACTTTCTTAAACATTTCTACCGATGCAGCCTTTCTCCCGGTTTTTACTGTACATACAAAAGGGGATTTTATTATTAGGATTTATTAATTATTAGGATTCAGGGCGTCATCAGGAAGGCTTTGCCGTGAAGGCAAAGTAAATGACATGCATGTCACAAAAAATTTTTTTTGATTAATTATAATTCATTTTATTTATTTATTTTTTGAAATATAAGTTTTAGGTTATTTATCAATAAGATATTCATACGCATCAGCACACCAAAATGGGTGAGACAGATAACATCAGTCGTATTAACCAAATGCTTTTATATCGATAAGGACCCACTTTTGGAAAAAAGGACCCGTAAATTTTGGAATCCTGGGTCCCAAGGACCCGCCTCTTCCAAAGTCTAGCGACATCACTGATTTTAAAGGTCTTTTTTTTATCTTATTGTGATTAAAATGTTGCGTTCTGGCATAGATAAAAAACCACTGCCAAAAAAGAGAACTGTGTTTGAAAGAATGAAAACAACAATAAATATGGTTAAAAACAAAGAGTAAAAAAATTTCAAGAACAATGGCTGAAGACTTTCTCTTGGTTAGATAGATAGGATACCAAATTTACAATTTTTAATTCAGCTGTTAACGGAAATCAAAATTTAAATTGTTTGCAAATGTTGTACAATTTCTTTGAAAAACACCCTTTACTAGTAATTACTACGGATCCATTTGGACCTATTTGTCGAAATAATGTAATAAATACTATCCAAAATGTTTTCCCCATATATGTGTTTAAATAGAAAAACATACCTTTAATTTCATTCCACTCTGTGACTTGTGTGTCAACTTATGTAAAGTATTTTCTATGCACATCCATTTTCTAAGTCATCAATTTCATACTTTTTTTTTTTTTTTTTAATAGGCTGAAGATCAAGGTGATTCACATTATGATGAACACTTGACTGTTGAGCCAACTAGGCCTCCCAGAGGCATAAAAGATGGGAGAGAAGTAAGTGCAATAATTGAATCTTTTAAAATTTTAAAGAACTTTTACTTTCTGTAAAAAATATTGTATATTCAGGGATCATGCTGGCATTTGAAATTTGTGGATTCTAAGGACTCATGATTAATTAGTTGGGATCCTTTCTGAATTTCCTGGTCCCCTATTGCTTAAAAAATAATGGGCATGGATATAAAAGTGGGTTGTTTTCATAAACCTTCCTGAGGGTTTAATGAAGTGGGTTCCATGAATTTAAGTGATTTGGATGAAAATGGCTCTTTTTTTTTCTTTTTTCTTTCTTTTTTTTTTCTTTTTTTTTGAGTAAATTAGTAAAATACATGCTGCATGCAAGCATGATACCTCATCCTACTCTATAGTTACACTGATCCTTGACTTACTGACTCGATAACAGTTCCAGGCAACAACTACAATATAAATATTTTACCGCCACTACCCCAAGAAGATTAATAAGTCCTAAAAAATTAAAAAGCTTAATAACATCTACACTGTTTATACAATCTGCTTGAAAAATTTCATAATTATGTATAAAAAACAGTCTGTGCTACTTTAAAAATCTGAAAATCCACCTGTTCCCTAATTTTTAAGTGATTTTTTGCAATTTTTAGCTTCCTTTTATTTCCAAGAGTAAAACAGTTCTTTTTTTTTTTTTTTTTTTTTTTTTTTTTTGCATGATAAAATGAGCTGTTGCAATCAGCACGACGTCGTAGTCTAGTCATCACAATCATCAGGCTTTGAAAGGAAAGTCTGATTCTAATTCATTTAAAATAGTTTTTCCAGATTACATAGTTAATTTTTTTTTTTTCACAGACAAATCGTCTGCATGAATATAAGAATGGCTATGTACGCAACAAATGCGAAAAGTTTCCACGCACTTCTAGAAGAGCATGTAATTCGATTTGTGTATATAATAAAAATTGAATCTGAACTTATTTATTTTAAGTGTGGACGAAGATGAACTATATTGAGTGTAGACATATTTTTGTGAAATGTTTTATTGCCCATTGTAATTGCCTCCAACTCGGGCTTTGACTTTGAGTGTATGAATAAGTGCCTGTTGCCAGTCTTTTTTGGCTGATTTTGTCTTTTGCTGAATTGAAAGAACTTTCCAATGATGCTAAGATCGAAAATGTCCAATCAATTATCTGGTAAATTCCAGCTGATATGTGCAAAAAAACTCAGCCTTGGATAAAAAAATTTAACAAATAAAAAATTTTAATTTTCAGCTTGATTGGACTATAGGAAATTGGATAAAATTCGCAAATTTTCCTCAACCACTTGACCACAATTACACAATGATGCAAAGATAAAAAATCTGATGTTGATGCCACATAATTTCCTTGTACGTCTATTACATCCTAAATATTTTAGCTGCACTTCATCTAAACTTATTTTGTTTCCTACAATAATACTAAGGTTTAGCAATTTCTATCCAAATATTTGAAACATCGCCAATCTGGGTTCAGTTTGAAAGATTTATTTTTGGTACTTATTTGGGCAATATTTCGCCAACAGCTGACAAGCTTGGGATAGTTGGTGAAATTTGGTTCACAGCTGAAATAGATTCATCACAGACTTTGTGACTTAATGAATTGAAGGTATCCATGAACCTTCATGTATTTAAAGCCTTTTGACTTTAAATACATTAAGTTAAATAATAATAATAAATTACTCAGTTAATTGCAATCAAAAAAGAAATCCACAGTTAGATGTTACAATAATTCATATTCATAATGCAAAATTTTAACATTTTATGGTTAAATAAAAGCTTTAGAGTTAAGCGCAATACGTAATTACTCTTGGTGTTAAAACCCGGGGGGTTTTGGGGAGGTTTTCAGAGTTTTTCGGTTTTTATCTGCATTTTTGGAGTTTTATCAGGTTTTTTTTTTTTTTTTTTTTTTTCAAGGAAAGGGAAGGGGTTTCAAAACATTGTAAAAAAAAATTTCTTTGAGCAGTGGGAGGGGGGGGCTGTTTATAAACTTTACAAGTGAGTACTGATATTAAGAGATGTATTAGCTTAAGTAATTAAAGTTAAAATTTTGAAAAAACAAAACAAATGGGCTTTCTTAAAAAAAAAAAAAAAAAAAAAAAAACATGCAGGTTTTTTCAGGTTGGCCAAAATCCTAACAACCCTGACTGTGGGCTAATAATAAAATTTCCTTGTTGAGCAATTTATATATGATGTAATTTTATTTATTTTCTTATTCTGCAGAGAGCGTCCTCCTATGCTTCAGGTGGCAGCTCCCGCCGAAGTAGTGAAGAGTTTGCTGAAACTATTGGGAGTAAAGAATACAAGGTATTAAAGATTTCTAATTTCTTTTTTCAACACATAGTTATGAAGAAAATCATTATTATAGCAGCCCCTGGAAACAGTTTCACCACCAAGCTCACAAAGTGATCTATAATCGATGTGTATAAAAAGAATCAATAGACTGAAATTAGAGTGTGTGTAATAGAAAGATAAAATACCTTTACCTTCTGTTAAAATATATTTCGGCTATCCATCATGGCCTTTATCAATTGAAATGGTCTCTCTTCCCTGCATAAGGAAAATGCACTTTATACTTCCACATCAGTACTTGTGTGTATCGTATCATTTACAGCTACATCTATTAAGTAAATTTTCAGAGATTCACTAAATATGGCATATGTTCTGTTTTTATAATCTGCTATTTTCTTAACCTCTATTGGTCTATTGATATTTTAGTGCTCTGGGCTAGATGTGAAAGGGCTTTGCTCTTGTGAAGAATAGCAAGAGAGACCATTTCAATGAAATAAGGTGCTGATGGACTGATATATATTTTAGGAAAATCTGCAGCAGTGGCGTATGCAGACTTCCTTCAAAGGGGGGTGTTATAGACACAACTTTGTGTTAAAATGCGTAATATTTAAGCCAAAAATTGAAAATTTGTGAACATTTTGTTAGAAATTTTTTGACAAGGGGGGGGGGTTGAACCCCCCCCCCCCCCCCCCCTTATATACGCCACTGGTCTGCAGTATTTCATCTTTCTATTACTTTGGGTTATAATCCAGAATCTTTTAACGACACAAACAGATTCCAAATGTTTTGTAAGATTTTGCTCTTTGGTGAAGTATATCTAAAATGTTTATCATCCATCTAAAATTCTCCCAATGTGATTTGACATGGGTATGCTAAGGGTTATTAATGACCTGTTTTGATATGCCAGCTCTAAAGTACATAATTTCGCTCATATACTCTGTGGACTATGTGTGCCAAAAAGATACTTTTCCCCTGATATGGGCAATAGGGTGGTGCAGAATATCTGGCTGAAATAAATTTTGTATGCAAAAAAAAATTAGTATATTGATCTTGTGTTTAGATCGATAGTTATCACACAGGCTCCAGTGAAGTTGATGCTAACAATTTCCATACAAAATAAAGCACATAGGTGCACTTCAAGTGATGCCACGTTTCATGAAGGCGGCATTTGAATTTTTGTTTCCATCATGTCATTAAAACATCAACATAGTTACTGGTGTGGACAAACTTCGTGAAACCATTTTAGAAATATTTCAGTCCGATACAGAATGGTCGAATTTTGAATATGTGTGGCTTTCTTTTATAAAAATAATTATGTAATATGGGAGAAAGCAGACCTTCTCAGACCGAGGTATTGTCAGCCACAGTCACATGTCACAGAGACGCTGTGATGCACTGAGTTGTCTCGTTCACTTGCTAGAGGAGTTTCCTCCTCATCAGAGAAGCCTTTTATTATTTTGTCTTCATTCGGCACGCTAGCTTGTAGAGCAAGAGAGCGAATTCTGTTAGCCAAGTACTACTTGCAAATAGATAATCAGCTAATAAAGTTATCTTAATTCAGTTTGTGTACTGGAACTTAATTCTAGTCACCTTTATATTTTTAACTCAAAACAAAAAATTTTAAGTCTTTTACTCACTTTCTAATGATTTTATCAAAGTCAAATCTGCAGCCTAGTAAAAACGTAGGTCTGTGAAATCACATGTTGAACTGCCACGTAGTCATGAAACGAAAATGATGTCATCCGCAAGTATCGAATCATGCTCACTTCAAGTGAGGTCGCAATTGGCCACATCATTCTCGAATCTGCATGCACATGTGCTAAGCAGTTGCTCCGTAATGTTGTGTTTTATTTAAAATATTTCTATAACTGTATACTAAACCGTAATATAAAAGATCAATCTTTAATTTATTTATCTTAAAAACTTAATAACTTTTAAATAAAATCCAGTCGTTCCCCACTATCCAACTTACAAACGTTTATCTATACACAGCATGCTCGGCTGAAATGTAAACAATCTAAAAGGGATGGAGTTGAGTAAACTTTTCCTCAGCGTGTACACTTCCGGAAACTAAATTCAGCTACCCAGTTACATAAGCTTACTTCGCTAGTACGAAGCTGAATAGCAAAAGCACTATAAGAAAGTTATTTTTGAATCATAACATGCAAATGTGATAGGTGTGTTTTTTGTGATGTCATTTTGTACATGTTCTCGGTTTAGTGGGACTGGAGCACGTTTAGTTTCCAAAAGTTTCGAAATGCAAATTGCATTTTTGGATAGTATTTAAGCTAAAACTTGTGGTAATCTTTGCCACTTCTTGTCTATACTGTAAAGTGTAGGAGGTGGCAGATTTCCTTTTAATATAACTTATTTTAACCTCAGTTGAAATGTTTCCTTTGGGTATAGTTGCCCTTTTGATAATGAATGTTAATTTTATAACCATGCTTTTTTGTGAGGAAAATTTTTAGATCTTTAACTTAAAATAAAATATGCAATTAAATTTAATATAAATTTAAGTGTTAGGGTTAAATTAATCTAACTCAGCCATCCACCTGCTTTGGGAAGCTAATTTGGATTAATTGAAATTTAACTGTTTTTCGGGTCTTGGACACGGTTTTGATTGTAAAACTTTTTTGAAATTTTTCTTCATATAGCATGGGATTTGCTTGATGTGTGTTCAACGTTTTTTTTCATGGGCTTTAATAAAATTTGGATTTTAGCTTATAAATCTTTGTCACCAATTTTTTCCCCCACAGCAGCTATTTTTACTTTCCGAACATGTACCATGTAAGGAAAGTATTGTAATCATGACATAGTAATTGAAAAGAAAATTATTAAAAGCATATCTAGAAACAAGCAAACATTTGTCATTATTTTATGTCACAATATAGCAGTAAGTTAAAAATCCAAATGTTCATTTTATCTTTTCTTTTTGTAAACTAATTTTTTTATTTCTTAAAACATAAGAATAGTTGTACATTTTAAATTGTCTTAAATTTCTAAAATTCCTGCCTTTTATTAAAGATGGTTTTCTACAATTCTGGTTATAGAGACACTCCAATTTAACAACACTTATTTGTGATCCTGAGAGTGTTGGGATAATGAGATTCGACTGTTCTAGCTCTTTGAATATGCTGAATCCTTAATATTATAATATATATATATTTTACGAAGGTGTTATTACAGTATATTGCATATATTTTGCATAATTCTAGCTTCTTACTAATCAAGTAATGGAACTAGAGGAAAAATTTCGTAAAGCTATGATAACTGCTGCTCAATTGGATAATGAAAAGCAAGCATTAACATATCAAGTTGATACTCTTAAAGATGAGCTAGAGGAGATTGAAGAATCATACCTTCTAACTCAGAAGGATTATAAAAGTGTTTCTAGGGTAAGATATGTTTGTGTATTCAGTTATTTCTTTTCTAATTATTTTATGTTTGAAATATTAAAATACAAATTATGTTGTTGAATGGTATTGTTGTTTTTATTTATTGTTCAGTAATCAAAACTAGCCGCCAAGGGGGGCCAGCTTCTCCGCCCCATATTATAGGACCACGGATCGCTTAGAATATTGGCAGGCTGCCAGTAAGGGCAAATCCAAATGAACTGGTCGAGGAAGGGGTAAAGCTAGCGGAGTGAATGCGTGTGTTTCCTTAACCCTTTCGTGGGCGGTGGCTAGATGTACTAGCCATCTACTTATGGTGTACATGACAAATTTCAGAAGCATTAGTCATTTTTCCTATGTCTATTTACCAGATAATAATGAAATTTACACAAAATGATATTAGGAGGTAAAGTGTCATGAATATTTATAAAGATGTAAAAGATATTTCACAGAAAAATTATCCTTGCTTCATTAAATTGACATCAGAAATATAGCTATCACTCCAGGCATCTGCATAAACGAGAAAATACAATAAAAGTTCTTGCTCCGGAAAGGGTTAAATGTTAACGCAAGTGTTCTTCTGCATCTTTAAACGTGTTCGCAATGGGGAAGCGCAGAGTCTGAACAGCACGGAATGGCCAGTATGAATGCAGCTTTACTTTTTCAAAACTGCATCATAATAATTCATCGACATGCCCACATCTGACTGTCATCCCCATCAAGTAATGGATATGCCCATTTTCTCCTCTAAATTGGATGTTTATGTTTCTATCCAATCTGTGGTCAAATAGTACCTTACTGTTCTTTATACTCAGTGCAGTGTTGATGAAAACAGTGAAAATCCTGTGTCTTTGTTTTAACAGCATTTGTCATTAAATTTATTTAGGTTAGGGTTGCTCACATTTTTAGTGTCATCATAAAAGCTGATGAATGTTGAAACAGCAAATGGCTAAAATGTTCTTTAGGCCAATGCATGGTGACATTTTTTCGATGAGTGATTAATGTGCCAAGTATTGTAAATTCGATATTTAATTTTAAAGCTGTGAAAAAGTCCTAAAGATCTTGCATTTTTGTGTATCCATTATTATTTTGTAATCTAGCTGCTGTGTGACATATGCTTGCTCCATTTGATGTCATTGAACTGTTAATTTGGATTTTTGCACTTGCGTTATCGTTATTGCACCAATGTTTACATTTAGCTGTTGCCATTCAGTGTGGAAATATTGTTGATTTTGGTACCGCATATGTTAGCGTATTATATAAATAGATTAGCGTATTATATAAGAAAAGTGTACATTTTCTCTGACCAAGGTTTAAGGTACGGCCGCATTTTTTGCATAATGCAAAAAGACTTGTCAAAATGCTAAAATGAAACTAATGGGCTGATGCTTTTTTGCGAAAATATTCAGAAAAAATTTGGAACTGAAATATAAAAGAGAAACAGGGATAAAAGTAAAAACTCTCTTTGTGGAATGGTTATAGAATGGTTGTGAGGACAATCTTTGATTACCACATTGAATTGAAATATAAAGCCTATACCTCTATAATTTTAACAATAAGACCACTGCAAAAACAATGGAAGAAAAGGAGATCAGACACTATCTCCTTGAAAGAAAAATGAAATTATCCTTTTTAGCATTTTGCTAAAGCTCTTTTTCTTATTTTAGCTTTTCTGCAGAAAAATTTTAGAGCTCAGCTCAAACCCTGGCTCTAACTACCATAAATATGCATTGGTTACCTTAAAGTTTCTTTGTTATTGATATATGGTATACCTGGATTATCCCACCCCCATTGAAAGTGCTTGTACCATGTATCTCATTCATTAATGGCACTGTTGAGAAAAAATTGATTACAGTTAGCAATTTTTTTTTTTTTTTTTTTTTTTTGTTGTAAAACAAACAAATAATATCATGATTTATGACTAACAATATCATTAATCGTGATCAATGCTTAAAAATTTCCATTGTCAATCTTTGATTTTGTTAAATATTAATACTGTAAAATTTCGATTATATGCCCCCATGAAAATAAGCATTTTAGAGATACTAATCTGTTTATAAAATGATCATATTATTGAGGTTCATGTCTGCATGTTTTCCATTGACACTGGTGAATGTGGTAGGTATAAACCTATTAGTAACATACAAAAGAGTTACAATAATCATGCTATGGATAATGATTTCAAGAAAAAAAAACTTTGGTGATGTTATTTTATTTTTTATAGCTAATTCTAACAAATGTGTTAGGGAAAGTGTTGTTTAGTTAATGCATTTGACTTAATTTAATAGTTTTCATATTCTGTTTTTAAAAGAAATAGTTTAAGAATTTAAGCAAAACATTGCTGCTGCATATTTTATTGCCTTATCTTTTTTACATTGTTTTTTTTTTTTTTAAATTTTACAAAATGGTTATCTAAATAGTAGTTTGTTTGTTTTGTTTTCTAGGCTCACGACTTGCTTGACCGAGAGTTTAAAGATCTTAGTTCACAAAATGAACTATTAAAAGAATGTATTAGACTCAGAGATGAACTGATTGCTGTAAGAAAACATGCTTACTTTTTATATTAAGC
This sequence comes from Cheiracanthium punctorium, assembly GCA_038373885.1. Lineage (NCBI taxonomy): Eukaryota > Metazoa > Arthropoda > Arachnida > Araneae > Cheiracanthiidae > Cheiracanthium > Cheiracanthium punctorium. The sequence goes on from JAWZYV010008708.1 coordinate 240,193, forward strand.
TAACTGATTTATTTTGCTGTGTATTTAAAGGAAAGAACCCCAATGCAGAACATGCCGAAATCGGCGACGTGCGTCGCAGAATAAAGAGCTCCGCTGCAGAACAATTACGGATGAGGACTGAAAAGGGAGAGAGAGGGGAGAAATCAATCACTTTAAACAGAAAGTCAAACTCAAAAGCCAGACAGCAATCTGGAGGGATACCATTTCATCTCCTGCATCTAGGCATAGAAAGAATATATTCCTTTGTGGGGAGGGGGGGGGATGACACAGCGGCAATTAGTCAAAAGTGAATTATCACCCAAAAAGCACCTGATCATCTCCTTCTGGGAGAGCGCCACCTTTTTGGACCCCAAATGTGGAGAACGGACAGCACTTATCACTTGCAATATCATTCACATTCATTAATTAGTTAAAAACATTTACTCACTTAATTACATTCACTTACATTTAATCACTTTATGGAGATTTTAGGCTTTTAAATGTTTTTAACTAATTACTAAGGTATTTCCGTGTCTAAATTTTAACTAAACATTCACATTCATTTTCTAGCTACGTTTTTCCCCCTGGTAAATATGTCTGCTCGAGACAAAGTCTCTTGCTTTGAGTGTAATACTCCTATAATTTTTAAAAATTATTAAAAATTATAGGAGCATATAAAACTGAGAATTGTTATGTGCAACCCCTTTAAAAAAATTGGATTAAAACGGCTCCTTTACAAAAATACAATCGATTAAACTGGCCACTTCAAAATTACAAGTAGTAAAATTAGACCTTCATACATGCAACCCGTTAAAATGCATTTTTGCAAATAATTTACCCTTTTCTGAATATGATGTTTATTAAATAGCTTTTTTATTTCATCTTTCGTGAGCTATGAGCTGACCTTAAAGGTGCCTCTCCGATGTTTGTTTTCTGCTGACACAACAAGAAAACGCGATCAGGATTTTCAAACAAATACGCACGCATACTTAGAAAGGGAAAGGGAGATTAAGCAATTCCGCCTGTCGATCTTGATACTGCAATGTCAGAAGTTATGTTTAGTAACTACACGGTTACAAATTATTTAATAAATATTCATAATTTCAGATTTTACCGCCGTAGCAAAAGCAGTTAGTAATGATGCTCCAGATGTTTCGCGCTCTTGCAAGTTTATGCTGTGAACGATTGTTTTGTTAAACTGGTCTTCCTATTACAGTTTATTCATAATTATTATAGATAATACTATGCTTTAAGTAATTAATTATGGATGCATTTAGAAATGCAAAACTACTATAAACGAGTCCAAAAATTTACGCGATTTCGAAACATCGGTCTGAAAATCTTAGAGAATTGCAACATTTTGCGAATGCAACATTTGAATATTTTATGGTTTTTGTTGCAATTAAGAATATTTAGCTTTACTTATATAAAAATTAACATCGATAGCGTATGATAAATTTAAATTATTGGCCCGATTATATTTTCTAATTATCTCTTCTGAAAAATCGAAAAATTCAATATATTTTATTAAAAACTGTACAGAATTCTGCAAGTTCTTTTTCTCCATACTCATTTAACTCCCCAGAAAAAGATGGAAAGAAAGCTGTATATAAAATGTCAGCAGTGCAAACACATATCAACTTTCCAGGCCCATCTTCACCAAAGAAACGTCTCATTATATTTGCACTAGCACTTTTGCATACTTCATGACAAGGAGACACAGGGTCTGTTACACTGCTTGTGTACTTAAGTGCACCAGACTTCTTGAGCATTTGGTTGTAGGAAGGGGGGGGGTAAGATTATAAAGGAGGAGAAATGATTTTAAATATGAAATACCCAGAAGTCTTAAGGAACAAAAGTCTTCTTATTGAGAAAATTATTTTACTTTTATTTTCATTCTCTATTTTGCAAAGTTCAAACAATTAAAATATTATAGTTAATGCATAAAAATATTAATAACTCTTCTGTTCAAAATAACCCTATAATGGTATAAATATCTATTCCAGTTATTCAATGTTTATTCCACTACAAATTCCAGTTCTTAATTAATTTTTTTTTTTAATGGACAACAATAGTTAAAAAAATTTTCAGGATTATCATGCAGCCATAATAAATATTCCGTTGATATTAACAATCAGCTGGTCATCTATTTAAGTGGTAATATTGAAATAGCCGGAAAGGAGATAAGAACATTTGCCTCCCCGTCTAGCTCACAAAGAAAACCACAAAGCATTCTGTAACTCCAAGCCACAAAGTAAGAAATGGGAAAGAAATTATGTTTTGACAATAAATTTCTAACTTTTGAACAAATTAAGATGTCTTTCTAAAATTTAGACTCTGAATCAATTTTTGCATTTAAAAGTGATGCCCAAATTTTCAAACAAATCGGTCCATTAATAAAAAAATTATAGATGAATTAGTTTTTACACAGTTGATTTCCATCCCCCTTCTCATCAAGGTCCGCTACTACCCGGACTGGGCCTCCCGAGTGCTTCCGGGAGGGGGAAAGAGGGCGGGAGAGTTCTATTACCATAGCAGTTGTGCAAATTCCTCCTTTTCATTTGACAAGTATCATTAACACATTAGGTGTAAGCAAACAAATAACAGTTAAACAAATAAAAGGGCTAAAGAAACTTTCTTAGAGATTAAAAAGAACTTCGCTGGCAAAAGAGGGTGTCTAGTTTTTCATCATCGGGGCGCTAACAAATTTTTTTTTTAAAGGGCATCGGGGCGCGGCGCACCACTGACCTCACCTATGAGCTCAGAATATTATAAATATCAAAATTAGCAATATAATACACAAATGATTTTGATAACAATAGAATTTAATGATATTTGATTCTTTATCCCATTAAATATTTAGCTGCTTCATCAAAATTGAACAACCCAGCACACAGGAAAAGTTCGCTGTTTTTTTTTTTTTTTTGAGGGCGATTCTGTGTGGCATTGCAAGAATCGTGCAATCCCTCAGTCTAGTGCGAAACCTGAGTTAACAAACGATAGAATTCGTCTGGCCGGTAGTCAGAAAGTCGTAAATCGCCAGTTTTTTAAGTTTAATCGCCACCTGGCGACTGGCGACCGAGAATTTAAAGCTTTAGTTCGAAATATTTTCTCTGCATATATATATCTGTTCGGTTAATGTTTTATTTCCTTGTTACTTTGATAATTACACAAAGTTTCTCTAATTTCATTTAATATTTTAGATGTAGGTTACGCTTACTAATATCCTAACATAATAGCCCTCTGTATATTAAGCTATATTTCCTGCAGAACATTTTTGGCTAGTTGAGAGAGCGTTGCAGAACATTGAAAAACATTCTGCTTTGGGGGGAAAGAATATGTACAATTATTTTGATTTAAATTCCAGTTTTACTAGTAGTTGAATGTCTTTCAAGATGACAGCTGATTTTTTTCAGTTACTATTAACTAGGGCTGCTTTGGGCCACTTTTTCATGTTTTCACAAGCATTTATATTATTGCAAAATATAATATATGGATTTTCAATGTCAAAATTGAATTATAACATATTAATATTGTGTAAAGGAGTAAACTGCATTGTTTTAAAAAATCTTAATACATATATAAAAAATAATTTTCTGTTTTTAAAGTTTTGCTTGGCACAAAGTTACCCCAAAAACCTAATTTTTAGGTGCAAACTGAACTTACTATCAAAGGAAGCATTAGTTAATTTGTATGACTATCCTACTATCAGGGGTGCTAATTCTGCTCCAATTGCACCGGCCTGCTCCATTGTATAGCACTTGCTCCTATTTGTGCCAAAACATGTATTTTTCTTTATTTTGCTCCGAAACCTATTTTTCAAGAAATACATTGCTCATTGACAGCAACAAAAATAACCAGCTCCACAATTCTCAGAAGCTGGTAAGTGCATGTCACAAGACAATTCTCCTCCTTTAATCTCTTAAAAAGCAATATCACAGAAGAGGTGAGAAGCCCCGTGACAGAAACAGTGGCACAAGTTACAGTACAAAATAAGCCTTTACAAATGGAATAGCAACCAATTGCAGACGCCACTGAAGATTATTCTGCACAATAAAAGAGCAGGCCCTCTTTTTTTACTTTTTAATTTGCACAGGTTAATAAAGTTTATCCAGGAAAACATTGAGAGGGTCTCAAAAATCATCTTAGATTCTTCACTTAACGTTGTTTGATAAGGTTAGATTTTAAGCTGGACCCATTAATACAGTCTTAATTTCTGTGAGAAAATTTGAGGGGAAGAAAAATGAGAGACCATTCCCTGCATGTAAAGTCACCCTGATCATAGTCTTTAAGGCCATACCATGACCAAGTGAATAAAAACACTGAATATAGTAGACAGTTGAAGTGTGGAGGTTCTTGGTTCAGGGTCCATCGTATGGCTGTTAATCTAACGGTCTGGAGTTTTGGTCGATTTTCTCCAGGTGTAACGTGAATATGCATTAGAACCCCTTAGAAAGTCCTCTGCTCAAGGTATCCCTCCTAAGGCAGATGGCCCTTGAGTAGCTTTGCTTTATTAATATACAAACATAGTCTCTAAGCCCAAGTTTGACCTTCAAAAAAGAAATTAATGTAAAAGATCCTATTTTACTTCCATAAAATGGATGTATGTCGATCTTCTAACTAACCTAAAAATTACTAATATCGACAAATTATTTAATCCATCAACGACATTTTTGGTATATGTAAGTAACATCTAAATCTAGAATTAGTATTCCATATATGCTTAGCTCCATCCCTCAGCAAATGGTTAGAATTTGTTTTAAACCAGTTTGACAAATTCAGAGATTTACTTCAACTTCAATGTGTTGGAGAACTAATATGTATAGGGTCAGAACTCTGTTTCTCAGGGATCAACTAGTGGAATGCAATAATGGTACAAGTTGCGCTATTCCAGTTACCAAAATAATTACCCAGTCGAATCGCTTGATGTATTTTCTAATACGTAGTTTTTATCTTTGCTTAAATAACTCTTATCAGCCATTACTAACTTGTCTTCAGTAACTTCGAAAATGGTCCCCAACAACGTTTCACTTATAAGGTGTAAATTTCCAGTGCTGCATGAATGTGTTTTTTCGCTGTTTGTCGATCGAAGATGACATATTTTGTTCATTAAAATGAAGGAGACACGCAGTCCACCTCATAAGCCTACCAAGTTTCAGTTGCCAAATTCTGAATGATACCACATTTCCATGAGGTGTTAACAGATATGATGTCATAGTCAATTGTTAGCTGTTCAGAAATCAGGGGTCTGTCCAGGTCGAAATCGGGTCCAAAAACGGACCCTTCACAAAATTCAATATCAGAAAAACGGACCCTTCACAAAATTCAATATCGGAAAAACGGACCCTTCACAAAATTCAGTTTGACCAACACGGCCCTTTCACAAAATAACTATTGCACTTTTCAATTGAGTTTAGGAATTATTATCATTTAGCGATCACCAATCGGCACCCAATAATATCTTGGCCTAAATGTAAACAATGTTGATGATGATGACGGGAGGTAGGTTGATTGGAGGCCCTAAGCCAGGGGGGTAAATTACACCGCCTACGATTGCAGTTTGAAGTGGACGCCTGCACTTGTTTGTTCTTCCTCCTAAGTTCCCCTCACCTGCTATTAGTCCGGGAGCCAGCGACAGATTTTTGCGACCAAAATCCTCTCAGCCCATAATTTCTCAGATGATTGAGTTGGTTGTGTGTTGAAGCATGGTGATCGTCAGCTGCCGCACCATGGCTGGGTTGGGCGGCGGCCGCCTTCCAGACACGTTAAAAAAAACAAAAAAAAAAAAAAAAACAGTCATTTCCTCCCGGTTGAAAATTTCTGAAATAATAGTTGGCATAGTACTTGTTTGAAAAAAAAACCGTCAGCTGGCCAAGCGGCGGTGGATTATACGTCAGCTGCTATACTAACATGTAAAAAAAAAATTTTTTTTCAATGATTTCCTCCCAGTTGAAAATTTGACAGATGTTAGTTTACATTCTACTTTAAATAAAAAAACAAGTCAGATGGCTGTATGCCGGTGGAAAACCCGTCAGCTGGCACAGTGAATGTGTGGCACGGAAAGGTAGTGTGGCCGCTGCTAGCCTATTTCAATGCACCAGCTGACGAGTTTTCACCCGGCATACGGCCAGCTGAATTTTTTTATTATGGCAAGAATTATATCAACTATTATTTGACAAATTTTCAACCGGGAGGAAATAACACACTTTATTTTATTGGACACAACGCGCTGATATCCTCAATAATCCTACTATTTTTCATAATTATGTATAGAAATATAAAAAAAAGCAATCTGTGCTACTTTAAAAACACGAAAACCACTGGTTTCCCGATTTTTTGGCATTTTCAGCTCCATTTTATTTCTCCGAGTCAAAAAAGTTTATCATTTGTGTGACAAAGTTCAGCTCTGCAAGCGGAAAAGGACGTTATATTGACGTTATATCCGGCTTTGAAGGAAAAATTGTGATTCCTTCCTTTTAAATTGCTTTTCTAGATTACACAGTTTAATTTTTCTTCTCAAAAATAAATCAAGGATTTATAAGCGGACTTTGAACCAAGCAAAGAAATCGTCTGCCTGTATATAAGAATGGCTATGTATACAAAATGAAATCTTTCGAATGCGAAAATTTTTCATGTTTTCAGAATAGCATAATTTGATCGTTTTGGGAATATAAAAATTAATATTTTGGAATTGGAGATATTTTGAAATAGTCAGTGGAAACAGATCGTCCAAACGTTTCGGAAGGATGGATCTTAAAAAGACTATCGAACTGCTTTAAATTACTTAATAAAATGTCGATTGTAAATCCGCTTTGCGTTTTTTGCAAAAAGGCTACTTCAAAATTGAAGTCTTTCAATAAAGAAAATTTGGGGAAGTGCAGCGAAATTCTAATTATTCGAAAACAGAATAATTTAGTTGGAAAAGAAATAGTAATTCCTGCAAAGCCGAACGATTTTCAGCAGTACCACAGCGAGTGCTACAAAAGCTTTACAGCTTTACCACCAAAATACAGAGTTGCCACATCAACAGCAGCATTGTCTTCTTCAATCGCTTGATTATTTCCTGATTATGTTTGAAACTCACCTGCAGGGCGCGTTGTATCCAATAAAATAAAGTGCGTTATTTCCTCCCGTTTAAAAATTTGTCAAATAATAGTTGACATAATTCTTGCCATAATAAAAAAATTCAGCTGGCTGTATGCCGGGTGAAAACCCATCAGCTGGTGCATTGAAATAGGCTAGCGGCGGCCACACTACCTTTCCGCGCCACACTTTCACTGTGCCAGCTGGCGGGTTTTCCACCGGCATACAGCCAGCTGACTTGTTTTTTTATTTAAAGTAGAATATAAACTAACATCTGTCAAATTTTCAACCGGGAGGAAATCATTGAAAAAAAAATTTTTTTTTACATGTTCGTATGAGCAGCTGACGTATAATCCACCGCCGCTTGGCCAGCTGACGGTTTTTTTCAAACAAGTACTATGCCAACTATTATTTCAGAAATTTTCAACCGGGAGGAAATGACTGAATTTTTTTTTTTTTTTTTTTTTTTTTTTTTTTTTTTTTTTAACGTGTCTGGAAGGTGGCCGCCGCCCAACCCACCCATGGAGCGGCAGCTGACGATCACCAGGCTTCAACACACAACTATCTTAATCATCTCGCGAATTATCGGCCGGGAAGAAATAACTGACCAAAATCTGTCGCTGGCTCCCGGACTATATGTAGGAGCTCTCTTTCTGGGAATAAAAATCGGACTAGTAGCTGAAGTGTCAGAAGTCCGTTTGGATCGCCGAAGAACGAATCAGTTCATGTTTAATACAAATATATTTATTAGAACAAACACATCACATCTACAATATCATGCTTACAGAGCGAACACAACACACAGAATGAAATCTCGACGCTTCGAGAGAAGCGCGTCACGTGACTTTCTTTAGCAGGTAGTCATAGAAACGAAAAGAAACACAATGCGTATGAACGCACAGTCCTTCAATCTCCCCCTGCGGATTTACGCATTTTCTTTTCTCTCAGACACAAATTATCAAAAATATTACATAGAACTTATATAACACACACATATAAAGATACAATCAAATTAAATTTATTTTTTCCATAGACCATAACATTTTGTCAGTAGATATGTATTTTAACTGGATAATACTGTTTTCAATCATGTCTCTTACAAAATAAAATTTTAAATTTAAATGTCTTGTTTTGTTCGATGGTTTAGATCCATTTAACCAATCAATTGCTGACTGATTATCAGAAAAAATTACTACGGGTTCATTTACAAAAATATTACAATTAAGTTCTTTCAATAAATTTAACGTCCAGGTAACATGTTTTGCTGTTTCAGAAATAGCAAACAACTCCACTTCACAGGTAGAAGTTCCTACACATCTTTGTTTATTAAATTTCCAAGACACTAATGATGAACCAATCATAATTACTCCACCAGAAAAAGATTTCCCTTCAGTTGCATTTCCCCAGCTGGAATCAGCACTAGCATTCACATAACCCATTTCATTGTCATAAATTAGCATCTTGTTTTTAGAACCTTGTAAATATCTTAGAATACGTTTTAGTAGCAAAAAATGACGTTTCTCAGGATGCTCATTAAATTGAGAAAGATAACACATAACAAATGATAAATCTAAATTTACCATTTTGTGTTGTATTCTTTAGCTCAAATATTTTCTCAAGTTTTAGAATTGTTTCTTTACACAAATTTTCGTTATTACTGAAGATTGCTAAATCATCTACGTAAGCGCAAATAATTACAAAATTATTTTTATCATTCAATAGAAAAACACAATTATCTGAAGCAGTCTCTTTAAGACCAATTTTTTGAAGTTCGGATTTAAATTTAAGGTACCAATTTCGGCCTGATTGTGGTAATCCGTAAATGCTTTTATTGAGTTTGCCACTTTATTATTACCAAATGCATTTTCAAATCCAGGGGGTACTGAAACAAAAACAGTTTCTTCGATATGTCCGTATAAGTATGCAGTTTTAACATAAAATCTAACATCCCAATTCATTTTAGCTGACATTGCCATTAACATTCTCCATGATTCTATGTTAACTACTGGAGAGTCTGATTCTGAATAGTCTTTGTTTTTAGTCTGATTATATGCAGCTGCAACAAGTCTAGCTTTAAATTGTTTTTTACCATCGTTCTCTTTTACAGTAAAAACCCATTTACTATTAATAATTTTCTCTCCCTTTGGTTTTTCTACAATATCAAAAACATTGTGTTTCCCTAACGAGTTTAGTTCCTCCTTCATCGCATTTTCCCAACTTTCCCAATCCTCTGATTTTCTCGCCTCTTGGACGCTTTTAGGAGTTTCTACACAAGCTAAATTAGCACTGTATTTAACTTAAGTCTTTCTGATCTCCGTAGTGGTTGTTTTAAACTATTATTTTGCTCTCCTATACTGTTTTCATCCCTTTCAAGCACCTGTGATGGTCTTTTGCAGTCACGGGATTCAAGGCTATCGAAATGTCTGTTTTCCTCACCTACATTAATCTGTATGGAATTTAAGTTAGGATCTCTGTTAGATTTTTCACTATTAGTGTCGAAAAATAGCGTTTCTATATCCCAAATAGTCTTTTGGGTAATTAGATCTGTTTACTAAAAATTTACTTCCCATTACATGTTCGATGAATTTAATTGATCTTTCTTCAAGAACCCTTCTGCTTTCTATATCATAAATTCGATACACTCGTCTTTCATTTGATTAACCCAGCATAATGCCACACTTTCCTGGCACTTGTAATTTACTACGAGATTGTTGGGGAATGTGAAAATAAACAAGGCAACCAAAAACTCGTAAATAATTAATATTTGGCTTTTCACCATGCCAAAGTTCATAAGGTGTTTTACCTTTCCCTTTCCTATAAGTCAAATTTGTAACACAAGTACTGCAAGCAACTGCTTCCGCCCAAAAATTTAAGGGAAGGCCACTGTCATAAATTAAAGTTCTAGCACGTTCTAGAATAACCCTATTAGCCCTTTCTGCTTTGCCATTACTCTCAGGATTATAAGGGACTGTTTTCTCGTGTATTATACCGGACTGAGACAAATATTGATCAAATTCCTCATTTACAAATTCCCCGCCATTATCTGATCTAATACGTTTAATTTTAGTATTTGTAAGATTTTCGAATCTCTCTTTGAAACTAATGATTTTACTTAAAACGTCATTTTTATGCTTTACAAAATAAGTAAAATATATACCAGAAAAATCGTCAACAATTGTAAGAAAATAATTTGATCCATTCAAGGAAGGAACATGTATAGGCCCACATAAATCCACATGTACTAATTCAAGAATAGAATTGCTTTGATTCACATCTATAATTTTATGCGGTTTACGAGTAATTTTACTGACATTACAAGCGTCACATTCTGAATTTAAATTAACAACCATATCACCATTTTTAGTCATGTTCTCATTTATCATTTTCGACAGGTAGTTAGCATTTATGTGACATAATCTCTTATGCCACAAAACAGATGGAATCAAATTTTCACATTCAGTTTGATTAATTTCCTGCAATACATGTGAATTTATATCAGGTTGCATAACAATTTCCAGACGTTTACCTTTTCTAAATGCTGTTAACAATATTTCACCAGAACTATTTGTGATAAACACTCTATCATCATCAGAAATAAGTTTATATCCCCTTTCCATTAGTGTAGTTACAGACAACAAATTATTTCTTAATTTAGGTATAAACATTACATTTTCCATGGTAACTGGAACACATTCAGAAAAATTATTAGCTTTGGCTTTAACAAAACCAGTACCTTCACTAATTAAACAATCATTTATACCTGCTTGCATAATTTTACTACAATTAAAATCAATTTTATGAAGCCATTTTAAACTATTGCACATATGACAAGAAGCCCCACTATCAAGTAACCAAATATCAGAATTTTTACCTGTTTCATCTTCACCTGTAGCATTAAAAGCACAACTGCCATCTGATTTAATTACTTCGGAAGTATAGTTCACATTTTTTCTTTCTGGGGTTTTGGGTTTTGAGTTCTTTGATTTCACTGTAGCGTTCTGAAAGTTATTAGTTTTTCTGAAAAAACAGTTTCTAGCTAAATGTCCCCTTTTTGAACAGACATAGCATACCTTTTCAGTTTTTTGATCTCGGTTTCACACTAAGAAGGCTCCGTCAACTTGCGTGTGATTCTTGTTCCGGAACAGCTCTCGTTCTTCCTCTCTCAGAATCTCCATGATATCGTCCATAGTTTTGTCTCTTTGGGTTTTTAGAACTTCTCTAATATAGGAAAATTTTCCTCTTAATCCTCGGACGGTGTAGTATACCAGCTCTCTAGGTGATATATCAAGTCCAAGAGAAGAACATTTCGTTGCTAAGCCACGAGCTCGAGCTATGTAGTCATTTATATTTTCTTTATCATGAAGCTCTAAGTTTTTCAATTCTTGACCGGCGTCTATTTTTCGATCTTCGAGCGTTCCAGTAAAGTTATTCTTAATTTTATTCCACAAATTCTTAGTATTCTTTTCAGTAGCGTACTGTAGTGCTTGTTCATCTGCTAACGAAAGTTTGATATAAGCAACCGCTTCGTTGTTTCGTTTTTTCCATTCACTTAATTTCTTGGGTTCCTTGGGCTCATCTTCATCTATGACTTCACTTAAGCCTTTTATGCATAACATAGCTTCTATTTTCATGGCCCATGTGTGATAATTCACACCCGTAAGAACAGGAAATGGCAGCCGATCCATTCTTCGGTTGTTTCGTTTTATGTTATTTTCAGCTACTTTATTTCTTCCCGAAACTAACCACGGTTCTGCTACCACTTGATGTGTCAGAAGTCTGTTTGGATCGCCGAAGAACGAATCAGTCCATGTTTAATACAAATATATTTATTAGAACAAACACATCACATCTACAATATCATGCTTACAGAGCGAACACAACACACAGAATGAAATCTTGACGCTTCGAGAGAAGCGCGTCACGTGACTTTCTTTAGCAGGTAGTCATAGAAACGAAAAGAAACACAATGCGTATGAACGCACAGTCCTTCAGTAGCGAGCGCTCATTTATTATTTCTTTTCATGTGAGTCGTTTTTATGCCAAAAAATTAAACATCAAGACTTATTCCACTATAATATTAATAAGGCTCATTGCCAGAAGAAAAGGTGATGACAGCTGTCATTCTCGGATAATTACAACGTTCTTCATGAATAAAGCCAGTGACGTATGTAAAAAGGGCAGCCAGGTTGGGGAGGAGATTAAAAGAAAGCACTTTGTTTTCCAAACTGGCACATTTATGCACCATGTATTAAATGTTCAGAAATCGTTTGATGCAATCTCAAAATGATTGACTTAGTCCTAAATCTTATTCTAAAAGACAGACAAATTCAGATCAATGCAATGTTTCAAAATCGCGCAAACATTCTAACTCGCAATAATTCGTTTTGCATTTTGAAATGAATCCGTAATTCTCTAATGTTTAGTATATATCTGTAATAACTATAAATAATCTGAAGTAGAAAGGCCATGTAATGATTACACTAAAAGCAATCATTAAGAACAACTTGCAAGAGTGCATAACATCCAATTCAAAACAACGGGAGCTGCCGTCATTACGTGGCTAAGTCTAAGCTTATTGTTTACTAATTCACAACTGCATACTTATCAAACATAACATCCTTACGGGTGAAATCATTTTCAACTCCCTTCTTTCCCCCCAACTGAAAACGTAATGTGCCAGTTAGCCCTTTTACATTGCTGAAAAAACAAACATTTCAAGGGCATCTTTCAGATCACGCAAATAAAAGAAAACAGAAAAAATAATTATTTATAAAAGGACATTTTATCTCGTTGCATTAAAAAAAAAAAAAAAAAAAAAAGCTGATTGGATTTTTTTGAAGGAACAGTTATACCTCCTGTTTTGTAAAGGGTCGTTTAAACATCAATTTTGGCTTCATTGTATTGTCTCCTGTATAAGAAAACTGTATGGTAAGGAAGGAGAAAAAGTTTTGGCAAATAAGCAAAGAAAAACGGACCGACATTCCCAGGCATAGGGGGGGGAGAAAAAGGACTGCCAGACATTAAAGGATTGCCGGGTGCCACGCCCTGTTTAATCGGTCGAGAATCCACACTGTGGAATGTGAAATGGGATAAATATAGGTCAGTCACTGCTCAAAGCTGGAAAAAGGGGGGGGGGGGTAGAAATAGTGTAATACTGCATTTTTTTCATTCTTGGGAGTGAACAACAACAAAGCATAGGAGTGATTTTATTGGGATTTAATATCATTTTAAAGAGCGGTTATAGGGGTATACTACAGAGAAATGCTATCGGCATAGGCAGGGCCGTAGCGAGCAATTTTTTGCTAGAACCTATCATTTTTGCTATCATTTTTGATAGAAGACTGAAAATTTATAACTTAATTAAATTTTTTAAACTTAATTAATGCATGGGCACATCTTACAGACTGGGAATTTTCTGTTTGGAGACCATATAAAAATGTACATTTGTATTAATTGTTAGATTTAATCTTCCAACATTATTATAATCATTACTGTAAAATTCTGCCTTTTTTTTTTTTTTTTTTTTTTTTTAAACATAAATTTGTGATTTACTGTAAAATATTTGTGAAAAATATTTAAGGAATAAAACCCCAGGTCAGTGTTTTGGGGATATTCTGTGTACACTGACAAGTAATTTTTCTTTAATGGTACAAGTTGAAATTAATTTTTAAAAATGTTAGCTAATTTCTCCCATCTGTAATTATCTGCAATTTATTTTTGCTTTCCCTTCAATTGTTGAAATTTAACTAGATTTAAAAATTGCATTTTTCACATCGTTAGTATTAGAGTATTTCTAGTCGAAACTGACAGACATTGTAATATTTAAAAATTACTAAAGTTTGAATTTGGGGTGTAAATAAGTGTTTAGTACCTGCAATTTAAAATCAAAACTACCATGGCCTACGTTTATTATAAAATCTGTTTTTTAATAATTTAAAAATAAAGATTTAAAGTTTTATATTTTTAATTTTAATCGAATTTTTTTTTAAATATTGTTCCAGGGTATGACTATCCCGGATGTTCGGTGAACAGGAATTATTCAGTTTTGGCCAACTTTTTTTAAGGGAACTAACTATACCCATTTTGTTTTTAATTTTTTAAAAAATATTCAATTCTATTTCGTGATTGCTTTCTTGCTCAAAAATGAAAAAGAAAATTGGAAGAAGTTCACAAAATTAATTATAAATTCACAAAATTAGGTAAAATTTCACAAAAATAGGACCCTGGGAAAGAAACCTGGACTGACCGCTGGAAATATTTCTTAAATCAGGGTGGCCATGCATCCTTGAAAACCTGGAATGTCCTTGAATTTACAAAAAAAAAGTTCAAGGCCTGGAATGTGCTTAAATTTTGAATGGATGTCTGGAATGTCCTTAAATTTTGAAAGGAAGTCTGGAATATCCTTAAATTTTACTATCCAATTGCTGAATTTTTGTTGTTTTATCGGTTATTCCCAGCCCTTACGATAATGAAACCACGTACCATGGAGCTGTTATGTACAAACGCACTGCAATCACAGTTGTGTGTGCATATATCTTTCCTTGCTGTAATATGCATTTTTATTGATCTAACTCATTTGTAGTTATTAAAAATATTGATTTTGTGAAATTTCATAATTATGAGCCGTAAGTGCCATTTTAACAATCTTTGGTTACAAGATCCAAATTTTGCCCCGTGGATCGGAAAAGTTATCGGTGATAGTCACGTGGCAACATGTTTGATATGCTCAACAAACATCAACATTTCATCAATGGGAAAGTCTGCCTTAAGGAGCCATATGCAAGGTAAGAAGCACATGTCACTTACCGAAAATAAAAGGAACACCTTAACCCTGGATGGACTGCTATCCAAAGTACCGTCATCACAATCTTCATCATCCACGAGTAAACCATCATTTAATGATTCCGCATCAGTATTACAAGAACAGCCCTCGTCGGTAGCATGTTTTCAGAAAGCAAAATTAACGACGGCTAAAGTATTTTGGGCATTGAAAATGATGCAAAGCCACTTGTCCTACAGATCGTGCGATGGAATCGATGGCTTATTTCGATACATGTTTCTGGACAGCCAAATGTTAGCTTTTGGAATGAAGTCAAAGTGATGTCACGCTATTTAACGAGTGTTTTTAGGGCACGCAAATGCTGAAGTGTTGCTTGAAAGCATTAAGCAGTCTTTGTAAGATTTGCCGTTAAAAAATGTCTTTCAGCTATCAATGGATGATGGAGTTATGAAATAGTATTAAGTGAGACACATAAAACATTATTTAATACGGCGGATTAATTAGTTAAAATTTTTTATTTGGGAATACCTTATTCCCCCGTACACGATATATATTTCGGTTACACACATAACCATCTTCAGTCGTTTCTGGAGCTCTCACTAATGGCGGCTTCTTTTTATATCTTCGTCGTTCTTCTTCTTGAAAGTTCGATGCATGACGTCGTCCCATGATTGGTCGATTGTATGAAGCGTATCGTTGATGCTGCCCTCTGTCGTCAATATTTCTAAGCTCTCACGAATGTAGGCATATATACTATTTTTAAAGTTGGCTATTTTTTTAATATTTTTAAAATCAATGGTAATGGGCTCTTTCAAAGCAAGACGGGCTAGGGTGGTACTTTGTTTCTGGAGGTTAATGTCTTTAAAATGTTCGTTTTTTCGTTCTTTAATTTTCCTTTTTGTAACGCCGATGTAGCAATTTTCTTTATTAGTATCCTTTGACATAAAATTAATTTTATAGATCCCTGCGGTTTCGATGGGGTTGATTGGGTCTTTTTCCGATCTAATGCGCTGAAAGATTGTTTTATTAGGTTTAATTGGAATACGGAAGTTCTTTTTACTGGCGATATTAGAAAGTTTATTGGCTATCCCTCGGCTAAAGGGGATAGCGGTAGTAAAACGTGGTTTATCTTTTTGACGGTTGTCTATAACATTTAATTTACGTTGCCTAGCTTTGAAAACTTTGTCGAAAATTTCTCGAGGGTAGTGGGCGTCTTGACATTGTTTCTTTATGAAAGCAATTTCTTTTTGAAGGAGGTCGTCGTTAGAACACACTTTGAAAGCGCGGTCGATATAGGAACGAATAGCAACAATTTTATAGTTGAAAGGGGTTTTAGATTTAAAATTTACTATATTAGTATTACAAGTAGGTTTTCGAAAAATGGTGGTCTCAATGAGATTATTGTTTCTGGTTATGTTCACATCTAAGTAATTGAGGCTATTATTGATTTCTTTTTCGTAGGTAAATTTAATGTTCGGGTCTATGGCATTAAGTTGATTGATCAAATTATTTTCTTCATTATTGTGGGTGGTAAGGATAGCGGAGATATTGTCGACATAGCGAAGCCAAAGTTTGATGGTATTATTGTGTGTCTGTTTAATCTGTTCTTCAAGGATTCTCATTTTCCAGTCGGCAATTATTCCGGATATGGGGGAGCCCATGGGGACTCCTTTTATTTGTTGGTAGAAGTGATTATTATATTGAAAATATGAGTTATTTAAAATTAGATTTATAGCACTAGTTAGGGTGTTAATTATGTCTATATCTTTAAAACTACTTTGAATTTGTTTGTTAATAATTTGGTTCATTTCCTTAATATCTATTGACGGGTATAGATTTACAACATCGAAACTTACCATAATATCGTTTTCATCAAGTTTATAATCGCGGATGTTTTTAATGAAATCTTCGGTGGAAGTTACGAGTGCTGTTAGATGGGGGTATAATTTCTTGCAGAATATCTTTCATATATTTTTCAAGAGTGTAGGTGGGGCCTTCACATTTGCTCACGATTGGGCGAAGGGAGGGGGGATTTTTATGATCTTTAAAGTTAGCGAAAATCCGTGGGGCGAAATTAGCGGTATTGTTATAGTTCGGACCTTTCTGATCCGGCCAGGTACCGTTTTTTATTAAAGTTTTTAGTTTATTATTGATTTTCGTGGTGGGGTCTTTGGGAAGATGTAAAACGTTTAGACTATTGATGGTTTGTTCCATTTTTTCATGGTAATCTTTTTTATCTAGGATAACAATCTTTCCTGTCTTGTCAGAGCTTAAGCAAACGATCGTGTTATTTTTCTTTAGGTCGCTGAGGCATTTACGGTCTTCATGATCTTTAACAGTAGTTTTAAGTTTTTTATTCATTTCTTGTTGGGCGTGCATACGGATAGCTTGTTTATCTGAGGGGGGTAATGAGATAATGGCGGCCTCAATGCTCGCAACGGTATCATTGATATCTATTTTTTTTTTTTTTTTTAAAGATCATAAAAAATCCCCCCTCCCTTCGCCCAATCGTGAGCAAATGTGAAGGCCCCACCTACACTCTTGAAAAATATATGAAAGATATTCTGCAAGAAATTATACCCCCATCTAACAGCACTCTAACTTCCACCGACGATTTCATTAAAAACATCCGCGATTATAAACTTGATGAAAACGATATTATGGTAAGTTTCGATGTTGTAAATCTATACCCGTCAATAGATATTAAGGAAATGAACCAAATTATTAACAAACAAATTCAAAGTAGTTTTAAAGATATAGACATAATTAACACCCTAACTAGTGCTATAAATCTAATTTTAAATAACTCATATTTTCAATATAATAATCACTTCTACCAACAAATAAAAGGAGTCCCCATGGGCTCCCCCATATCCGGAATAATTGCCGACTGGAAAATGAGAATCCTTGAAGAACAGATTAAACAGACACACAATAATACCATCAAACTTTGGCTTCGCTATGTCGACGATATCTCCGCTATCCTTACCACCCACAATAATGAAGAAAATAATTTGATCAATCAACTTAATGCCATAGACCCGAACATTAAATTTACCTACGAAAAAGAAATCAATAATAGCCTCAATTACTTAGATGTGAACATAACCAGAAACAATAATCTCATTGAGACCACCATTTTTCGAAAACCTACTTGTAATACTAATATAGTAAATTTTAAATCTAAAACCCCTTTCAACTATAAAATTGCTGCTATTCGTTCCTATATCGACCGCGCTTTCAAAGTGTGTTCTAACGACGACCTCCTTCAAAAAGAAATTGCTTTCATAAAGAAACAATGTCAAGACGCCCACTACCCTCGAGAAATTTTCGACAAAGTTTTCAAAGCTAGGCAACGTAAATTAAATGTTATAGACAACCGTCAAAAAGATAAACCACGTTTTACTACCGCTATCCCCTTTAGCCGAGGGATAGCCAATAAACTTTCTAATATCGCCAGTAAAAAGAACTTCCGTATTCCAATTAAACCTAATAAAACAATCTTTCAGCGCATTAGATCGGAAAAAGACCCAATCAACCCCATCGAAACCGCAGGGATCTATAAAATTAATTTTATGTCAAAGGATACTAATAAAGAAAACTGCTACATCGGCGTTACAAAAAGGAAAATTAAAGAACGAAAAAACGAACATTTTAAAGACATTAACCTCCAGAAACAAAGTACCGCCCTAGCCCGTCTTGCTTTGAAAGAGCCCATTACCATTGATTTTAAAAATATTAAAAAAATAGCCAACTTTAAAAATAGTATATATGCCTACATTCGTGAGAGCTTAGAAATATTGACGACAGAGGGCAGCATCAACGATACGCTTCATACAATCGACCAATCATGGGACGACGTCATGCATCGAACTTTCAAGAAGAAGAACGACGAAGATATAAAAAGAAGCCGCCATTAGTGAGAGCTCCAGAAACGACTGAAGATGGTTATGTGTGTAACCGAAATATATATCGTGTACGGGGGAATAAGGTATTCCCAAATAAAAAATTTTAACTAGTATTAAGTGTTTTTGGGGAATTTTCAATATATGTGTGTTCATGAAACCATGAGATTAAATTAGGTTATAAGAAAATAGAAATAATGACAAAAAAATCTCAAAAATATGTATGCTCATTGTGTCCTTAAATGTCCTTGAATTTTTTCCCTAAGAAAGAGTGGCCACCCTGTTAAATCCTTTCAAACTATTCGGTTAAGTTCGAAGAAATTCGTTGCTTTGTGCATGCTACTAGGTGAAATGCTTTAATTTCCTGTCGAAAAGCTTTAGTAATGATGACTTATTTGAGACCTTTCCAAATTAATATGGCATGATTGATCAGTTCTAGTGATCCATGCACATTCTCTCCCTGGCACACATGAAAAACAATACATATACATAATCAGAGTTTCCCAACATGACTTAACAGTACTAAGAATGAAATTGCAACAACGATTAGCAGTTGAAGGAACTAAACTATCCTTCGTTTCTTCTATACTGATCACAAAGCACCAATGTGGCATTACATGAAAAGGTGCATTTTTTGTCGAGAGTTGAGCAAAATTTGAAGTGTGATGTGAAGACAGGAGATATTATTTGATCAGAAAAATAATTTTGGCATATAAAACCCAGTTGGCTCATTTCCCACACTATTAGAATAAAAATAGGGAAAAAGTAATTATGTTTTCTATGCCGAGTAAAAAGTGTCTATTTTTATCCAAATTCTGCAAATTCAAGTTCGATGCGGGTGCAGACTATATTATCCAATTATATTAAAAATATTTTGACTTAAAACTTTATAAAATAAGTTAATATTAAAATTCAATAATATGTTAAAATCATCTAATACTAATTTGAAGACTAGATTATGATATTGAATAGTTCAACATGACATTCGCATGCTTACTACGCAATTTAAAAAGGGCTTGAATAGAATTTTTTAAAGGACTTTACCATTTGCTAATTTCGTATGTAGATTCATAGAAAGAATTTATTTTGCTTCCATGTGTTAAAAAACTATTTGAAAGCGCTTGGGTGTGTATGGAATAACGAATTGTCTAGCTCATACGGGGCCATACTACGCCTTGCAGGGAGTAGCGTAGCATCACGTGACACATCACAAGGGAGAGTCCTGACTTCGCGATTGCGGGACAAGGGCGCAAGCATCAGTTTCTTTCCCCCCCCCCCTTTTTTTTTCTGTTTATGGGGGTCAGTTATCATCACATTCACAATAATATATAGATAAATTAAACAAAATGTTTATTAATCCTAATTAGATTATACTTATGATATACTAATCATTTTAATTACAATTTTTAGTTACATAAATTTGTGAATGAATCATGAATATAATGCTAATATAAACTAAAAGTTCCCAAGTGTTAGATTTTGGAGGTGCACCCCGCCCCCTTCCTGGGTGCGCTAATATTCCGGACATCTGATTTTTCCGTATTATGGACAAAAGATTTTACTTTCTTTGAAAATTGCTGCCTTGACAAAAAGAAAAAAATACTTTTTGAAAAGTTGTAGCCTGAAAAAAGATTTTCTTCACATATAATATTATTAAGTAATTTCCAAAATTACTTATACATAGCTCCTGGCTTGTAATTGTTTGTAAAAAAAAAAAAAAGTAGTATAATGCTTATGTCAATACTTTAAAATACAGCCCAATAATCAAGCAAATTTAAACATCAGTATAACCGATTTGAAATTGTCCACTTAAAAAATATATATATAACAATCAGCTTTACTGATAACAATATTTTTCTTTTTACCTTTTTTGAGGGGGAGGGGGGATGGGGCATTATACGTAATATGTAAGCGATACAAAAGCTTGCAAAATTGATAAGTATAGAATTTTCTTTTTAAACACAAAAATTTGCAAAAGCAGATTTTTTTTTTTATGCAAAAGTCTGCAAAAGATACAAAAGTAGTTTTTTTTTTTTTTTTTTTTTTTTTGTGATACAAAAGTCTGTAAAATTGATACAAAATTAGATTTTTTCCGATACGAAAACCTGCAAAACTGATATGAAAGTCGATTTTTTCTGATAAGAAAAGTGATACAAAAGGCCTAAATCCCTGTAGCATCACTGGATTTATTTTTTAATAGTAACTCTATGGCTTTCAGTAATAAAATTTTGAATGGGACTATTATGATTCTCCATGTGTTATATATATCCATCTTTCGAATAGGAACATGGATTGGTTTTAGTAGGAGGTGAAGAGGAGGATGTTGAGGATGTGTTTGATGAAGATGAAGAAGACAGCAAAAAGAGACCAGACTCAGAAAAGCAGAAAAAAATTGCCAAAATGGCTCTTGTTTCTCAAGCTGGAGCTGACATATTAAAACAGGCTGGCACAGGGACTTTGGGTAATTGCTTTGTTTTATTTATAATCTCTTATTTTGTGTGCTTTTGAAAATAATTTTTTAAACCCAAACATTGCAATATTATTAGCACCAGAGTGCTATTAATTTCAACCTTGCTTTTTGTGTAGACACGATTTTGGTACAATTTTCGAGTCGAGTCACTTTTCAAATGTGTTTGCCAGATAATGTGGAGAGGGGGGGGGGGGCGTTAATAAACTGTTGAAAGTAGCACAAGGTTTGCAATTTTTAATAATTGATCGCTAAATTTGGCGAAAACGCCTGGCGAATATTGTAAAATAGTTTTAGTAGGCGATTTTAATATAGATTTTAATTCCGAAGAAGTGTTTTACAGAGAAGACAAATACGGTACACTCATAGATTATGATACACTTTCCCAAATGGTATTTATAAAGGTGAAGTATGGTTTGACTATGCGTGGCGAAAATTGTTAAACAGCTTTGGTAGGCGATTTCAATGTAGATTTCTATTCCGAAGAAGTGTTTTATGGAACAAGGAAGGAAAACACGGTACACTCATGGATTATGATGCCCTTTCCAAACAATATTTAAAATGTCTACGTGATATAATTGGAATATGCCTTCAGAAGATTGTAAAACAGTTTCAGTAGTTGATTTTAAGATAGATTTCGATTCCAAAGATGTGCTTTACGGTACAAGTAAGAGTTGATTCCTATTTTAACACCCCCGCTCTTGGAAACCTAAAAAATCCCGCACTTTGGCGAGCTTTGCAGTCATGGGTCTCTAGGACACATAGACATGTTTCAACGCTCCCAAAAGAAGTATATGAAAATTTAAGTGAACAAATGAGCAATAAACGCACCTGTTAAGGAATTTGAAGACACTTAATTATTAAAACTACATTAATTGGCAACCCAAAATAAATAAAAATTTAACGGAATGCTTTACTTACTGTTGTGCTAAATCGCCATTTTAATTCTAAATTACGATTGCCACATAAATATAAAAAATCTTCGTAGTACCTCCATATGTTTAATGATCGCCACCTTGGCGAGAGTCGGGGTGTTAAAGTAGAATCAACCCAGAAAGAGAAACACGGCACACTTATGGATTCTGATGGACATTCAAAACAATATTTAAGACGGTGAAGTATAGTTGTAATATACTTGGCAATAATTGTAAAATAGTTTAAATAGGCAATTTTAAGATAGATTTCGATTCCAAAGATGGGTTTTATGAAACAAGGAAGAAAAATACAGCACAGTCATGAATAATGATACGCTCTCCAAGTTAATGGAATAAGGAAGAAAAATATGGATGACGCATAAACCATGATACGCTTTTAATATATAGCACTTTGGTGCGTATTTAAAATTTGAAAGTGTTTCAGATTTTCTTCCTTTTGTTTTTTTTTTCAGAACGTGCATAACCTTCATTGTTAAGATCATTTGATTAGCTATTATACAATGTGTTCACATTTAAATTGACCAACCATTAGTTCCAGAGTTGTTAATGCCTCGTTTTGTTCTTTTTTTTGTTTGTTTGTTTTGTTTCAATAGAAAACCCCATCTCACTAGGTTTTTCAGTTTTTATCAGGGTTTATTAAAGGAACAGGGCTGGCCCAAGGAGGTTTTGAATATAGGCGATCGCCTAAGGCCGATGGAACATTTTTCTCATGCTCCGAATCCTAACTTCTCTTCACTTCAAATGGGTGAAGGGGCGGGCAGCTTTGATACTTTCCTGCACTTTGACAGCTTCAGGTTCTCAACAGGGGGACTCTCTCCCTTCCTCAAGCAATTAAGACCCTAATGTTTCAGGCATTTTTGTGGTCAAGTTAGGTGACTCTCAGAAAACAGTGTGGAATGCACATTTACTTCTCCTGCATTTCAGAAGCCTAGCAATTGCAGATTCAGAAAACGCTTCTAGTAGTCGAAACATTTTAATAGAGAATTTATATATTTGTTTTCTTTCAGCGTTATTAATTTTTTCAATATATATGTACATCGTTGTTTCCAAAGAAGGCTTTTCTTAATTCAACCCAAATAAAATTTGCTTTTATTTAGAATTACTGCAATTATAATGTTAAAATTGCCTGAACTCAATATCATGTGCATTCACTACCCCCTCCCCAGTGGTGTACTGCAAAAGTCCGAGTGCCCCACCCCCAAGCTTTTTATTCAATCCCTTGCATTTATGATGCAAAATGAATAAATATTAATAATTATAAAGATTAAAAAAAAATTGAAATAAAAGCTAGGTAGTAAGTTTAAATTTATCTAAAATGTGCAAATTACTTAAATATATTAAAAAGATTTTTTACACAGATCAAGTGATGGTTAATGATTGAACACATTTTTATTAGGAACTAGCAAACCACCCGTTCTTTTTGCATGGGGAGAATTGCTTTCCTTACTTTCTTTAATAGGAAGAAAGAAGCTGCTCTTGTACATGACACCTCTTTCATAGGAAGTTGCACAATCCTCGGTGGAAATGAAATTTCGGAAAGATCTAATATTTTTTAATCTTTTTAATTTAGATTAAAAAGAAATCTCCATGCTTAAATACTCCAAATTTCCATTTTGTTGCATATAAACTCCATTAGTCATTTCTTGAGTAATATTTTGTAGCATATTCCAAAAATTGCATTAGGCAAGGTTTAAAAAATGTCTATGAAGGTTTTAAAATTGTGACATACGACATTTGCAGTCTCCTTTGAAATTTAAAAGTGAATTATAGCTTTTACAGAAAACGAAGAAGCTCAGTATAATAATTCATGGCTCACAGAGATTGAAAAAGAAAATTAGGGGGACTATTCCTATGCTAATCAGAATTTGAAAAATTATGAATACGACACAGCTTGCTGAAATGTTGGAGGAGCAGCATTCATTTCATCGTCGTCTGTATCATCCTCACTGCTACTTGCTTCTTTTTGATTACTGCAGGCAATTAATTCCTTAACACTAAGGATACTTGTTGTTTGCACATTACTGTCACAATCTGCATATTCTTCAAATGAATAATCACAATTTAATAAGTGATATTCGGTATTAATTTTTGGTTCTGTTTCTTCTACTGTGATCTCTTCTTCCCGAGACGGATAGCCACCTTTGATAAAGCTATGCTGAATGGTTTGCTTTGATACACTATTCCATGCAAATGAAATAAAATTTGTCGCTGGTAAGATGCTTACCTTTTTTATATTGCCGTCCGATATATTTTCCACAGCTAACTGCACTAACTTCTGACGATAATGGACCAAAATGCTTTTATTCTTATATTTCAAAGTATTAAAGTAACTTATATAAATGGTGCACTGATATTTATTTGCTTCTTTTTGCAGATGTGCGGTTAAAAAAACTCGCTGAAGAAAAGCAAGATCTCTTAGATGAAGTAATGTGTTTCAATAGTTTTAATTCAGTGCTATATGTTTTATTTTTATCAAGGATATACTTAAGTATTTTATAATGTTTCACATTCACTTGAGAAATATTAAAAGGCTATCTTTTCCCCTTTTCACATACATAAAAAAGCATTATCAATTCAGTATTGCAATCTTTTAATTGATTTAATGGTCTAGATTAGTTTTTATCAATAAATATCTAAATTTAATTAGAAATCAACTATGCAATTAGACTTTCTTCTTGAAAATACTGTTTTATCTAGTGCAAAAAATTTTGCATACCTAAATTGAATGAACAATTGTGTTTCCTCAAAAATAAGACCCGGTTTTATATTTGCTGCAAAGACACACTATGGGTTATTTTTCAAAAATGGCTTTTTTCTTTTTTTTTAGGCATAATTATCGTTTGTTCATGTTTCATAGCTACCAAGTATTCTGATTTAATTGTATTTGTTCTGATTTTCAATCCTTGTTTTGTTATAGAAAAAACAATTTTTGGCTCTTTATTATACTATTAAGCAATGTTGTTTCACTTGTTTTGCAAAACTTTATTTTACTGTGAATTCTCTATTGTATGCTGAGGAGCCGTTCAGAATTCTGCTCAGTGTGGATCCTAGTCCGTTGGCCACCCACATGCAAATTAAAATGGGCTGCCCTTTTTTACAAATCTTATGCTTTAAATTTTTTTCGGAACCCTTAAATTTGGCTGCCCACTTTCTGTTCATCTTGCCTCCCTCTAGGATCGACCCTGTTTCTGATCATGCATTCCACTGTGTTTTTAATGTGTGGGAGGATTTTATTATATGCTAATTGCAATATCTGATGAAGTCTCTGATCAACTGGCTGTTGTAAATCAAGTTACTGTTTGTGAATTGTGCATCGAAGATTGTTTGTTGAATTTCTAGAAACAACAAAGCTTGTGTTTCATCCAAAGAATTCGGCTGGCTACTGGAACTTTCTACATGCTGGACTTTCAAGCATATGTACCTGAAAATTGAGCAGTTTCTGCATCAATACTGAATATTCTAATTTATTGCAGCAACATCTGTTTGTTTCAAATGTGTATGCGTGTTGTGTGTTCTCTATGTTATTTGACAATAAGGTGGTATTTGGCTATTGGGTAATAAGATTGCCATCTGGCTAATGATTTTAACTTGGCTTATTTTAAGGGGTCTTATATTAAGATTATCCTGAACAATCATATAGCTTATTTTTGGATTTGGTCTTATTTCCGGGGAAACCCAGTTTATATAAAGCTTTCAAATTCACCTGTTTTCCCTCGAATGTAAAATATATATGCAGTGGATTCTATTTGAACAGTTTTTAATGTGAACACTCCAGTATTATCATGGAGAATGACAGTTCTACGAGTGATGCAGCCTACACCAACCTACCAACCATTCAACCAACTGCGATTCTCTATATATACAGCTAACTTTCTGAAAAAGTTTGTGTCCCCTTTTTATCTCAGAATCCGCTCTAACGATTAAAAAAAAAATTAATATATGATTTAAATCAGTGACTGACGTCGTCCGTTTA
Organism: Cheiracanthium punctorium; assembly: GCA_038373885.1. Classification (NCBI taxonomy): domain Eukaryota; kingdom Metazoa; phylum Arthropoda; class Arachnida; order Araneae; family Cheiracanthiidae; genus Cheiracanthium; species Cheiracanthium punctorium. The sequence goes on from JAWZYV010008708.1 coordinate 266,315, forward strand.
TTTTGGAAAACTCGTGTTTATTTTAAAAATTTAATCGAGTGTGAAGAGGCAACTATTTAACTCCCGCATATTAACACAGAAGCAAGCTCAATTGAGGTCGTGACAAACACGGGCAATCGATATGTGCAAAATTTGCTTCTATTCCTGATTCCCTCTGATTCTAATATCCTTTTTTCTAAGAATCTTTCTCTGTTTTTTCCATTTCCATTCTCCTCTCCTCCTGGGCTACTCCCCCCCTCCCCGGAGAATGAAAAAAACTATATATATATATAATAAATGGATGGAACTGCATTAAAAGAAATGTTTTAATTTATTTCAAAAGTTTTACAGTTACATGGAAAGTTTTTAAAACATCAGCCATTTTTTTTTCTGCTGAAGACTAAAAGTTCGACAACTTTAAAGCATCATACCGGTTTAGGAAGCTGGTGCTTGTTGTTCTACCTAGCATGAAGCCTTTTCAAAGTGCTTTTGCTCCATCTTTATGTAATATGACAAAGATCAGTGTTGGTCATTTTTGGAAAAAAAAAAAAAAAAAAATTCTTTAATTTCAATCAAATGAAAATGCTGGCTGAAAAACGAATATGGCCAGTTAAAGCGGAGATCTGGTTAAGTATCTTGTTTGTATTTTTAATCTTGAACAAACATTGAAATTCAAGCAACTTTTTTTTTCTGCTTAGTTTAATTTATTTTTTGCACTACTCATGTCACATAGCTACCATGGTTTCTCCCATCAGTTATTGAATTGCATTTATCATTCACATATATTATAGTGCTTTAAAAACTATAAATTTTATTTATCTCTAGGGGGACCCTTTAATTTTCTAAGCATTTAAAGCTTAAATTTTCATTTATAATTCACTAAATGATACAGATTTTTATTGCTTTCATTTCATACTGAGCTGCAAATGAAAAATTTGACTGGTTTTACTTTTACTTTTTTTTATTATATTCTGATCATAACCCTGAAAATTTATGATATATTCCCATACAAAAACCCATAACGGGTTAAAAGTTGTTGATGGAGCATTTTACTTTATATTTATATGACTTTTAAATATGGGTCTTAAAAATAATGATATCAAATTTTAAGTGATGCCCTAGTGTGACTTTTTAAGATTTGTTTTTAAATTCCATTTCAATTACACTTGTTTATTTTCTAATGAAGATTTACATGTTCAAGAAATGCTTTTAATTATCAAATACACAGTCAAATATATCACTCTTTCACTGAGCCTATATTATGTATTCAAATGAATTTGCTTCAATAATTTAATTTGTCTTTTCCGTCATGCTATCCTAAAGAGCAAGTAAAATTTACCTAAATGTTTACTTTGTGTCGTAGTGTATCTTAACTAACTGAAATGTATTCAAATACATAGTGTGTTACAAAGAAAACATTCATGCAGATTTCAGTTGCCCTTTTGGATAGCAGGACGCAAAAGATTATTTATTGAAAGATTAAATTATTGAAATAAATTCATTTGATGCATAATCAGGGGTTGGGCTGGCTCTTTTTAACATTTTGCCAAATTAGATTTTTCTGGACATCATTAAGAAAAGCAATTGTCAATATTTTCGCCAAAACATATTTTCTTTCGCCAAACTAATTTTATTTTCACAATTTGCGATGTTTGCGATCAACAGCGCGACCCCTGCATAATATAGGCTCAGTGAAAGTGTGATATATTTGACAGTGTATTTGATAATTAAAAGCAGGGTTTTTGTATGGGGATGAACATATTACGATGTCTCGCCAAAACTCTACACTTAACATTAGATGAATTCTCTGTATTATGAACACTACTTTTAATCCCCATTCTACTTTTACTTCTCTAACTGAACTTGTGTTTTGCCAAATATTATAGATTAACTGATATATATTTTTTGGGGCGGGGGACATCTATTGACTTGTCTCTTGACATTAGAAATTAAAATGTTTGCAAGTACTTTTTTTAAAACTATAATAAATATTAGTTTGATATTGCACTAGCCATCAAATCTAATTCAGCACTTCCATCTAGGTAATTGGCATGTCTAAACAGTCTTATTTCTCAATCTTCCTCTATATTGAACACCCCCACCCACCCCATTATCTGAACACTTGGTCAGTCCCATGAGTGTTAGAAAAAGTCTACTGTTTATATATAGATATATACAGTAAAGTACTTAGTATTTAGAATATTTTAAATATCTGACCACCAGAAAACCATTTTTAAATAAAGCAAGTTTCATTATAAATGTGCTTTTTAAAATATTTATTCTAATTTATTTAATTTTTTTATTCAGATTTACAGATTGAGATTAGATCTAGAGGAAGAAAAACAAAAGGCTTACAAACTTGATAAGCTTGCATTAGTACGTAGTGGCCCGAATGGTCCAGAAATAAAATTAATGGAAGTACAAAGTAAGTGAATTATTGTATTTTATTTATTTAAAATTTTTATGTTATAAATGTTTGTCTTAATACATTGTAAGTGACTGAATTTTCCTGTCAGCAGTTTGTATATATGAAAGCAGGTGTTTTGTAATAATTAATAAGCTAACAGTCGCAGCAATATTCCACATGTACAATATTTTTTAGTGCTGTTATATATATTAAATGTTTATAAATTCTAATATATTTGAACCTAAAGATATCTATATAAATAAAATTTTGTCTGTAGATTACTTGAATAAAAATAGCAAAATTTTTGAATTTCGTTTCAAGCACCTGGGAATCCAGTATTGAACGGCAAAAAAAGGATTGTCTGTCGTTTTGTCCGTGGTGCTTTTTTTTTTTTTTTTTTTTTTTTTTTTGTGTGTGTGCATCACATAAATATGACTGAAGCGAATGAAACGAAATTTGGTGATATGATAGGTGATCACTCAATTATAGTCGTTGAATTTTTTTTAAATGTTGATTAGATTTTGGAGATTTTGCAAAACTTGTTTCAAACTGCCTATATGTGTGTTTGCACGTCATGTAAAAATGACTGAACGGAATGAAATAATGTTTGGTGACTCATGTATTTTTTTTTTTTTTAATGTGATTAAATAATTAAAACATTAAAAAAGCCTTAAAATCTCCGTAAAATTCTAAAAACACGCACCATTTGAGCGCTTTCGACAGTTCAGTTCACTGTCATCTTCAGAACTGAGTCCGTTTGGCTCATTCACCGTTTCTTCATCAAGGCTTGCCATGATTACTCTATTTGTGCATGCGCCATGTCGTTGACAGCTCCCTCTTGTGTCATTATTTCCAACGCTTCCCTTCTTAAGCCATAACTGTGGTTATTGTAATTAGCTATTTTCTTGACATTTATGAAATCTAACAGAGAGCTAATAAGAAAATAGCTGTTTACAATGCCTGCAAACAAGCACCGTTATTCGTCGCCTGTCATCTTTAACTGTAGATGGTTCCTTTTCATCTGCACATACAAATGTATTTCTAGGTATATTGCACCAGAATAGGCCAGTTTCATCCATGTTCTAAGTCAATTCTGGCGAAACTTTCTCCTCTTCAACTATTTTTTTGAATTCTTCAATAAATTCTTCTGCAGCAATCTTATCAGCAGAAACTTTGTCTCCAGTTGCTTTTAAGTAGCGGATGCCGTGCCGATTTTTAAATTTTGTCAGCCAACCAGTTGAATATTCACAAGGAACGTCAACATTCAATTCCTTGTGCAGTTCTTTCGCTTTTTCACAGAATATCGGCCCCGTTATCGGTATATTTTCAGAGCGCCGCTGGAGAAACCATTCATACAGAACAGCATCTAAATCGGCCGACTGTGCTTCTCTCATTCTTTTACGATTGGCAATCCCTTTACTGCTGTCCGTTTTGGCAAAATATTGCAATATTTTATCACGATTGTCGCGAATGTCATAAACAGTTCGATTGCCAATTCCATAGCGATTTGCTATATACTTAGCAGTAGATCCTTCATCTAATAATTTAAGGATCTCAACTTTTTGAAGAATGGTCAGGATTACCCTTTTTTTAGTTTGTCCTTTTGACGATTCACCAAATTTCGAATCCATTTTTAATTTCACAAAATCAATAAAATAAATTAATAAAAGCGGCCGTTGATATTACATTTCCTAAAATCTATAAACAACAAGTAGTAGCAGATAAATAACAACGTGGTGGTCGCTCGGTAAATAAAAGCTAACGGGTTTGTATTGCCATTTTATTGAAAGTAACTTTGTTATCTTGCTTCCCGTAATTACTCCTTCCGTTTCTGCTGCTCCGTTTCGTCATCTGCACAGCGCGTGACGTCACCTTTCGGTAGGCAAAACAACACTAACAATTTTTTTAAGTAAAAGTACTTTTATACATTTAAAATTTGTTAATTAAAAGAGCAAAAGATTAAGTCATGTCTCAAAATCAATCCACTAGAGAATGCAGTTTTTTAAAAATGCTGATTGTAGAAATTCCTTAACTGCGATTTTCACTGTTTACATTCGCGATGTCAGTGCGGTTTATGGAGAATTGCAGTTTATAGAATTGCGGTATATCGATCTTCTACTGTATAAGCTTCAAATTTTTAAAAGATTTTGAGATTTTGCTAAAATTATTTCAGAATGCACAAATTTTTGTTTCAGCATTGCAAAATAAAGACTAAAGGGAAGGAAATGAAAACATTTTTTTAAATTTTTGATTAGATTTTGAGATTTTGCAAAAATTTATTAAAATTGAGCATCACCGAAGTACCAAATTTTTTAATAGATTTTGAGATTTTGTGAAAATTGAGGAAATGTTTGTTCCATTTCTGAAAAAAATAGTAATGGAATAGAATGAAATTTGGAATTATGTTGGGTGGCAAGTTAATTTAAACTATAGATGCTAAAATTGTTTTAAATATTTTAAATATTTCGTTTTTTTGTGAAAATTGTGTGTTTATTCTCACATCTCTTAAAAATGGATCAAGAGAATACAATGAAGTTTAGCAACATGATCAGCAATGATTAAAATAACAGATGTCAGAATTTTTTGAAAATTTTGAATGAATTTTAAAGCTTAAAAAAAATGTTTATTTGCATTTTTAGATTTTTTCAAAATTGTGCAATTTTATAGGCCTGTTTATAAAATATCTACAGTGAATCAAACAAATTTAGTTGCAGGCTAGGAATAATTGCTTGACTTGAAAAGCTCATTCAACCAGAATAAGACTTTTAACTATTTTTAACCCTGCTGTTCTGTTCACATGTACTATGCACATGTAACGTTTGGGTCAATATGACCCGAACATCGAATAGTAGCTACAAGTGCTTAATTTTTACAAAATTATCAAATTAGATTATGTTTAAGGTAAATAATTGCTTCAAAAGAAGAAAAGCATGATATGTATTTGAAAAATAATACAATAAGCACAAAATCATGAGTATATAAATGAAATGTAATATTTATTAATTTTTAAATCTTACCTCGTTTCAGTGGCATTTTGGACAAAAATTACATGTATGTAGCTTACACATGTGTTTGCTACATCTTTTGCACTCTACATTTGTTTTATTGTCATTGCTGGGAGAACAGACTCTGCATCGGTCACTTTAACTATGGACTTTGATGGTAACTCATTCTGCCTCTTTCTGAACATTGATAGTACAATCATTCTGCCTCTCACTTTTTATTCTTTTCACTCTATTTCGTGACTCTTCATTTCTAGAGAGATTCTGTCTTGCATGAATATATGGAGTAATTAATGATTTGCCTAATTCTTCTAGAAACAACCATCTTTTCGTCAATTCCTTTTCATTCCATTTTGTGTTTAGTGATATCCAGAGAATAAATGCATTGTACGCTGAACAGTCTAACATATTATAAAATATGATCATGGGCCAGCGATTGACTTTCCTTTTACAAGTGTATGTATTCAAAAGTTGATCAAGTGTATCCACAGCTCCTTTACTGGCATTGTAATCCAATATCATTTCTGGTTTTTTATCTGGTCTATCATTTATTCTTTCATCGTGATGCATTGTGCTCATAAGAACAACATTCTTGTTCTTTTTTGCAATATAGTTCACAACAGTTGTATCATCTGTAAAGTAAAAGCTTGAACTGTGCAACACCTTATTTGTCATATGATCAGGAAGCTCTGGTTTGTTTTTTCTCACAGTACCAAGCATAGTTATGCTACATTTCAAAAGAAGTTGTCCTAGGTCGTAAGAAGGGAAGAAGTTATCAAATGTGACATTGTGCCCTCTAAGTTCATAAGTCAAATCACTTACAACTCTCATTTCCTGATTTTTTTTTCTGGTTTTGAACCTGGATCTTTTCCTGTATAAATCTGTGCCTTTAGAACATATGAAGTTTCACTGTCACATAAAGTCCATATTTTAATTCCATATTTCGAAGGTTTACTTGGCATGTATTGTTTTAATGGACATCGTCCTCAAAAAGAAACTAATTGCTTGTCTACTGTAACATTTTCAGATGGGTTATATAGTTTTGGCAGAGTTTCTATCCATTTTTCCCAAATGTCCCAAACTGCAGCAATTTTATCTGCATGTCTTCTTTCTTGACGAGTTGATTTATTGTCAAAACGAATAACTCGGGAAATGGTACAAAATTGTTCAAGTGATTTGGTTGCACGAAATATACTTCTTCCAGGGTCCTGATCCCACAAACTCTTCGTAGATTCTCCATATGATTTGTACACCCCAGCTAATAAAAGCAATCCAATGTAAGATTCGAAAGTTGTGCTGTCAAGAATTTCCCCATTTTTCTTCATATACTTTAACTCCTTCAATTCATCATTTTGATGACTTCATTTTGAATTGTAAAATCGAACACAGTTTCAAAAGCACTTTTCACATCTGTTATTCTTGATATTGAATACCTTGTTACACCTGGAGTTACTTTTATAACATTAGCTGAATTCAGGCTACCAGAATTTTGAGGCGGATTCAGTGTTCAGCTTATATTTTGATCTTTAGATTCAATATACTGCGTGTTAAGAACACAATTCGTCACAATATTCTCATAATCATCAGATGATTCACTTTCCTCACTTGTATGATTTTCTTCTTCAGATACCTCTTCGTCTTCGTTATTCGATAATTTCATAAGTTCTGTTATTTCTGCATCACTCAAATATCTACGCTTTCATTCGCCATCTTTTTCACATTAGTACAAATTCAACAGTCATTGAAGTGGTCTCAGAATGTGAAATCAGTCACTGTTCTCATACTCTCACAAAAGAAGAAATGTCCTTTAAACCCGCTCTAGCGAACTATTGGATATATTTTGTCACGTGATGCGCCTCCTCCACGCTCCTCCTCATAATTATAACCTTGAATGAACAACGAGAAACCCGTTTGGCGACTACATAGAGTGTTATTTTCTTATTATTTAGCCTATAAGTAACGTATCTCCCATGCTCAACGTAAAAAATAGAAACGGGTCATATAGACCCGAACGATTCTTTGATACAATTTCAATAAAATTATAGATAATATATAAATAAATGGAAACCCTTTTCAGATGATTAATATATTACCCTCACTAACAAAGTCAAAAAAGGACCAGAGAATATTTCTTCTTTGTCTTTTTTTATAAGCAAATTAAAATCGCTTCGGGTCATATAGACCCGAACAGAACAGCTGGGTTAAAAAAATCTGTCAATTTTACTCATCACTTTAGTGACTGAACAAAATGCCTGAAAAATATCAAATTTCGAAAGAGTATTGATGTAATTTTTTGTAAGATTGCTTACAAAACTTGCATATATTGTGAGTTTTTAGTTCTCTAAATATAAATTTAAAATTGCAGCATTTTTATGCAAGTTCATCTGTTCCTGTCCAAGGACATAGCTAGGGTATAGGCCAGGAGGCCTGGCCCCTTCCCAAAATTTATATTTTTGTTAGTTGAATGTCAATAATCACACAAGCTTTTTTGGGAGAAATTCTACATTTTTCTTCTTTTAAGCTCTCCCCGAAATTCTCTTCTGGCTATGTGCCTGGTTCCTGTAATGCTTAAATTTTTTTAAAATCTACTTTGCTCTATTTTTTATGTATTGTCTTTTTTATGCAGCCATATAAAACCACCAATATTTTTAGGAGGAGAAAGACCATCCAAATTTCTGTGGCTAATTTAAAAACGTTATTTAGATGAAATGAGAGAAAAGATAACCATTTTATTATCTCTTTTATGCTATCAGCTGTAAAATAATTTAATAAATTGTAAGATTAAATTTTACTTAGACACTACTTTCCATAGTATAAGTTTCAAAATATCATAATTGTTTGAGAATTTTTTTTTTTTTTTTTAATTAGCATGTATTTGAATTCTGCTAGTATTACACATCTGCACTATTCATTATGTAGAGTGAAAGGAATTTCATTAATAATTTTAAGAAATTTAATATCTATTATTAATTATAAGGAATAAGACACACATATCTATTTAATATAATATTTTATATACTGACCATTAGGGCAATTATTTTTTTTTTTTTTTTTTTTTTTCTGGGCTAGTGTACAGGCCATCGCTCCCTTTTCTTAAAAAATCTCTCCCCCTTAAAAAAAAAAAAAAAAAAAAAAAAAAAAAAAAATAGTATAACACTGGAAAAGTTTAAGCTTCTTACTCAAACTCTAGGAGGGTGCTCAATGACCCTCCCAATTTAACATATAATTTACAGTTTAGAGGTATTTCAAAATTTTCCTCAAAGTTTTTGTAGAAATTTAGTTTACTTTATTATACATGCATTAGAGCATTTTTATCCTCAGTTATACTCAGTTCATCCAATATTTCTCTAAGTAGTCAGGGTGTCTACCGCTCCGAAAAGTCTGGAAAAAGCCGGGAAATTGGAAAATGGGCCTGGAAAATCTGGAAAACGGGAAATTAGATAATGGGTACGGAAAATTCACCAAAAGAATAAATTTTTTTTTTTTTTCGTGTTCTTTTTTTTATGCTTTCTCTCTAATTGACAGACTGGAAACCGAAAGCAACTGCGGCGCATTTGCTTGGGCTGCGAAAGCATCGAGCGATGTGTTTGTATAAGGAGTGGAAATTGGGCTCATCAATCGTGACGGGAGGGTAAAAGAGAAATTAGCTTACTTGGTAACTTATGGCTTAGGATCGTAGTTCCAAGAACAGTTAGTTAATTCTATCAGAAAGTGCGACTATTTCTGTTTCTCAATTGATGAACACTTAATCCTGTATACTTCAGTTAAAATTGATTTCAAGAAGTTGTACAAAATATGCAAATATAAAGACAAGGGAGGGGGCATTGTGCAATTTCCCAAAGTAAAATGCACTGGTCAGGAATTTTTTCCCTGGGACATCCCAAAAGTCAGGAAATTGACTTTCAGAAATTTGGTAAACACCCTAGTAGTGAAATGGTAAACTCTGTATCTGGGACTTCTTATTTTTAATTGGACTAGGGGCCAAGGCCCCCAGACTCGCTTTTCGTATGAGGCATTCGGCCCCTAATAAGGCTTATTCGTAAAAAAGACATAATTTCAACAGACATAACCCGAAGATTGGATCAGATAGAATGTTACTGAGCTACACATTGCTTGGTTCTTGCATTTTCATTGGTACATAAAAATTTAAACTTCACACTACAGTAGACCCCCTCTCCCTCATAACACGGAAGATATTTTGTTATGGGAATCCGTGTTGTACGGGTCCTGAGCTATACTCCACCTGGAGTGCGGACTCCGCTTATAATCGCTGGAAAAATTATTTGCACTCCTCAGAAACACAATGATATTTAATGTTGCCATTCAAAGTTATATTAATTAGGAGCTAAAGCGTAATAAATTCAGAACACCTGTTTCAGCTGCATTTTTAATAATAATGTAAAACCTATTGGACACCTTGCGAATTTGCCACCCATGGCGATTTTTCATTATTTGGCAACTTGCGTACATGTAAAGTTAATAAAAGCTACGGAACAGATAGGATAGCTTGCCACCAATGGCGACTTTTCATTATTTGGCGATTTACACATGCTCACAACCTATAATTACTGTTCATTTAAGGTTACCAGAAAACCGTTGTCCATATTTTCATTTACATAATCGTTTGCAGATTGCATACTTAGCACCACGAATTATACCATCTCGTCGTATTAGCAAATATCCAAAGTGTATATACCATAACTGCTATAATGGCATAGTTAACGCCACCAAATATTTCTACTGGTAGCAAATAATCCAGCAGGACCGAACCAGCTTTAAAATAATCTCAATTTTAATTATTTTTCATTTTCAAGATATTAGTTATTCTGTTTTGGAAAAACGAATAATCGCTAATTCTAAACTCCTATTGTCTAAGTGAACTTACTTTTTGAAAATTGTCAACTTTGTGTAGCACATTTTGAGTTACTTATTTCATATAGTTTTTATTTTGGCATAAAATGGGCGTAATTCTAACTCATGTTTGTAAATTTCACGCGATTCTAGATACTTGAAAATGCTTTGTTGCAAAGGAATGAATGATTTTATGCCAAATCTGGCAACCATTATATTTATTTTTTCAGTTTTTTATTAATATCTTCTAAAATAATTCGATTTTTGAAATTTAAGTCAGCTTATCAGGTTCCTCGGAATTTTTCGAATCGGTGGGCACCTTAGTCGAAACTCAAATCCCCACCTATTAGGAGGAGATAGGCCAACAAGCTTTGACAGCGACAGCGGCCTTTACTTTTTTTTAGAATAGAGAGATTATTAATCTATTCCAACATTTAAAGATAAAGTCTAAGCTTTCAAAATTAGAGGAATTCACACGTACATAGTTTTTTAAAAACAGCTTTTTACATCTCATGTTACCAGCAGCCTTCACTTGCAGCAGCTCTTCCTCACAATCCATCTTGTCTCCCACTTACAAGAAGTATTATTTAGTGAATGTGAAAAAAATCTCGGAAGGAGTATGTAGAATTAATAAAAAGTGAATTGAAACCAAATATCTCTAGGTTCAGTGGGAGAGCAGACTTCACCCTGAAATTTTTGGATGTGGAAATATTACCAGTATTTGTATCTGGAGATAGTTTTTAATAAGCTCCTTGAAGTACCAAACTGTCAGTTGGAGCCGGACAAAATGTTACTAATCTTTATGTATAAAGGAAGATGTCCTGACTGACTGACTGATGATCATCGCACAGCCAAATCTACAGTAGAAACCGACATGAAATTTTAGAGCTTATAGCTTTTGTGCCCAAGGCGGGATTTAAGAAGCGATTCTCCCTTCATATCTCAGAGGAGAAAAGAGATAGCGATAAAATTCTTGCTCTAAAATATGACTAACAGAAATATCTAAAAATCAATTTCAGGGTTTTTTAAAATTCACTCCCAAACAGGGATAAGGGGCCCAAAACGTTCTTTTCACACTTATCTTCATATCTCAGAGGGTAAAAGAGATAGCCATTAAATTCTTGCTTTAAAATATAACTAACAAATATGCCTAAAAGTAATTTTCAGCCTTTTTTAGAATTCGCACACGAATGGAGGTAAGGGGCCAAAATGGTGTTTTCACATTTCCCTTCATATCTCATAGGAAGAAAGAGTTAGCTGTAAAATTCTCTCTAACATGTAACAACTACAAATACCTCAATCATTTTCAAGGTTCTTCCCTTTTTTTTCCCCCGTATCCGAACTTGGGTAAAGAGCCAAAACGTTCTTTCATGTTTTTTTTCAAATTTCCATTCATACTCAATTGCGAAAAGATATAGAAATTCTTTCTTTAATAATGATTTTTGTCTACCTAGAAAAAGGGCAAATCACTTTACAAGGGTTGACAGATAAAATTTGAAAAGTCGGCAAAGATTGCTCTTGTTTTTTTAATTTATCGCTAAGTTTGACACCAAAAATAGGTCTACAAAACTGGATCCAGCTTGGCGATATCTTTTACATTTGTGGAGAAATTGCCGGTACTTACATATTATCCCAGTGGTTCACCAAGATGAGCGATGTTTTGCCAAGATAAATGGGAACGCATGGAATTAATGATGGTTTGGATTGGAATATGATGTGCAACCGTTTGCCAGCACATTTGAAGAAAAAATAGTTTGGCAGAAAGGACCGCTGGGATAATACTTAAGTACCAAATTGCCTAACCCTACTGTTTATTTAATTAGAATATTTGTGTCTATATTCGTGCAAATGAAGGTGAAGTATAATTAGAATATGCCTAGCGAGGATTTTAACAAGACAATTGTAACCAGAAAGACAAATACGCCACACTCGCGTAATATGATGACATTCCAAACAGCATTTGTAAATGTCAAATATAGTTAGAATGTTGGAGACTAATATTGTGAAACAGTTTTTGTAAGTGATTTTAATATTTGTTATTATATACATGTTTATTCTAGAAAGTGTTTTATAGGTTTTTTTTCTAACATTAGGGTGGTATTTCATTCAGTCCCAGATTTTTGTCCACATGATTTGTAGACAGGTTTTGAGACATAAACTGTCACGGTGGAGATCTTTTCAAAATGTGTTTGCCAGATAATGCACAGGTGGAGGGAGGGATTAAAATCTCGAAAGTCGCACAACGTTTGCAATTTTTGATAATTGATCACCAAGTTTGCTGATGAAAAATAACTTCAAAACCAAACCACAGTTGACAATATCTTCCGATTTCGGCTAGAAACTAGAAAATCATTGTTAAAATATACCTGCTGAAGATTGTGAATTAGTTTTATTAGGCAATTATAATATATATTTTAATTCCGAATATGTGCTTTATGGAACAAGAAAGACAAACACAGCACGCTCATAGATTATGATGCTCATTCCAAACAGTAATTTAAAATGGTGAATTTGGGGAATAGTTGGAATATACTTGACGATGATTGTAAAGCAGTTTCAGTAAGCGATTTTAAGATAGATTTTGATTCCAAAGATGAGTTTTATGGAACAAGAAAGAGCCAATGCCTACTTTAATGCTCCCACTTTCACCAACCTAAAAAATTGCCATACTTTGGTGAGCTTTGCAGTCATGGGTCTCTAGGAATTGATGCTCAAGTTTCAACGCTCCCAAAAGAACTAGATAAAAACTAAAGTGAACAAATTAGCGATAAACGCACAAGTAAGGAATTTGATGACGCTTAATTATTTAAACTACCTTAATTGGCAATCCAATATTAATAAATAAGTAATAGAATGCTGTACTTCTATGTTGTTCCAAATCGCCATTTTAATTCTAAATTCAGGTGGCCACATAAATAAAAAAATATTCATGGTAACTGCATATGTTAATTATATCCACATTGATGGGAGTCGGGGGTGTTAAAGTAGAAATCAAACCAAGAAAGTCAAACATGGCACACTCATGAATTATGATGCACATTCCAAATAGCATTTAAAATTGTGAAGTACAGTTGGAATATGCTTAGCGGAAATTATAAAACAGTTTTAGTAGGCGATTACAAGATTAATATGGGATAAGGGAAGAAAATGGGGAAGATGCATAAATTATGATACGATTTTAATCCATAGCACTTACGTGCACATTTATAATGTGAAAGTGTTTCAGATTAAAAGATTAAAAGGAAATACAGAGGAAATTCCATAGTTACACTTATAAATTTGAGTACCTCAGTCCTCCGGAAATATATTTCCGCCGCTCGTCCACGGCCATCTTCAGTCCTGTTCATTCCCAGTGGAAATGGCGTTGTTGTCTGCCTCTCCTCGTTCTCCACGTATCTTCCGCTGTATAACGTCATTCCAGATGTCGCCACATCGACAACATCATTCAACCAAGAACATTTCATTCAACTAAAAATAGATTTCAATAGAGAAAAGTAGGAAAAAGTAAGATTGTAAACACTATCAAGTTTAACTTTAATAATAATACTTTATGTTATTTGATAATTAATACAATACCTTACATGAATATGAAAATTATAATAATGATTTTCATAATAATATACTGTTATTTCTTAGTTGCTAAAAAGAAGAATGTAAAAGAGACAACATAAAGAGGCAATCATCTTCCTTGTTTTGATCTAATTTGGACAGAGAACACAAAAGATTTTTTTTAAAGTTTTATTTATTTATTTATTTATATTTTTTTGTATGAAATCCTGAAGGAGCCATACATTTTTATTGGTTGCTAACTGAAGTTCACCTTTTAAAAGTATAACTAGTGTGGGTGGCCATATTGTTGTTTATGGGGGGGGGGGGGGACAAGTCAGGGTTCCTGTCGCAGAAAGATACAATATTTAGTGTTGAAGCACTTCTGCATTATACCAGTATTAGGGTGTCTACCATCATGCAAAGGTCACGAAAGTCACGGAAAAGTCAAGAATTGGCAAAAATGTCAGGAAAGTCAAGAAATGAAACACTAGGTCACGATTAGCGACTCAACTTCCTTTTTCCATTTCATTCAAATTCTTAGTTGACAATTTTCGTATCTGAATTTCCTAAACTTTTGTGCACCATTTTTACAGTTTTGCTAATAAACGTATAGTTTACCACATAATTCTATCGATCTTTGTTGTAGAGATATTTAATTTTGAAATCGGGGCTTATTCACTGATCATCCTGTATATTAATAGTGTTAAATTTAAAAGTATAATTTTTCTTCATTCTATGAGTATGATGCAGGGGTGCAGAAACTGTTTTTACTCTCAACATTTCCCTCAATCCATATGCAAATTTCCCAAAAATTTTATGATATGTTTATAGACTTGCATAAGTTCTGTATTACCATAAGTGTAAAAATATTTGCCTGAACAAGCTACATACATGTTTACTAAATAGCAATTGGTCCAAGTTAAGAGAAAGCAAACTGCTGATCGGTGAAAGAGTTGAAAAAAAAATTGCTTTAAAAATAGGAATGGGAAAGAATAACTCGAAGAATTTTGTAACTCATTGTTAAAATCGAAATCAGTTGTATATTTGCTGCAAAATTTCCCCCTATCCTAGATTGCCGGATCGTACATATTCTGCATCCCTGGCACGAATGTATTTTTGATATTAGTGTTTCATATTTGTTATGGTCAAGAAAAAGTCAAGAAACGGTCAAGAAATCAAGCTTACTTTATGTGGTAGACACCCTGAGTATGTAAATCATAACAATATGGGAGCTGGGGAGGACTATGGCCCCTACATGCCAGTAGGTATGAGCGCCCATGATCACTAGCTCTTATTCTTCATCTTAAACAAAAATTTTTGGCCAATTGATGATTGGGAAAGTGGCGGGAAATTGTAATACAAATAAATTGCATTCCTTGGTTCCATATTTGTCTAGTACCCTGTTGTGTAAAATACTTCTTCAGAATTGAAATATTAGAATCGCCTACTAAAACTATTTCCCTTGTAATAAACTGTCACGTTTGCCAGTTTCTAGCCAAATATTGCTAAGCTTGGTTTGGTTTTGAAAACTTATTTTTTATCACCAAACTTCGCAATCAATTATCAAAGATTGCAAATTTTGTTTGACTTCCAATGTTTTATTCTCCACCCCCCCTCTTCGTATTATCTGGCAAACACATTCGAAAAATGCTTCACCTTGGAACTCTTGTAGACAAGTTATGTCAATGCTAAAAAACCTGCTTAATTTTATTCGCACTATAGTGCTAAAAATTTGAGGTGTAGCTTGGTATGTATGTGAAACCTAATTTTTTTACCTGTATTGTTGAAACATTCTACTGTCCACTTAAACTGATATTTAAAATATTTGATGTGTTTAAAATGAAGAAACAATGTCTCAATATTTAAGCAATAAAAATATTTTTTAGATTATATTTAATTGATTTGTTTAGAATATTGTTTCTGGTTTGCAGGGGAAGCTAATAAACAAGTTAGTGATTACAAATATAGATTAAAGAAAGCTGAGCAAGAGCTAACAACACTTCAAGGAACTGTAAGTATTCAAAAGTAATTTTTTATAGTTAAATTTGTAATAGAAAAATGTGATATAAATATCAGTTTTTTTAATGAAAGTTTTAATAAAGTATCTCTTGATTCTCATATAAACCATATACATTTTATAAAATGAAGTGAAAGTTTTCTTATTTCAAACGAAAAAAAAATCCACTTTTGAAAGCTCACAAAAGAAAATTTTAGGCAGATAAAGTCTAAATCCAAATAAGTAAAATAGTTTTCTTGTATCTCTTTCTGTCTGTTCTCTATAGGCACTAAAACTGTTCATGAGATCTGGACTGAATTTAGCACTCTGACTAAATAGGACAAAAAAGCTATTGCTGAAATATATATATATATATATATATATATAATTTTTAGTTATTTTGTGCTTTGTCCAGTTTTCAGCCATTTATAAATATATTTAGCACTGCAGTGCTATTTCGTGCACGCCCAGATTTTTGTGTGTGCAATTTTGTTGACAGGATTTGAAGACATGAACTGTCACGGTGAAGATCTTTTCAAATGCATTTGCCAGATAACGCAGGGGGGGGGGGGGGGTGAATAAAATGTTGAAAGTCGCACAAAGTTTGCAATTTTTTATAATTGATCTTTAAGTTTGGTGCCAAAAATGTCTTCGAAACCGAACCAAGCTTGACAATATCTTCCAAATTTGGCTACAAATTGACAAACATGACAAAAAGGAAAAATATAGTTATAATATGTCTTGCGAAAATTTCAAAATAGTTTTAGTAGGCAATTTTAATATTGATTTCAATTCTGAAGAAGTGTTTTATGTAACAGGGAAGATAAATACAGTACACTCATAGATTATGATGCCCATTCCAAACAGTATTTAAACATTGTGAAGTAAGTTGGAATATGCTTAACGAAGATTGTAAAACAGTTTTAGAAGGCAATTTCAAGATAAATTTCGATTCCAGACATGTGTTTTTTGGAACAAAAAAGGGTTATCCCTATTTTAATGCCTCCCACTCGTGCCAACCTAAAAAAACACTGCACTTTGGTGAGCTTTGCAATCATTTGGAGTTATGCAAGAGTTTCAACACTCCCAAAAGAACTAGATGAAAACTAAAGTGAACAAATTAGTGATAAACGCCCAGTTAAGGAATTTGAAGTCCCTTAATTATTAAAACTACATTGATTGGCAATCCAAATTAAATAAATAAGTAATGGAATGCTGTGCTTACATGCTGTTCCAAATTGCATTTTAATTCTAAATTACATTTGCCACATAAATACAAAAATCGTCGTGATAACTACATCTGTTTACTTATCGCCACCTTGGCGAGAGTCAGGCATTAAAGTAGAAATCAACCCAAGAAATACAAACACGGCACCCTCATGGATTATGATGCACATTCCAAATACAAAACGGTGAAGTACAGTTGGAAAATGCTTATCAGAAATTGTAAAACAGTTTTATTAGGCAATTTTAAGATAGATTTCAATTCCAGAGATGTGTTTTATGGATCAATGGAGAAAAATATGATGCATAATGATACACTTTTCAACTTAATAGAATAAGGAAGACATATGGAACAAATAATAGTAAGATGTGATTTCCACGGGCAACTCAAATGTAGCAAAATTTGCTCATCCCGCAATTTTTGTGGTCATGTGTATTTCTTGCTTTATTGAGGAGTGCATCCCGCCTTTTAACCTCTTAACCAGTGAAATGAATTATATACAGTATTAGACCTTTAGTTTAGGTTTTGACCAATGGATGTCGTTAGTCTTCACTATGTTGCGGCATTTGAAGGAACTTGGTACTTACTGCTTTAACTTCAATATGTTTGCTGCAAAAATACACAATTTTTGAAGTGATTTTGGTCCATAAATTGAGCCATCACAGAGTTAATATATGGCATTTTAGTGCGTATTTAAAATTTGAAAATATTTCAGATTTTCTTAACACCCCCCCCCCCAATATTTTCATTATTGCAAGCTAAATTTTTGTCTGAAAACTGTGTTTCTTATATCGTCCAAAAGTTTAGTAAAGTTTTATTTTATTTATAGTTTAAGTAAAGTTTTTTAAATGAGCTATTATGGAACATCATAGCTAAATTAGTTTTTTTTAATGAATTTTTAAAAATTGGGCCAAAAAATGACCCTTTAAAATTTGTTTTGACTTTATAAGTCCTCAGAGAAATTATCTATGAAAATATCCCCTTAACACTTCATAATAATTCAGAGTCAACAATTTTCTCACTATTAAAAAACAATAAATATTTGAGAAAAAAAAAAGGTTTATTTTTAATCTTTTTAAGAATATCTATGAAATATATTGAATTGAATTTTCCCCATTCTGCCATTCTTTTGTGGTAAACTAACCCCTCAACAGTCATATTATTTTCAAGAAAACGATAATAAAAGCACTTACTTTTTTATTTAAAGAATCCTTATAAATAAAAATAAAATTCTCTTCAGTTTGTGGATTTGGATAGTATACAAATCCACAAAAATGGACCTATCAGCCTGAAGTTTTGCACAGATATGTAAAATAATATAGAATAAATGATTTTTGGCTTTAAAACTTTGAAAGTCCACCTGTTCCCAGAATTCAAGAGATTTTTTATGTTCTCCACACAGAAAGCTTTCCGTAATTGTAACCCCTGTAGTGAAAAAAGTGTCAAATAAGCATCGTCGTTGCCATGTGTGGTGATTTTGCGAAATAAAATGTTTTAAATTCTTTAAGTAAAAATAAAAGAATAATAATGATTTTTTTTTTGTTTTGTTTTGTTAGATTATATATGTAAGGTTATTTTTTTTATTATAATATTGTGTGCATGGGAAATCAGAGCAAGAATGAAATGTTTTATATGCAAAACAATAAGAATTGAAGATTTCCAAGGCTAATATGTAAAATTTTTTAGCTAGGCGAAAAATAAAATGGCTGATATGCTGATTTTGAGAAAGTGAGTTCTAGCGGTTTCACTGTTTTCGGCTTGGTGCAATTTACTCAGAGCTTAAGGAAATAGATTTTTGAAAACAAGTGCATATGCTTTATTAGAATACAGCATTAAATTTTAATAATCCGTGCAGAAATAATGCAGTTATTAAGGAATTTCAAGCGATCTGTCTTCTGAATTCTCGCCAATTGAGTACATTGATTTAAGTTGGGGGAATTCCACCAAATTTCAGAAAATTGAAATCTTCGCATTTAGTACATCAGAGTAATGATGAATAAAACACGTTATAGTTATAATTTAAAAAAAGCGGCTGTTTAAGGGATTCCACTTTTCAAATAAATGCCTGCTTTACTTTTTGGCGGTCGAACCATTTCATATTTTGATTGCTTCCCAGGGAATCGTTCGAAGTCAATGCTTCGAATGATACCCTAAAAAAACTCTTGCAAAATGGCATATGTTGGCACTTTGGCGAGGCTTAGATTTGAAACTGGTATTTATAATAACACTGGTTATAGATAAAAATGAATGTTGGTATGTGTGTATAGGGTAAAGCTTGAGATTAGCGGTCGCCAGATCGCCAGTGGGGACTGTGGAATTATTCCTGGCGACTGCAAAACAGTCTGTCAGTCGCCAAAATTGGCGACCTGCAAAATTTACTCAGCAAGCACTTACTCTACAACCCCCCCCCCCCCCCCTCTAAACTCTAAAATTGATGATGCGCAGATAAACAGCCCCTCCCGCCCCCGAATTATATTTTGATGATTTTACTTGATGCGCAGAAAACTTTATCAAAGTTTACGTCATACCTCAAAAATAATTCAAATTTGTAGAAAATTAAAAACCTAAAATTTTAATTTACTAACCGTCTATTATTTAACAAAATTTCATTTCATTCCATTCCCTTTTGTCTGACCACTAGTCGTTTTCACGAAGTAGTCACACAAAATTTTCTCAAAATAATATATATATACTATATCAATGTTATTTAACTCAATCTCATTGATAGTGTTGTAAATTAATAACTTGAAGAAACTGCAAACCAATTAAACTTAACAGATATGTATTTATTAGGAGAGCGCTCGAATGCTACATGCTTCGCAGCTGTACACAAGACTGACTCGCAGAGCCAGGGGAAAATGCAATCTGGTTAGCGTGCGCTGCAGGCGCCATCTATTAACCGTAAGGTCACTTACAACATCCTTTCTCTACTTAAAAAAAAGAAGGAAGGAAGAAGTTCCTTTGTCAGTCCTAAAGTTCATAAAACCAATCTATCTGGTCTACGCCTCTCTCGCCCAGATCTTCTAGGGAGATTAGCTGGTCTACCCGAAAGATTCTGCTGATCTTGTATGACAGTCTGCGGGGTGAGGACTGGAGGCTCAGGAAAAAATTCCCTGTGAGTACTGCTGTCAGCAGGCTGGGGTGACAGTAACGGGGGTTGTAGGTTCTCCCTTTCCCTTGCATCTCCTTCTTCCACCAGAGGCCTCTTCGGTTGTTCTGTGGTCACATCTGGTGCTGTGAGTATTAAAGCATCGTCCTGTTTCACCTCGCACTCTTGGCGTTTGCGGACTTGATCTATGTGGCGGGACCACACACCCAAACGCGTCTTCACCCTGTACATCACTTTTCCAATTTGATGCAATACTGTGCCCTCTATCCATTTTGGGCCCTTACCAAATTGTCTCACCCAAACAGGAGCACCAGCAAACAAATCACCCGTTAGGCCCCCAGGAACTTGCTGTGCTCTAACTCGCAGGAGATCCAATTTGGTACACAGGGGATGCCCAAACATGCTCATAGCTGGAGACACCCCTGTCGTAGCCGAAGGCGTTGTTCGGAAATTAAAAAGGAATAATGTCAGCCTTTCAATAAATGTTCCTTCCTGTACCTTTCTCAGTTCTTCCTTGACCGTACGCACTGCTCTCTCTGCGAGACCGTTCGACTTGTTGGGTCCGTGGATGAAATGCCAAGTATGTCATGAAAATGACCCACAGTTTGAGTTGTACCACTAGAGGTGAAGGCTTTAAAAATTGACGACACTTTATATTTTCTCTACTGAAATTTATTTAAACATTGCACAAAAAGAACACTTACAAAACAAAAAAAATTAAAAACAATTTCAGATTTTAAGATAAACCAGGCCATCTGGAAAAATTTCCAGTTCCAATGCAAGCCTTTTATAATATATCTGGCAGAAATACATCATGCCCTTCCCATGACTAGGGCAACCTTCTAGCTGTATCAGCAGCCTGGCCTGTGTTTTCTCATAAAGCAGACACTTTATATACTATATAAAACAGGTTAATTTTACAGTTACAGAATAAAAAAAGTATGCAACATTTGCATAAAATAAAGGTTCAATAAATTTGCATATTGAAAACAACCTCAGAAAATTGCCTTTCACTTCAGGCTTTTCACTCTTCACCCATGGTTTAAACATTAGTTAAAAGTCCTACCCTAACCAGAACTAATTCTCTTACCCCCATGATTCTTTAGAGAACCTAAGCATCTATTTGTCAAAAGGAAGACCCTTATTTTTCAGGAAGCATTACATCATTAAACTACTGGGCCATAGTTCAGAGGCTATTTCCATCCAGCAGCAGTAGTCAACAACTAAACACAACAACTTTATTAAATCTTGAGCTTAGGTTTTTAAACTTTACTTTGAAGTTGTCTTGGGTCTTCAATGAATAAAAAGTATATTATTTCAATTTTATTTATTTAATTAAATTTTTTTTTCCCAATAAGAAGTAGGGGTTTTATTTTGTTTACATTTTTAACATATTAGAGATACTACTATTTAGGGTTATGAAGAAGTTTAAAACCATTTGAATTTTATTTTTAAACTGATATTAATTACTTTTAGTTGAACTTTCATACAATTAAGATAGGTTTAACCCATGGGTGAATAACATAAACAAAACTTAAGCCTAATTGGCACATGAAAAAAAACTTGATGAAATAGATGGCTGATGCAAGGCCAGGGGAAAACAATTGGGCAAAATAAATTTTTAGCATCTTAAATTTGAATTCAGTTAAATATATTTAGTTTAATAAAAATTTAGCTCCAACACGACTTTGGATGGTATGGAGCTGTGCGAACATGGGTAATTCCATTTTTACCCAGGAATGATATAAATTCTTTACTGCAGAAGCCAGTTCCATTATCGCTCACCAAACTTCTTGGCAGCCTAAAACGTGAAAAAAGATCGCGCAAGACTGCTATTGTTGATGAAGAATTAGTGCTGGGCACTGGAATCACTTCTAGCCACTTTGTTTTCGCATCAATGACTACCAGAAGTAAATGCCCTTCCACTGGACCTGCATGATCAATATGTATCTGCTCCCAGGCTTTGTCTGGAACCAGCCAAGCGGCTTGGGTAGATGGTGGTGCGGATGCATTTTCTTGACAGGCAACACATCCCTTCACTTTATTTTCTAAATCTCTGTCAATACCTGGCCACCAAGCATATGACCGGGCAACTGCTTTAATGGCAGATATCCCTTGATGTGCTGCATGGAGTTCATCCACGACAAATTCTTGAAATCTGCGAGGAACATACACTCGAGTACCTCGGAGAATGATGTTCTTTTCTACAGTCAATTCTTCTTTTACAAACCAGAAGGGACGTAAACACTCCTCCACCTTCCATGGCCAACCCTCTTGGATATAGCGACGTAACCGCTGTAACTGAGGACATCTGTCAATTTCCTGCTCTATTAGGCACGCAGTGACGGGGCTGTCATTGAGTTGTTGGACTAGCAACACTGACTCATAAGGCAGTGGAGGGTCTGCTGCTCGGCAATCTACTGCAGGCATCCGCATTTGCATGAAGGCTTCCCTTGCGATATACTATGTTATAGGCATACGCAGATAAAATCAGGGCCCAACGTTGTATTCTTGCTGCTGCTACCGATGGCACTGGCTTGTCTTCGGACAACAGGCTCACTAAGGGTCGGTGATCTGTTATCAGCGTGAACTTGCGACCTAAAAGATAGTTCCGAAATTTTGTCACACCGAATACCAATGCCAGCATCTCTTTTTCTATGTGACTATAATTTTTCTCTGCTTTAGTTAGTGATCGAGAGGCAAAGGCTATCGGGCGATCACCACTCGGAGTTTTGTGCGACAGTACTGCCCCTAATCCGTAAGGACTAGCATCACATGCGAGCGTGACTTCTTTATTTTTATCAAAATGCACCAACAATGAAGAACTGCTCAATATATTCTTTACACCCTGAAAGGCTTCTTGCTGTGGTAGCTCCCACTTCCACGTTTGCTTGTTCTCTAGCAGCTTGTTCAATGGTGCTAATAATGTGGCCATATTTGGTAAAAATTTGGCATAGTATGTAACTAGTCCAATAAATGAACGCAGTTCATCAACATTAGTGGGACTGGGTGCTTCTGTTATGGCCTGAATTTTACTTTCCACTGGATGCAAGCCATCTTTGTCAATGCGATGACCCAAGTACTCCACTGAACGTTTTAGGAACTCGCATTTTTCTGGATGCAGTTTTATACCTGCTGCTTGCAAACGGAAAAGAACTTCGTGTAAATTTTTCAAATGCTCTTCCTCATCTCTTCCGGTAACCAATAAGTCATCAAAATAGCAAGAAGCACCTGATACCCCTTGTAAAATTTTATCCATTTCCCTTTGGAAAACTGCAGGTGCAGAAGCAACACCAAAAGGAAGACGGTTGTACTTGAAAAGACCTTTTTGCGTGTTAATCACCACAAGACTTTTTGATTCTTCATCCAGCTCTAGCTGACAATAGGCATCCTTAAGGTCTAATTTGGTAAACGATGACCCTCCAGCTAATTGGGCAAATAGATCTTCAATTTTTGGGAGGGGATACTGCTCCAGCTCTGTCGCTTTATTCACTGTCAACTTGAAATCACCGCATATTCTAATACGCCCATCTTGTTTAAGTACTGGAACAATTGGCGCTGCCCATACGGATGTCTTTACAGGTTCTAAGATGCCATCTGCTACCAAACGATCAATTTCCTCGTCCACTTTTTCTCTGTAAGCATAGGGTACAGTACGAGCTTTGAAAAACTTGGGTTCAATTGCTGTCTTGCAGGTAAGATGCACCTTGACTCCTTTCACTAAACCTAATTCCGGTAAGAACACTTGTTTGAACTTTGCTAAGAGTCCCTCTAGGTTAAGCACATTCAGTTTATGTAATTGATGCATTAGGCTTGATGTGAAAGCTTCCATCAACCCAAGAGGTAGAATCCAGTTCCGACCAGCTAAGCTTGTTTTGCCTTCCTTAACCACATATAATGGCAAATTCTCATGTTTGTGTCGGAATTCTACATTTACACTTGTAACACCCAAGATCTCTATAGAATGGCTTGTAAATGACTGTGATCTGACATTTGTACTCTCTAATGGTGGGCAAAGTCTCTTGAACTTTTCAAATGTGACTAATGGCATTAAAGTAAATGGTGCCCCAGAGTCCCCTTCAAATGTAGCTGGTTCTCCTTGTAACTTGCATGTTACTTTGACTGGAGGAACAGTCTCTTCAGCATCTCTTACATGGAACAATGTGTACTCTTTGTAGTTACTCTCTTCCATAACTTCAGACAATTTATGCACATTAGATTTATTCTTACTTTGGCTCTTTGACAAGCATTCCCTTGCCAAATGACCCAATTTTTTGCAGTTATTGCAAACTGAATGCTTGTGTTTACACTGGGGTGCTTGGTGATTTCTATCTCCACAACGAAAACACTTTTTTTCCACAGGCTGTGCCGACGCCGATTTCCTTTGTGAAGTGGGATTTTTCTTATGGGCTTGCTTGTGGATTTTCTGCACTTCGGCAACAGACGATGCCCGTAAATTTACGGCATCTCTAGCGGCGGCCTCCATCGACACGGCGATTTCTGTTGCACGTGAGAGCGTCAGCTGTGGTTCTGCAAAGAGTTTCCTTTGTATACTTTCCTCTTGAATCCTGCACACAATTCTGTCCCGAAGCATCGTGTCAAGCGAAGCTCCGTAGTTGCAATACTTCGCTAACCGCCGAAGCTCCGCTACGTAATCGGCGACAGATTCCCCGGCCTGGCGGACGCGGCTGTTGAATTTAAACCGCTCCACTATCTCTGAGGGGACTGGATCAAAGTGCGCATTCAAAATAGCAATCAGTTCTGTTAGTGTCTTTGACGTCAGTTCGGCTGGAGACAGGAGATTTCTCAGCAGGGCATATGTTGACGGGCCGATGACTGTCAGGAACACTGCACGCTTCCGATCATCCGATTCAATCTCGTTCGCAATTAGGAATTGCTGCAATCGTGCCGAACGCTGCCATGGTTATTTTCAGTGTCCGATCGCTTCTCTATCTCGTCCGGAGATCACGTTCGGTCGCTTCGCTGGCGACGCCGCACGTGGTTAGGCTTAAGTTTCCGTAGCGCGGCAAAGTCCGAGAGATCGCCTTACGGGGAGAATTAATACAACCAGTGATCCCGAATTACGTGAGTTCTTCTTCAACACCTCGTCGCCATTGTTGTAAATTAATAACTTTAAAGAAACTGCACACCAATTAAACTTAACAGATATATATTTATTAGGAGAGCGCTCGAATGCTACATGCTTCGCGGCCGTACACAAGACTGACTCGCAGAGCCAGGAGAAAATGCAATCTGGTTAGCGTGCGCTGCAGGCGCCATCTATTAACTGTAAGGTCACTTACAACAGATAGTAACTGAATTTTGTTCTATTAACTTTAGAAATTTTAATAATATGGCTGTAAAATTTTTGCAAAATTTTCTTAAAATTAAAAAAATAATTTAAAAAAAATAAAAGAAATCGCGTAATATGTTTAAGTCGAACAGCCACCTATTGCATTACCTCCAGACACCTTAAAGTGACGCCCTCCCTCTCTCCCCACCACCGGAAAAAGAAAAGAAAAAATACAATGCAGCTTTTACAAACCCTTTCAATTTATTCAAATTTCAATGATACTTTGTTACCCATCATATGGCCTAATTTCATTCTGTTCTCTTAATCTGTTTCAGATGGATGCCAGAACAAACTTTTAAAGCGATTTTTACAAAATCTCAAAGTCCATGAATTATTTAAACGAATTTTGGTATCTATTGTTTCAATTAACTTACCATTCGATATAATTCCAAATTTCATTTTATTCCATTGAGCCATTTTTTAACAATGGACGAACATACATTTACACACAGTTTCCAAACAACAGTTTTAGATCTCAAAACTTTTAAACGAATTAGAAATATTTTAGCAACTGCAGTTTAAATTAAGTTGCAACTTTCGGTGTTGCTATAAATTTTATTTCATTTGCTTTAGTTGCATGGGCGTATCCGGCAGGGTCAGCTGCCCCCGTAATATGTGCTAGTCATAGGGTCTGATTATGACAAACCGGGGCAGTAGCGGATCCAGAAATTTTTTTTGGGAGGGGTAAATTTTTAAAAAAAGCTTATTTCACCCAATTAAAATGTACTTTAAATCAAAATTTTAGTCTAAACCAATGTATTAGGCTTTTGGGAGGGGCTAAGTAATAAAATATGATCATTTTAGCTATTTAAAGTGTATAATAAAGCAGAATGTTGCCCTTGAGCAATCTCTTTTGGGGGGGGGGCTGAAGCCCCCTAGCCCCTCCCCTGGATCCGCTACTGAACCGGGGGGAGGAGCAGTTGGACTCCATGGTCTCTTTGTCTTGCCCTCTCTCCCCCCCCCCCCCCCTCCCAATGAAAATCCTGGCTACGCCCTTGTTCAGTTGTTTATATCTGATCTGCAAACAAATATTTACACATTTTGGATAGATTTTTCACAAGATTTCCAGTTGGATTCAAATTTCAGTTTGTTAATGAAATTCAACAAGCCAAATATTATCCTATATTTTTAGATTGCATTCCTGATGCCAAAAAAATTGAACAGATCGCATTCTTGGTAAGGTATAAAGGTATTGACAAATATAATTCCAATGAGGCTAGGATTATTTAACTTTCTCAAACAGTTCATGTTCCTATGCTCTATTATTATTTGGTACAAAATCTTCTACGTGAATACATTAAGAAAGGTATTGCAGTCAAAAGACAACGATTTACCACTTGCTCGAGAACTTTTAAGAAACTGTAAAGATTTTTAGAAAGGATCTTCGATTGGATGTGATTTTAAATGAAATGTTCTGTTATGCAAGAGAACTGACCGACGAGATAGTATTCTGGCTAACACTGAGTTTAAGCAGCCACGTAACATATTAATTTTGATAGCGAATCACGAGACGATCTGGTGAAAGATTCTAAATTAAAATTTAAGATAGTTTTATTATTTTACAGTAAACAAAGCGATTAATATCTTACAGTGCAGATTTAATTTAATAAGTACCCAATGTAATTATTTTAAATTTTTGCACAGCATAAAATGAGTTAAAACACGCTCCTAAAAAGTGCTAATTAAACATTCTAAAACAGTGTTAACACTGTTTATAGTATAAACAATTGGAGGTAATGCTGACCGATGGGGAATCGGGGAATATAAGCGCGCTTGATCTCGTAAATTAATAGTGTCAGTTACGGCCTTAGACAAAAAGGAAAGCCCAATTGAAATTTTAAAGCTAATTTCAACTATAGATTTTACACCACATCTTGCTATTGCTTCGAGAATTTCGCTTTCTTTGGCGATAATTGTGGCAAGTGCAGAGAAGAGTTTCTCAAAATTAAAGTTAACTAAAAATTTCTTATGTTCCACAACTCTTCCAGATAGGTTAAATAATTTAACTACATTGGCTATCGAACATGAATTAGTAGAAAAATTGATTTAAGAGAAAAAGTCAGGAATTTTGCAGAATTAACAATCAGAAAAAAAAACTCTTTATTTTTCTCTCTTTCTTTTGGTTTTTAGCTTAATGTGTGGTTTTTAATAAATATGTTTTTTCTTATGCTGTGTTATGTTTAATGAGCTATTCCAGTTTTATAGGCATGAAAACAGTATCTGTGAACAATTTATTACTTTCCGAACATGTACCATGTAAGGAAAGTACTGTAATCATGAAAAAATTCGACTTCCAGATTTTGTTGTATTTACACGTTTTGAGGTCTTCTGAATTCATTTATGTTATTTTTACGGGATGTTCGTATGTATGTGTGTGTGTATGTATATGTGTTTGTGTGTATGTGAGTGAACACAATAGCTCCTAAGCGAGGCATTCGATTGAGCTCAAATTGGGTCTATATGTTATAAACCACCGTCGCAAGACCGGTATTGATTTTGGTGTGTATAGGACTTATAGTTTTTCTACAGGGCTACGACAAAGATTTCTTTTACATTATGGCCCATGGGAGGAAATTCTTGAAAGTGTGCTAGCGTTTAAACGGTAGATCCGATTGAGCTCAAATTGGGTATATATGTTATAAACCACCGTCGCAAGACCGGTATTGATTTTGGTGTGTATAGAACTTATAATTTTTCTACAGGGCTACGACAAAGATTTCTTTTACATTATGGCCCATGGGAGGAAATTCTTGAAAGTGCGCTAGCGTTTAAACGGTAGATCCGATTGAGCTCAAATTGGGTATACATGTTATAAACCACTGTCGCAAGACCGGTATTGATTTTGGTGTGTATAGGACTTATAGTTTTTCTACAGGGCTACGACAAAGATTTCTTTTACATTATGGCCCATGGGAGGAAATTCTTGAAAGTGCGCTAGCGTTTAAACGGTAGATCCGATTGAGCTCAAATTGGGTATACATGTTATAAACCACTATCGCAAGAATGGTATTGATTTTGGTGTGTATAGGACTTATAGTTTTTCTACAGGGCTACGACAAAGATTTCTTTTACATTGTGGCCTATGGGAGGAAATTCTTGAAAGTGCGCTAGCATTTAAACGGTAGATCCGATTGAGCTTAAATTGGGTATATATGTTATAAACCACCGTCGCAAGACCAGTATTGATTTTGGTGTGTATAGAACTTATAGTTTTTCTCCAGGGCTACGACAAAGATTTCTTTTACATTATGGCCTATGGGGGGGGGAAATTCTTGAAAGTGCGCTAGTGTTTAAATGGCGCATTCAATTGAGCTTCAGTTTGGTATATATGTTTGAATTATTCATCGATTAAAATTTATTAAAATGCTTGGTAATGATCTTAATTGTAAGTGTTCGGAAAGTCGAGTGGAGTCACTCCAGATTTTTTCTTTTAATAGTAATTTTACTGTGGGGGGCGGCATTTTATGTTTTTGTCCGGGGCGGCAAAACTGTTAGGGCCGGCCCTGGTTGCAGACATCTATGGGAGGGGAAGAAAGGGGAGGAGCTCATCATAACTGATAACATGTAACATTGGGGGTGGGTAGAAACGCACCGGAACAGAATACTCGGGGTCCCTCTCTCAGTGACCTGACCCGTTGGTTGACCTTGACCCTTCGCGCCATCTCATTATTTTATTACATTTCCACATCGACATTCCAGTACGCAGAGAGGCATATCCGTGGGATACTACACGTGGTCGCAAAAATCTGAACAAAAGTATTATTCTAATTATAATTTGTTACAATTTCTACAATAGACGGCCGTAATAAAAAGAGAAGAGTGAAAAGGAGTTTTATTTAAAACTAAATTTGATATTTGCCTACTGATACAATATATGACTGTATGTGAAAGATGCATTAAGTATCTCATTAATAAGACATTGTACTGAAGGAACGAAGCTAATGTTTTTCTAAATTATAGTACTCCCCGTTGTATATTTTCCGTCGTTCGACTCAGTCAGGGTCCAGTCAACTTAAGAGTAATCGATTATATTTTTTAAAAATTTCATGTGATCTTTACTTTGACCCTTCTAAAATTTTAGACTGGAAGCACGTGAGTTTTTTTTTTTTTTTAATTATTATTATTAACTTGAAAACAATAAATAAACCCTCTGCTTTTGAAAGGTCGATGAAGAGGTTGGCATTCTTTGCATCCTGATTTACGCTACAAGAGATCGAAAACTATCACGCAAAATGCTTTATTTAAAATGATCAAAAACGTTATTTTGTACATTGGAATACGCAAATAAAAACTAATGTCATAAACATACCGTTTTCAGTTTTAAATAAATCTAATTTCAGCTGCTTTCATATTGTTACGTTTTTCCTTTTGCAAGAGTTTTGGTATCTCTACAATAGCGCGAGAGGGAGGGGGAAGAGAAACAGACAAAACACTTTTGTTTTATTTTGTAATCACCAGTAAAAGCGCTCACTCTTCAAAGCTTAAATAAACAGATCTTCATGCCTTCAGAATTCCATTAATCAGCGTTACAGCTGTCTGAGAAGAGAGAAGTGTTTCTCTCTCTCTCTCTCTCCCCCCCACCCCCCCACCCTCTTGTTCACACTTCAAGCTTTTTTTTTTTTTTTTTTTTTTTTTTTTCCCCAAGTTCCGTTTTAATGACAGGAAGTTTCTCTGTAGATTATAGGAATAGAAGGCATTTTTGGTCGGCCGAAGCGAAAACGTATCCCCCCCCCCCCCCATGGGCGCCGGCAGCAGGCTCCCCCCCCCCCCTGGATTTTTGTATGCAGTGTTTTTAGTTGCTTTTTTGCTCTTTCCAACATGGTATCCATACGTTGAAGTAGTCTCCCCCCCCCCCAGTTTTTCCAGCTTGGAAATGTCATGGGAGCAAGACAGAAGGGATTAAAGAGGTTTCCCATCTAGCACCCATGCCTTCATAGAATGATATTGGTTAATTCATTAACAGGGGCATTTGAAATAAGATGCTTTGTGCATGTGAAGTGGTTTATCTGGAACTATTATAAAAATATTATATATACTGGGAGTTCTATAAGAAAACTGCATCCTAGAATACAAATCTGGAAGATGTATTTCAGGTTTCATTTATGTAAGATTCTGTAAATCACATAATTTTACAAAGATAGGTAATTATAAAACTTTTGTATTGAGGAGAAATTTTTACTAGTTTGTAGGGATTTTTTTTTTCTTAGAAATTAGCAACATTGTTGAGTAACTTCGAACGCTTAACAGACAGATTAATAAACTTATTCTTCTTTCATGATTAGGTTGTATGCCTAGTATTATTTAGTTTGATATTATTTGGCAATGTTAGTATTGTATAGCGGAAAACAGTGGAACTTGCAGATTTTTTTTTAAATTGTTATTATTTTATTTTTGGGATAATGGTGCTTGGCAAATTTCTTAAATGCTGGGAATTCAGATTCAAGCTAGAGCTCAGGAAAGTCATTTTGCAATTCTTTTTTGTCATTTATGGACTAAAAATTATGTTAATTTACTTAATTATTAATTTTTAAATTTTATTTTTTAAATAACAAGACGACTTTTTTTTTTTTTTTTTTTTTTTTCTTAAGTTCTAAGATTTAGCTTTCAATGAGTGAAATTGAGTGGTTGAAGAATTGCACACTTATGCAGACTAATGTTTTTAAAATTTATACTTTATGCTTTAGTGGTTGTGAAAATAAGCCACGGGACTAAATTAGCGAACGTTAGAGAACAATTCTTTTTTTGCCAAGTTATGCCTTAGTACTTAATGCCTTTGGACAACACCATTCTATGTAGCTAGTATATTCGTATAGTAAAATTGGTACTTTTTTGTTAAAACGACACCAGTTTAAGGGGTCAGCAACCTCCTACTTAAAAAAAAAAAAAAAATGTCAATAATAGTTAACATGTTATTTAAAATATATATATATAGATATATATATATATATATTTATACACAAATAAATAGCAGTTATAATATCGGAATTTTCCTATGAAATTGTTACTTAATCTGATAAGATGATAATATTTTACATTTATTGACAAAAATTGATCATTACATGTTTCAACCTTTACAGCCTGTAAGAGAATTACTTAACTGTTTTTGATGGCTCATTGTGTATAATTCATAAGTGTTTACAAATTAAATAAGCTCACCCCCACCCCTCAAAAAAATAAAAGTTAAGTTATTGCATAAATATAAAAGTTTCAATATAAAGTTCTTTTATGCTTCATCTTATTTTTCACAAATGTGAACTCTGTCCCTGCCCATCTTTTCCTCAATGTGTTTAACTATTTATATCCTATTATTTCTTTTCTATCTATTAGTATGCACGACTTGAAGGACAGTTAGCCAGGTTCAAAGCTCAAGCTGAAGCTGCTGAAAATGTTGAGGATGATCTGAAAGCAGAAAAAAGAAAACTACAGCGAGAAGTAATTTGTTTCTTTTTAACTTTGTAAACATTATATATACATTACTAAATAAACATTTTGTAACGCTTTCTTTTTTTTTTGGGGGGGGGGGTTAAACAAGGTAGCAGGGTTATTATGATTTTGCCCAACTTTAAAAAAAAACTCACTTGAAAAAACCCAATGGGTTTTTTTCAAAATTTCAACTTTAATTACGTAGATAATTCTTCGCTTAATATCAGTACACCACTTGTAAAGTTTATAAACAGCTTCCTACCTCCCCACACCACCACTACCTAAGGGGGGGGGGGAAATCAGACTTCACATAGGCATTAAAACTTTCTAGAGTAAATTTTTATGCCTATCTCTATTAAAATGAATAAGGATTTTTTAACAAAAAAAAAAATCATGTTGTAATTAAGCACTAGTATATCACTGTTAAAATTATTACTAATAGTCAATTTACCTAAGAGCAAAGTGATTGGGGTTGTTATTGTAATTGATTTATACATTTTTTCATGTATGATTAATAATTGTAATCAGTTATTACTATTAAATTAACCACTTTTTATTTATAATTGATTTTTGTAATCAATTAGTTTGCTTTAAGTTATATTTAGTGATAAGCAAATTTGTGGGTTGGTTTTTTTTTCGGAAAAAAAACCCGGGTTTTTAACAACCCTGCAAGGTGGCCAACATATCTGCCAAAACTGAAAAATGAAAATGTTTTCAAAGCTGCAATTTATAAAAATTTACAGAATTCCCACAAGCTTAAAAAACTCCTAAAAGCCCTTAAATTTCAAAATCAGTTTTAACAGCTGTTTAAAAGCCCTTACATTTTTTAGAAAATCCATAAAAATGACTTTTTAAAAAATCCTTACATAAATTCGTTTTGTTATCCTGTGGATCTAACCATCTTGTGACTTAAAACATATTTTCATCAAATAGATTTTGTTGTTCAGAAACAAACATTAGAACTGAATAAAATTAACGAAAACACCTATTTCAATGACCAAATATTTTCTTTCACAACTGGCCATAGAAGGTACATAGGAATCTCACTGGAGTTGTGCAAATAATGGCGATTTTTTATGTATTAAAAAATGAAGGTTATATCAAAGAAAAGAAATCTTTTGAGGGGACGTACCGTAAAACAGGGTGAATCGGAACAGTTTTCAACTTTAAACGTTAAAAAAAAGTAACTAACAATTTTTTTTTAAATTTTACTGTTTGATTAGAAACTTCGGTCTTGTTTTATTGTTCTATTTGAAAGGGAAAGCTAAACATTTTAGACGTTTTATTTTTATGTTAATTTTTTAAGTGGTGTTCCGATTCATCCCGCAGAAAGGTGTGAATTTTAACACATGTTGAAATCTGTATTTGTTTCGACTCAGTGTTTAATAGGGTTAATAAAAATAAGGAATAATGATGAGGGGCAAATAGGAATACATAGTTACTATCAAATAAATCCTTTATCTTCTATAAAAGTAAATGTGTAACTTTTTAAAAATTCGATAACAATTTTGAACTCGAGAAAGATTTAATTTTATTGTAAGAAAATGCATTTAAATTGAGAAAGATATATTTAATACACATTCAATTGACTCATGTCGTAAGTTATCATGTCCTTGAAAGGAGCAGATGTTTGGATGTTCTTATTTGGCTGTAGTTTTTTTATCACATCTTCCAGAAGAAACGCTGCCTTCTCCTCCGTTTCTTGAAATTTACCTCGTTTCACTTCTTCTAAAGCCTTTTTTCTACTGCACTTGGATTGGGGCTTGGCTGTTTTTGTTTACTTGCGTAATTTCTTGGCATCTTAACTTTGTACAGAACCTGAAACAAAGGAAATATTGTTAAAATACTTATTTATACATATTTTTTCAGGTATGACATGAAAATATTACTGTATAGACGAATAAACCATGGCAGTAATTTGCGGGGTGAATCAGAACAACAGCAAAAGATGTGTTCCGATACACCCCGTAAATCTTAAACCTGTGAAGTCACAAGAAATTCTTCGTCTTTTACTACGCAATTTCAGAAGTACGAAAATTCTAATATGACATATTAATGTATAGATATATGCCTAATCAAAAAACACTAATACTACTTTTAGAATTCTAAAAGGTTTGTACTTACATGCAAAGCTTTGCAGACGATGAAAACGGGAAAATGTTTGGATTTCCACTTGCAGTCTTGTTCCTAAGCCAGCAGCATTGCCAACACAACAAAACTTAATTTCTCAATTCTTCATGATATTACCTTCCTAAAAAAAATTGGCAACTAAAAAATCCCTAACGTATATTTATGGGGAATTTCTTTGTATATAACTGGGAAGCTTCATTCCGGTTCACCCTGTTTTACGGTAAGTAGTAAAAAGTATGAGAGTTCTTGGTCAAAGGAATGTGGGAAGACAGGTCTTCTGATTTCTAACTCAGTTGATTATAGTGTTGACTCAAGACAGATTTGGCAAGGTGCAGTGCCTGGCGGCCCTTTAACCAGCTTTCTGCACCCTGCATCTTTTGCATTTTTGTTATTTGTCAATAATCACAACTCTTTTGTTTCGCCTTCAGACCACTTTGGGTTCGTTTCGTGGGCTATCACAAAAATATGACTTATTAAAATGGCCCCTTAAAAAAATTATTGCCCATGAAATCAGACCTTACCCAGAAATCTAATTTATTAAGATGCCTTCTTCAAGTACTGAAATATGTATATTATATTGTCATTGCCTTTTTTCAATTCCTGCTATTAGTTCGCACTCTCCCTGTATATATCTTGTTCAAATTTTCAATCGTTAATAAAATATATTTTTATTCATCCACTCAAGCTCAAATATATATTTTTAAGCGTGTAGTGGATGACACTTCATTTTAATACAGTTTTGGTCCCAATCGACTGGATAATTTATCTACAGGACCACCCAAAAGATTCGAAATACATTACGCTCTATGGGCCAAAATTCATTAAACTCGCATATCTCAAAAACTATTTGACGTAGAATGTTGAAACTTTATATTCAGGATTGTTGTAACATCTAGTTGTACACCCCTCTTTCGGTCCCATTTGAATGGATTGTTTATCTACAAGGCCGCCCAAAAAATTTTAAATACATTATGCTCTATGGGCAGAAATTCATTAAAGCGTATTTCAGAGTTATTAGGCTAGTTCAAATGACTGAGAAGTGATATATGCTGTTAAGGGTTACAAAAGGAATTTTTCCCATCGAAAATAGTGTGTTTATAGTTCTGCTACAGGAACACTCAAAAGATTTCCAACACATTATGATCAATGAAAATTTTTGGGGACATTCATCCATTTCAAGCACAATACTGCCCTACCATATAGTTAGGCAATGGTCCGACCACGGTCACGTGCCTCCTTCAAAAATTGCGGCAAAAGTCACCAAGCTTGCCGACTTTTGGTGTACGCGTGTATATATTTAACTCTCAAATCTCAAAAACTATTAGTAGTAGAATGTTGAAATTTCATATGTAAGATTGTTGTAACATCTAGTTGTGCATTTTGATTTTTGGTTCCAATCTACTGGAGAGTTTATTTACAGGACACGGAAAAGCATTTCAATACATTAATGTCTATGAACATCTTCAATATATTACATCTGTAGTCAGTCATTGTTTGGTCCATACCCAAAACCTCGCCATTTGTCATCGACCTTGGAGAGTTTTGCCAAAATGTTGCCAAATTTGGCGATAGTCAGTCATTTGGTCCATGCCCAAAATATTGCCATTTGTCTTCGACCTTGGTGAGTTTTGGCAAAATATCACCAAATTTGGCAATACCAAGTCATTGTTTGTTTCATGCCCAAAATCTCGTCATTTTTCGTCGACCTTGTTGAGTTTTGAGGAAATATCACCAAAACTAATTTTACATAACTCTAAAACTTTTAACCGTAGAATGTTGAAATTTTCTATTTAGAACTATTGTGTAGCATTAACTGTGTATCTCTTTTTTTTTTCAATTCCTACTATTAGTTCACACTCTCCCTGTATTATATTTATATATCTTGTTCAAACTTTCATTGGACAATTTTTTATTTCGTTAATAAAATACTTTATTCGTCCACTCATGTTCAAATACATTTTTTTAAACTTGTAGTGGATGATACTTGATGTTAATACAGCTGTTTTCAAACGTTAATTCATTAATTAAATTCATATCATATGTGAGCACATGAACAAGGTTACCAATGCATGAGTTGACCCAAAAATGGATTCTCTGCTGCGTTTGTTTTAGCTGAGACAATGAAAATCCTGATCAGCAGAATGCATGCATTTGAGTTAGAGGGGAAATAGGGCAATTCAAAATTTTTGTTATGTTACAACCTCTTAGTTGAATTCTATCTGTCTGTCCTCAAATACTGGTTATTATATTTGAGATTAATATGCAATTGTGAATTATTGAGCAACCACAATTCCATTCTTCAGCCGCCATATACACAGTTATTGTTCTTCTCAGAGATTTTAATTAGCTGTTTTGCACTCTTGCAAATTTTCATTCTGCATGATTACTCAATTTAATCAGAATTCTTATTACAGATCAGTTGTAGTGTTAAACTACTACGGCGGTGAAACAATTAAAAAGCGATGTTAATTTAAATTTAGTTCAAGCAAAGGTATTTATCAATACGTTGTGATTTTGACAAACCAAAGACATAATGAGCCAGATAACTTGCCATGTCTGTGTGGATGCAACAAAATAACACAAAGTGATCAAAATGGAAGGAAATTTATTCATCTTAGCTCATGTCACATAAGGTGGTACATTCAAAAAAAGGGGAAATTATTAAGCGTTTGGAGAATCTCTTTGCCAAATGAATTATCACTAACCTATTTCAATTTTAATCTTTTAATAATTAGTTAGGAAAAGGGTGCCCTTCATTATTTTAAAACAGATTTACAAATTGTTAGAACATGATAAAAATTTCTCTATATGCATAGCTGCCAACTTTTATGGATTATCCGTAAAATATACGGATTTTGCGCTAATTTACCGTGTTTCGCAAACAATCAATAGATGGCGCTACCATCCAAAATGAAAATTTTACATTTTGAGCAGTTCTGAGTGTTTTTTCGGTCACGTGACCTAGCACAATCATTTCCTAGACGCAAAATACATCCAGGTATTTTTTTAAAAATCATTAGAGCCATTTTCGAGATCACTCGGACAAACATACATTCTGTGTTTAATAATATGGGGATATAATTTTTTTACTGATAACTACAGAGTAAAAATATAAAAAATAACATATCTTCATATAATTTGTAAAAAAAAAAAAAAAAAAAAAAAATGAAGGCTAATTCCATGCACAGATTTATCAGATATACAATAAAGAATATGTACAAAATATATATCTGTATCTCAAATACAAAAAAAAGCCTAAACATTTTTAAAACATGAAAGTGAAGAAAATATGAACATTCAGAAAAAGCCATTTAAAAAGTGTTTGCCAATGAATTGCACTGAGTGTATGAACACATTTTACCATATTTCATGATATTATTGGTGTATGATTGTAAATAAGGTGTCAAAATGTTCAGAGTTTAACAGACTTCCATTTAATATTTAAAAAAGAAAACTGATTTTTTGACCAAATTTTGGAGAAACTGTCGAGTGCCTTTTAAGAGAAGCACAATACAAAAAATTAAATATATATATATTGATTTATAATTATGCCTGCTATAATTTAATGCCTTACTTATAAGAATTATTAGCACTCGGGTGCTATTTCTTTCAAGCACGGGATTTTTGTCTATGCAGCGCGCCGTGGTCACTTATCCATTTGATCCATGTTTTCTGCAGAGTGATTTGATATGTCGAACGGATAGACAGTGGTTTCCAAAATAGAAAGCGATCTGGAGTTGATTTTTATAGAGGAAAATTTAATGAAACACTTTATCCGTGCCTACACGAGCCAGATCAATTGTGTTCAAATGGTGATTGCATATATTCTAGACAAAGTGAGATTTGCAGTTACGTACGCTAGTCCTCGAATTTCTTATGAAGATAAATTAGACGCTATATTCGAAATGTTACTGAAGGAGGATGATTGCAAGACTGTTTTAGTAGGAGATTTTAACATAGAATTAAATTCCGATCAAGGATCCAATTTCATAACTGAAATGGATACTTTAGATTTTCCAATACGCACTAATCCAAACCATTTCACCACTGGGGGTCTAACAACAATTGATTCAATTTTCAGCAACAAAACTATGTGAACAGGAGTCTATATGAGCACTTATAGTTATCATTTTCCTCTATATGGCAGAATTGGTTGAAAGATTTAAAAAAAAAAAAGAAAGAAAGAAAGAAAGAAAAAACTGAACTGTTCATGAATGAGTAAACAAAAATTAGAATTGAAAGAGGAAAAGTAAATGAATATCAGAATAATCTGAATTGGGTTGGTGCGGTCCATAAAACAGTTGAATGCAATACCAAATTTGCATGGATCTATGTCAATTATTCCAGTAATTTTCAGTGTTCTGAATTGAATTTTTCCACTTTTTATAATTATCAATATTAGTTCTGCTTCTAACTAAGGACTAATAATGATTTATGCTCAGTTGTCCGGAAATCTGTTTGGTACTCCTTCAATAATTATTGCAAACAAAAGAATTTAAATAAAGTTCCTATTAATTTTATACCTCCTGCATTGCAGGATTTTTATTTTTTAATATTACAAGGTAAACTGATTTGTTTGTGTATGTCTTCTATTTGCAAGAATTTCTAAAAATCTCTTTAAAGTTTTTTTTTTTTTTTTTTTTTTTTTTTTTAAATCATCTATGCTGGAAATTAGATGAGTGCTTAAATAAAATAATGTATTTTGTTCATTTCACATGCACTTTTGAACATAAAATTTATTAACATGTATTCTAATCAACTCACACACACAGAAAGTCTTGTTCTTTTCAAAATCTTGTATCAATGTATCAATCTAGGTTCAGTATTGAATGTGAATGTGACTCAGTGTAAAAACTTGTAGTAATGTGGTAAGATTGAAGACCAAGAAAGAACACTGCCCCTGTTGGCCAATAAATCATGTCAAGTCTTGATAAAATTATGTATTTCAATAATAAATGTACAATGTGTTCCTTGTAAACAATAAACATATGCCATGCAATTTTGGGGGGGGGGGGAGTTTAAGCACAAAAATTTTAATATTAATTTGACTCATAATCACATTAAAGCTTCTTTTTTTTTCCTTTTTTTTTTTTTCATGTGTGTATGTTTGCATGCCAAGAATATTCTGTTTTGTACAGATTATATTTCATCATTTATGTCACATTTAGGGCAAAATATTGTCTATAAATCAAATTTTCTAGTTCCCTTATTTTTACAAAAATTTTCCCACTAAAGAGAAAAAACCTCAGATAATTGGGAAAAGAGCAAACTTTGCACTTGAATAAGAACACACATTGTAGCCGTACAACTTTGTGGTTGGGTGTTTATTCCCAAACATCCATTGGGAATTCTTTTAAATTTTCCCCCAGCAGCCTTTTTCTTTCTAGAATAAACACATATTGCTTTAGTAATCAGCCATTCAAGTTGCATAAATTATGGTATTAAAATATTTTGTCAAAACTTGGAATTTTAAGAAAACATCTAGGAATAGTCAAGGGAATTTTAAATTCAAATTGTTTTGCTGGCCACCCTGTTTAATGGCAATGATCAAATGATATACTTATCCTTTTTCAGGTATGTTTTAACAGTTTAAGCTTACCAGTTTTCCTTTGGCATTCTTCTACTGCATTCAAAATAATTTTTTTTTTTTTTTTTTTAACTCCATGTTAATTTTATCTTGTGCTATTGGTTACTCTAGAAAATCAACTGTTTCCTTTTTTGTATGTTTAACATTGAAAATAATTTTTATAAAATTATTTCATTCTTTTATGTGTGAAAATTTCCTTATTTATCTTTCAGCTAAGAGAAGCCCAAGGCAGAATTGAAGAGCTTGAAACTGCAAATACTCACTTACAAAAGAGAATAGATAAGTTAAAAACTGTTAAAAATGCTTTCATAAAGGCTTAAGTTGTATAAAAATAATTAGGTTGCAAAATTAAGTGCCAATGGAAGACTCCCACTGAGGAAGCATAAATTTTTTACAGTTGTTATCACAGGAGATAGTTTATAAGTGTGATAAAATATACTTGTGTTAACAAATTCTCCTAACTTATAGTGCCTGACAAACCGTTTGTGATAAAACAGACTTGCAATATCATTTAGTCATATTTGCAATTATGTTTATAAAGTTTGTAAAAAGTGTTTTTGTGTAGTTTTTTGTCTTAGGGAAAAATACTGCATGGTAAGTTATCATGCTTTTAGTGTAATAAAACTTTACTTATGTTTTGTATTCAAGTTGTTTGTGTAAATATTTATTTGTGTGTACAGGTTAAATCAAAATTTCCCTGTATGAACTATTAAAAAAAAAAAAAAAAAAAAAAAACCTGATGTGAAAGCCTATTCAGTTTATACAGAAATGTACTTTTCTTGTGCATAATTTACAAAAGTAGTATCTTCTTCCATACTTTCTTCTCACTCTTCTTGAGCAACATTATGTAAGTAAAAATTTCATATCAAAAAATGTTATCACTTTTTATTATTAAGTACCAACAAGAACAGGATTATATCGTGGTCACTCATGAGTAATGTTCCAAATGTTTCAAACTATTCAAAGGCTGACTGCAGTTTTATAGTACTTCAATGATAAAATAACAATTTTAGTGCACTTTTTACGATTTAAATGAGTAAAAAAAAGTAATTCTAAGTTTGTATAGAGAGTTTTGATTTACCCTGCATATATAAAGTAAAGCTCTATTGCTCTAGAAAAAGAAATATCTCAATCAAGATCTCTTATTACATTTC
This sequence comes from Cheiracanthium punctorium, assembly GCA_038373885.1. Classification (NCBI taxonomy): domain Eukaryota; kingdom Metazoa; phylum Arthropoda; class Arachnida; order Araneae; family Cheiracanthiidae; genus Cheiracanthium; species Cheiracanthium punctorium. The sequence goes on from JAWZYV010008708.1 coordinate 307,080, forward strand.
CATATTCATCACAACAAAAATTTTAGTATGTTAAAAAACAGTCTAGTTTTATAAAATATTTTAATGCAGTACTGGTTTTACATATATTGATCAAAGTAATGTAGAATGAAGTTCCTTTGTATTTTCTGTGGAGGAATGAGTTTTTTTTTTTTTTTTTAGTGCTTTTATGCAGGAAAAGATATTTTAGTTATTTCGCATAGTCATTTTAGCTATACTTCTATTGAGTACTTTTTCTTTTCTTTTTTGTTATAATGAATTAAAAATTTTTCATCTCTCTTTTATTCATATTGTTAGCACAAATTTAAAATAAAATTTTCTTTTCATTGAAATGCTAAAGAAATTGTAATAATAGTAAACAACAAATAGTAAAATAATTTTAAATATCCATTGTATTTCACTCTAAAAGAATAAATTCTTGAACTAAGTTATTAGTGTACGAGATGTGCATTAAGACTAAAGTATTACTCAGCACCTTAAACATATTTTATCTATTTTGATAGCTAAGAAACACCTTAATTCTCAATCTGTCTGAAGTGATATGCTTTTTTTTTAGATCCCTACAGTATCGTTACATGCAGGTTTCACTGTCTCTCTCTGTCCTCCTTCCAAAAATATATGGCAAAAATTCAACAGACTGGAGAAAAGTATCTTGAACTTGTGATAAAACTATCTAAGTATCTCACTTACAAGCCTTAGATTCAATAAATTAATATGGTTTCAATAAAATATGTCGTAAAAAGGTGCTTACATTTATCACCAATAGTGGAACACCTAGTTAACCTGTCACTATAGGTTAATAATGAAATTAATGTTATTGTAAATTTAAAATGCTTTATAGTTATTTAAGATCTGAATTTAACAACTACCAGCATCTGAAAAATATTTATTTTTTGTGGTTATAATTTATTTTATATTTTTGTGGGCATTCAAGCAGCTATTTCCTCATTTGATGAAAAGCACTCATAAAACTCTTTTCACTGCAGAGGATTAATGAATGTAATGTAATTTAGAAAATAATTGCACTGCTTGTAAACATTTCAGACTTTTCATCTAACTTGTGTGTTTTCTATTTTTGAAAATTCAGCCACTTTTATGTGCAATTTTTAACTGTGAAGTCACATTTGTTGTGCAGTGTTCCTTAAAAATTCTTTCCTTTCATTCCCCCTAGTGTGAAGATGCACATATAGAAGATGAATAACATTAGTTTTACACTTTGAAAAATTACACATTTTTTACTGCATGGAATATTAACCAACATATATAGCATAATTTTTCGTAGGCCAAAGATTTTATCTTATTTTCCCCTCAATTGCTTATATATACCTAACTTTATTTCTTTATAATAGCAGTTAAACTTAGCACTGCTATCTTATTCATTTTAAAACAGAAAATACACAAACACTGTCTGAAATCCTGAACAAACAGAAGTGTGATAGAAGTGTCATATATATTGTATATTAAAATTTGAATAAAAATTTGCATCTATTTTGAGTTTTCTTCAATTAATGATACTGTCCCAGTCAATCATTATCTAGTGTTAATTGCTGAGGCAAAAACATGACCACCAAATTATTTTAATACAAAACTTGAAATAGTTTTAGAGACATTGTATTATGTCACTATTCTTGTCCGTGATACATCTGTCAAGATAAATCTGTTGACACTTACAATTTGCACAAATTCTAAGAAAACTAATTGATAATTATTACTAAAATTTGTTTTTGTGCATGTTGTGTTCGCCTATTGATCGATAAAATACCAGACAGGTAGTTCATTGCTTTTACATAATTATTTCTGTTTTCCAAAGGATTTTATCCAGAAGCTATTAGCTGGATCAGTACCGGCCCAAGAGCAAAATGATACATATGCAAGAATGATTTTTGGCACCCATTTGAATGAAAAGGGTATAGAACCACCCCACCCCCTAAAAAAATGGTACAGGTTTTTTATAACTGAAATTTATTGAAATTTTTAGTACTTTTCATAAATAATACTACATTCATAAATACTAGTGTTCAACATTGACTTATTTTTTATACTATTTCTTTTTGTCAACTGACTAGTACAGGTACAGGATACAGTCTTATTTATGTCTTATTACAGTCTTAATACAGTACTTTGATACTCATACTGTACTGAATTTGCGTGTAAGAGAAAACTAACATTTTATTTGTTGAACAAAAGTTATCAACATATTGAAATGGCTAATTTGTATTCAAAATTACATAAAAATGTAAGATTTTACTACTTTTTTTTTTTTTTTTTTTTTTTTTTTTTTTTTTTAATGTTGGCACTCCTATGTATATCCTAAGGTGTGTAGCTGCACATGCCTTAGATCAGCTTTAGGTTGAATTACAAAATTTTAGAAAAGTGCAATGTTTCTCCTCAACCTCCTCCTCCTCCCCCCCCCCTCCCCCGGTATATAATGTCAATCAATGCAAGTAGTAAAAATATGAAGTTTTATCTGGAAATAAAATTTTAAAATGTTTGATTTTCTATTAATCCTTTAAAAATAATTTCAAAATATGCAAATAAATTAATGGATACTATTTTTTAATATTGAGTTGATGACGTTTTGCTACATAAGTATGACTCAGTGCCTTTATTTATTACAATACACACACAAAAACAAGTTATATTTGTAACTGTTTGTATGAACTGTTGAAATTGTAAATATTGAATATGTATGTATGCAGGGATTGCACCGACTTTAGTTCTTCTTTCAACATCATTGAAAATATTGAAAACACTTCAGTTCAACAGAGATATAAAAATGATTTATTATAAACATTTAAAAGCAAGTTACCAATTCCTTTTTGAGAAAATTTCCTTCTTTGGGGATTTTTTTTTTTTTTTTTTTTTTTTTTAATGGGGTAAGAAAAGTTAAAATACACTTTTTTTTCTTAACACAAGAGATTCAGTGCAATTGAAAGAACAAAATTTTATGAAATAAAAAGTATTATTTGTATTTAACTCACTATTCTATTTTAAAGAAAGGGGAAAAATAGAATTCTTTAAAAAAAAGTTGGCATTTTATTTTCAGATGTATTTAATGCATATTCTGTCTTTTTGTAAAATATCTTAATAATAATCTCTATAAAATTTTGTTTGTTGAGAAATGATAGAAATGCAACTTCTATTTTAAAAAATCAGGTCACCTTTTAACTTTATGTGCTAATTTTTTCAAGTTAGTATTGATAGCCAACATTCTAATTCATTCAAATACATTCAAATAGAAATTGAAGCACTTAATTCATGTAGTTACTTTACACGTGAGAAGAAGCTGTCCAACTTTTCCATACATATATATGTGTATATAGATGGATACACAATGTTAACAAAGATTTTATACATTCTTAGTTGTTAAAATATAGAATTAGTTTTTTGTAACTGCACCATCAGCATCAATTTTTTTTTTTTTTTTTTTTTTTTTTTTTTTTTTTTTGAGGGGGGGTGGAGATGGTCTGGTGGTAGAACACCAGAGTTGTTTAAAAAAAGCATAAATACATGTGCATATAATGTTATAAATAGTGCACAGATAAAAATATGTTTGAAATATTCGTTTTCTTCATTCTTTTATTATCAGAGCTGTAATCTACGATTAGCCCGAGAAAATAAATTTTAAATGAAGGCAAATACATTACCTATATCTTTATACAATTTTTTTTTTTTTTATATATAAATAGAATATAATTTCACTGTAGTCTCTAGTTATAAAATGAATTCATAGTACAGTCAGAATGCAGAAATGCAATCATGGTTAAACCAGCAGCGGGATATAATTAAAGCAGAAACTGCACCAAACTAAACCAAATTTATTTACTTGAAAAGGGTGAAATAGTACTTACTCACTTTGACTAGACATATCATAACTTCATTTGTTTTACAACAGTTACGAGATTTTATTATCCAATCATAAGAAACTATGTTCATTAAAGCAAAATCTTTACCGAAAGCATCCCCTCCATATTTAGGTTGAATTTATTTCACAAGGTAATACACCGAGAAGTAAGCACTCACAGCAAAAGGACTTAGCATTAAGTAAAATCCCCATGCAAAAACCCTTAACTGGTTAAAAATTTGTGACGCAGCATTTTACTTTATAGCTCTATGAATTTTAAATATGGGTCTTAAAAATAATGATATCAAATTTTGAGTGACGCCCTGCTGGGAATTTTAAAGATTTGTTTTTAAATTCCATTACAGTTACTTTCGTTTTATTTTCTAAAGAAGATTTACTCATTTAAGCAATGCTTTTAATTATGAAATACACTGTCAAATATATCACACTTTCACTGAGTCTATATAATGTATTCAAATGAATTTATTTCAAAAATTTAATTTATCTTTTGCGTCATGCTATCCAAAAGGGCAAGTAAAATTTACGTAAATATTTAGTTAGCGTCATAGTAACCAAACTAAGTGAAATGTATATGAAAATTTTGCTTGCCCTTTTGGGTAGCGTGACGCAAAAGATAAATTAAATTAATGAAATAAATTCATTTGAATACATCATATAGACTCAGTGGAAGTGTGATATATTTGACAGTGTCTTTCATAATTAAAAGCATTGCTTAAATGCGTAAATCTTCTTTAGAAAATAAAACGAAAGTAACTGTAATGGAATTTAAAAACAAATCTTTAAAAATCCCAGCAGGGCGTCACTCAAAATTTGATATCATTATTTTTAAGACCCATATTTAAAATTCATAGAGCTACAAAGTAAAATGCTGCGTCACAAATTTTTAACCAGTTAAGGGTTTTTGCATGGGGATATCATTACTTTTTAGGGGTATGGTCAGAAGATAATAAATTAGTTTCACGGGCGAATTTCAGAAGTTTGCTTGACACTAAGTTATGTAAATAAATATACAAACCTGTTTTCATGCAGTATCAGATTATTTGATCACAGTCACAGCAAGTTCTTTTGTAACATGTAACAGAAAATTGACATGTTTTTGTTAGAATTTTATAATAAGAGGCATAATACTGATTATAATCAATAATTTTTTGAGTAATTTTCTATTTATAATTTGGGTCGAGTAAAGGTTAGTATCACTGCCGCCATCTTTGATTTTATTTCATAAATTTGCATTCAGTTTAATGCTAAACGTAAGTTAACTTTTTACTATAATTATATAACTATTGGGCCCCATCATTGGCCGAGCGCATAGCGCTCTGAACTGGGAGACGGAAGGTGCCTGGTTCGAAACCAGGTTGCATCCGCTGACCTAATTGTTTGGAGTTTTCCGTGGTTTCCTCCAAATGTTAGCATAATTATGGGTTAGGACTCCTTAGAAAGACCCCCATGGAGGATACCCCATCTCTCGGCTTAGAGCGTACGTGTAGCTAATCGGCCGTAATTCTAGAACAACAACAATATATAACTATTGGTTCTATTGTTTTAATGCATTGTGATTCATTAATTTGCATTCAGTTTAACGATAACTGTAAGTTAAGTTTCGTTAAAATTATTAATTTAATAATCTCGTTCTTAATTAATGATAATCTAGTTACTCGTTCTGTTATTTTAATGCAATGTAATCTATTAATGCAATGTTTGCTTTCAGTTTAAAGCTATTTCTAAGTTAAATTTTTAACTATATTATGATACACTATAAGTTTTTAACTAAGTTAATGATATATCTCAAAATTGTTGATTAAATTAATTAATGACTATAATCTATATAAATAAAGCAATGTGTAAACTGTCCATTTGTCTGTCTAACTGTGTCTCGCGTAGCTTAGGTGCATCAAAATCCCTTCTAGAAACAAATCACTTTGTCCCCAGTCTTTAAATGTTCCATTACCCACAAAAAGTTGTCATACCAAACTTTTATGTTTTCAGAACAATTTTAGGGAGTCCACAACAAGTTTGAATTTATAGATATGATTCATAAAATCACTAAATTCAATATTTTTTATAATTATTTGCTTTTATAATTCATCATAAATTGCTTTATCAATTGTTTTACAATTATCTAGGAATAGTGATTAAAATAAAATACGGACCATAAAAATAATTAAAGTTAATAAACTACCATGTGGCAACAGTAACACTTCAGAATGAAATGTATTTCCTGTTTCTTTCTACTCCTGTTTTTTTGAACATGTGACAAGACTGATTGTGATTACAATTGCTTAGAACAAAGTGCATTTCCTGTTTATTTTAATTCCAGTAAGGTTTTTTTTTTAATCAGTTTTGCGTCTGAAACTGGCTTTAAGTTTGAGCTGATTTTTCTATTAATGTAGTTTATTTATTTTTAATTTTGGTTTTGATTTGGATACACTGCAGTGACTTAAGTTGCATCTTTTGTTTGGATTACACAATGGAAACCAGATTGTCATCAAAAATGTTTAGTCTTGGTAGCAAAATATCTTGTGATGATGCAAAAATAAATGGCTCTAAACTTCCAACTAATTTGCAAGTTTTGAAGTGTATGATGATATATTGAAGAAGGTCTCCATTAAAATAAAACTAAATAGGAGTCTTCGAAACTAGTCCTTTCACAAGTAAAGCTATTTTATGAAAAAGCCAATATCCCAATGATCAGTGAATGAAAAGCTTGTGAAAAAATTATAAAACTTCTTGATGATAATTCAAAACTAAGAGTGATACCCCTTAATCGAAGATCTGCACCTCCCAGACAGCACAGCAAACTTGCATCAAACTAGCAGCAAGCTTGATTTATCAAGTCATTAAGCTTGAAAATTCCAAGCGTGTAAACTTGATGCAAGCTTGAATCAAGTGTTCTAGTTTACACTTGCCCAGCTTGCATTAAGCTTGACATTTCAAGCTTAAAAAATTTTCCAAAAAAAAAAAAAAAAATTTCTAAATACGCGGGGCGCCCGCTGGCGAACGCGCCCCACATATTTTACTTTGCCACACATTTTCCCCTCTACGCTGAAATTTCAATTTAATTTAATCTGTTTCCATCTAGTGTCCGTGGGTAGAATAGAACCTGGGACCTTTCGGTTCGTAGCCGAGCGCGTTATCCATTCAGCTACCAAGCTTCGATGGACTTATGACTAAGGTTTGAAGAGAATTATCAAGCGGTTTTCTGGCCAGATTGATAAGTGGGCGATATGTTTTTTTTTTTTTTTTTCCATGGGATGCATCAAAATTGAAATAATGTTTTGTTTGATTTAGAGACTCGACTAATAGGGAAATAAATATAATATAAACTTAAGAGCAGCACTACAGCAATACTGCTGTCCAAAATCGAGACAAACGACTGAGTTTGAAATCAATTTCGTTGTATAATTGTACTTTATTTTGAAGAATTTCCATATTTGGAAATATAGAATGGGTTTACTTACTTAACACAAATTTTGTGTTAAGTAATCTGAAATCAAAGAAATAGATAGTTAAACGTTACTTCAAAATGCTATATCACAGTTGCTAACATAACATGTATGGAATACAAACACTCTAGTCATTTTTGTAAATATTTCTTATAACAAATAATTGAAACATTTTGCTATTTTTTAACGCTAAAAATTCTCATTACAAATGTGGTTAGTTATTTTCCTACATATTGGTATGCTATATCGATATAGAGCATTTCGAAGAATTAAAAATTTATACAAATGTAAATTTGGATTATTTTCATTGTTCATACTTTATAAATAAAAAAATTATTTAACTTCTGAATTTTTTTTATCCTTTGTAATTTTATTTTAAAACTACAAAAGTGTAAGATGTAAGATTTTGGGGCCCTAAAATCTGCAGGCCCTGGGCAGTTGCCCCGTTTGCCTTGCCGGTAATATATATGGCACTGGTAATAAAATAAAACACATCTTTTACGAACTTTCAGCAAATTTGAGGACGCTAGACAATTAATGTCCATTCTCTTTCACAGATGGTGCCATCAACGCTCCTTTAAAAAGGAAAAATCATGCTAGTATCAATTGTCAAGCTTAAATCAAGCTGTATTTAAGCTTGACAATTCAACTTGACTCCTACAAGCTTGCTGCCTGCTTAGCATGAGTTGAACTGTCAAGCTTGCATTAATGCGTCAAATTCAAAGAAATGTCAAGCTTGATTTAAGCTTATGTGCTGTCTGGGCTAATACTAGAGACAGGGTAAAGCAGATGGAAGAGATATTAGCCTTAACGTTTCCTTTATGGCCTGTGAATCTAGAAAAACAAATAAAGTTTAAACAATGAAGATCTTGCTTAAGTCAATGCAAAGCGACCGTTTGGCAACAATGGGATATGATAAATGTCTTGTTTGAAAAAGTGAAACGAAAGGAACAACGGCTACAGCTACTACAAATGAGAAGAGGGAAAATCGAAAAGAAACTTAGTTCCAACTTAATATTAAATTATATTCCTAGTCCTATTGATGAATCTGATGAACAAAGTGAAACAAATGATGTTACTGATGAAAACTTTGATTGTAAAGAACCCTCAGGAAGTGCTCGAAATCGTCATCAAAAGAAACGAACAAGAGCAATGTTATTTATACCATATGATATTATGAAAAAAAAACAATCTTGTTTCAGTAGCAATATGCTTAAATATGAATCCAGGTCAACAAGCAGCTTATACAAAAGCACTAATTAATGAAATAAGAGGAGATACAAGTACAATTGCAGCTTCATCTTCAACAGCAGATAGATCAAGAAGACAAGTTGCAAAGGAAATTTCAGCTGCTTGCAAGGAGCAGTGGTCTTTTCCTAAATACACAACTTTGCATTGGCATACAAAACTTTCAACAGCTTTGTCCAATAAGTACAAAAAAGAACGCCTCAGCATTGTCGTGGGAGATGTTCACCAGCAAAAGATTCTTGGTGTGCCAGCAAGGTTCCTATGCACTAGGAACAAATCGTGAGTGCGGTGGAGTCATTGCACAGTAATATATGAGCAGCTCATCTCATGGCAGTGCACAGAAACATCGTGAACATGACATTTGACACAACCTCTTCTAACATGGGTCATATTACTGCTGCCTGCGTCAGTATACAAAAGAAACTGGGACGTGCACTTCTTTGGTCAGCTTGCCGTCATCACATTGGAGAAGTCATTTTATCTCATGTTTTTGATGATCAAAAGATTGAAGCTTCAAAGTCACCAGATGTAACCTTGTTTAAACGGTTTCAGGACAATTTTGATCATCTTGATAATGGTGAATTGAAACCATGTGACTCAAAATCAATGAATGTACAGGCTCAAAGAATAGCCAGTGGTCTTAGAACCAATGCAATCCAAAGAGCAAAATATGCCATCAGTTCTGGGAAATATAGAGATGATTATATGGAGTTTACAAGGCTTTGCCTATTATATTTAGACTTTCCTAATTATGAACAAGAAGTTAAATTAAATCGACCAGGAGCATTGCACAAAGCACGTTGGATTGCAAAACTGTTATAGACAATTAAAATTGTCTTCTTGAACAGCAACTGCCTACTGCCACAATAACATCTAAACAGCAGGTACCTAAACTGTGTGACTTTGCCAACTTTGTTACTCTCATTTACAGCTCCTGGTGGATAACTTGTGATACTGCAATACATGCTCCTAGGAATGACTTACAAATGCTTCATTCTCTTATGGAGTATAACGTTGTCCATCCCATTATATCTGAGAGTGCAATCAAAGCTTTTGAGAAACACTACTGGTAGATATGGCATGGATTTTGGAAAACATAAATTTCCAAAAAAAAACTGACTGAAAATACAACGCTTTTTGATTTAGTTGGAGCAGACTCCTGGTTTTTATTTTATCTGCTTGAACTAGACTCAAGCGTTTTAATAAAAGACCTTTCAGAATGGTCAACGTCTGTATCCTACACTGCATCATTTGCAAGCATTGAATGTTGTCAATGACTGTGCTGAACGAGGGGGAAAGCTAAGTACTGATTTTATAGAATCTGCGAAACATGAAGAATGAAGATCACTACCAAAATGTTCTGCAAGTTGTAGAAAAAGATCGACGAAAACAAAAAAAATCTACAAAAACAGCCAAACTTGAACGACTTTTAAATTGAGTGTACCTATACAAATTTCCTTGAAATTAGAAATTTAGTATTATATTATATATAATATTTCGTTATATATCAAAACAATCTTAAAATCTGATTTGCATTATTTATTTAAAATGCTTACTTAATTTTTATTTTTTGTCATGATGCTTTGTTTTTTAGAATTTCTGTTTTTGTTGTACATTCCTAGGGCCGGTGGACCCCCTAAATGTTATTAAAATTTCACTAAACTTTATCTATATTGTTTTTGTAGCATTTCGAACAAATATAACATAGGGGCAGACAATTTTCATAAAGTTTTTAAAAATATGGGGATTTTGATGCACCCTAGCGTAGCTCCGAAACGGGTGATCGTAGACCTACCAAACTTTGTACGGAAATTCTCCAAGACGGGTCTCGACACACCTCGAAGCGATTTTTTCGAAATTCGAATTAGAAAATGTTTTATTTTATGTTTTGTCCGATTTTTAGAAATTTTTCTTGCGTAATACATAATAACGCCGGTAATTGCACTCGCAAGAAAACGATAGTTACATCATCGTATAGAGGAGAAAAGTTTCTTTTAAAAACTGTTTGTTTGGACTGTGTAACACAATTTGCAGATTTTGGGGAATTTTTCAAATAAAATTAAATTTGACGCCGACTTTCGTAAAATATTTTTTAAACTGCTGCATCTTGAATTCTATCTGTCATAACTTTTTTATATTTCGGCAAAAGACGGAGCACACAATTCGCCCACTTTTAAAAGAACGGAGGAAAAATATAAATTAGGAGAATTTTTACGAATTTTTAAGTGAAGAAGGATTTTCATTTCAGTAGCACCTGCTTATAAATTTCGGTTTGATATCTTGCGGTTTGGTTGTCATGTATACAGTAACAAAGATTAAAATTGCCAGTTGAAAAAAATAAATAAAAACGGGTCCCGCGCCATATCTCAAAGCGATTTTTTGCAAAATTCGAATTAAAACATCTGTTGTTTATTGCCTTAATGCGCCAAATACTACTGTTATTGTACAACTAAAAGTCAAAGCCCGTTGTGAAGCAATTACAACGAGCGCTCTTCTGAAAACGTGATAAAAGTTTCTCATTCCAAAGATTTTGTTTTGTGTACATCGTTATTCTTATGTCCAAGCAGACGATTTCTTTGCTTGGCTCGATTTCCTTTTATAAATACTGGATTTATTTGTGAGAAGAAAAATTAAACTGCATAATCTAGAAAAACAATTTTAAAGCCTTTATAAATAGCGCAGTCTTATCTCTTATCACTTTTCTTTTTGTAAAGGGTTGCAAGAGAGGGTGACGTATTTAAAAAAAAAAAAAAAAAAATGTCCATTTCATGTAGTGTCTGAGGTATTTAATGCTAAAACGTGAACCTAAAAGACAGCATGTCTGCGGAAATAAGACATTTTGAAAGTGAGAAGTTCACTGCAAACGGTCAATTTTCACTTTTTTGATACCGAATGACGCTAACAAAGTGTTTTTTTTTTTTTTGTTTGTTTGTGTGTGTGTGTCATATTGCAATGATCTCAGGTTATTACATATATGATGCAAATTTTAAGTCGAGTGAAATAATTTTGCTTTATCTGATTCCACATCACTGGAATTAATTCGAATTACACATGTGAGGAAATTTTTCGTTTCCTACCATGCGAAGAACGGGCACGCAGCTAGTCATTAATAAAATAGAAAATTACTCAAAATATTACTGTTTATAATTGGTTTTATGTCGCTTTTTAGAAAACTAACTTCATATTATATTTGTTTGTTTGTTTATCAGTTGATAATTTCATTTTTTTAGAGAACGTTTAGATGAACTACCAGCTTAAGAATTTGCACAAAAAATTATTTATTTAAAAAAAAAGTTTTAAAATATGAATTAAAATAGAATTACTCTCGAACCCCCATGAAAGAAAAAGAAGTTTAAAATGAAATTTCTTTAAGGCTGTTCGTCTAAAAATCGAAACCTACTTCGCATCCCTTGAGTAGAAACCAGAATAAACTAATTTAGTAAAGGTTCACCCACACCCAGTGGCGCAGCGAAGGGGGGGGGGTCTGGACCCCCCCCTATGAGCTAAGGGGCCGCTATGAGCAGGGTCCGTTTATCTACAGTGCGAGTGGGGCCCATTTTTTTTTCTCTAAAAAGGGGCCATTTTTCTCTTTCTCTTCTTTCTTTTCCAAATTTATTCTCTAAAAAGTGTCTTTTCTTTTAAAAAAATCTTTTTAAACTTTGTATCGGTAGTTAGCTTGAAAAGGAGGACGCAAGATAAAATCATCAAAGGCTTCCAGCAAGCACCGTCATAGAGACTCCTTAGGCAATACATCTCCAGTCGTGTCTCTGATAGGGAATTTTTGGGCTAGGATGGACGAATCGGACAATGTAAAGGGGAGTAATTCGCACCCTTGTAGCGCAAAGGAACGGAAATCCTCAGAAAGAATCTATTCATGCTACAATTAGCTGATAACAAAATTGTCATGAAGGAAAGAGGGAAATATATTGCCTATAATGTAGTCTTCACGCATACCACTCTTCTTTTCTTGAGATAAACAAGCCACAGTATTCAAATAGTGAATATACACCACACACACACACAACAAACAATAAAAAAGAGGATCTGGTGGGAGCTTAGATCTGGTATAACGAAATTTCGAATGGTTCAGTTTTAGTCTCTCCTTAATTCACTTAAGTTGGATGCCTTTAATTTGTAAGCAGAAGGTTAAGTTTTGGGTTCTTTGTTTCTTACGATAAAGAATTCGTCCAGTTTAAAAAGAAAGAATACCCAAAATGAAATGTTTTTATCTTTCTTCGAGAAAAAAATTAAAGCCGATGATGGTGATCGTGCAGCATCAAAGACTGATGATAGTATGGACGGGCCCGGACCCGGTGAAAAATCTGTTGCACCGAAAGAAACCTTTGAAGGTGCTGAATCTCAAGCTCATCCTCTTGATATTGGGCTCTACATTAACAAAGAGGTAAAGTTTACTTGATTAAATTTCAAAATAACTTTACACAACAGAGGAGGTGGAATCACACAGACGTGGTTCATAATTTATTACCAGTAAAAATCTTAATATAAAAAGATCTTTCAAGTATAATCTAGCAGATGGTTGTTTTTATTTATAATTAGCCAAGAATTTTCTAAACATAGACAATCGTACTTGCATGTATACAAGATGTAATGATCCAGCTTATAAAGATCATTTAAAACTATTTCATAAGCTTATTATTATTGGCAACTATAATGTAGTCAATGATAAGAAATCTACTATCTTACGATACTAAATATAAATATACATTACTTATTACGTACTAGCTGCTTAGCCCGGCGTTGCCTGGTTGCATTAGGCGTTGCGATATAACCTGACTTAAAAATTATCTGCTTCTCTAGTCAGCTAATCAGCTATAGGAATGAAGCTTATTTCCACAACATTAATACATAAAGTAAATGTTAATTTTAAAAATATTGTTACTTATATTATTAAAATTACTTGAACTCAGTACAATGCGGCCTAACCGTTTCTCATCTGTGATTTTAATTCTTAATCCCAGATTTAACCTGTTAGCTCCCACCGTTTCAAAGATTCAACACCGAAGATTTTCTTCAGTTCCCAGCATTGTTACCCAGATTGGTCTGGGTTTTTCAGTGTCTGATGCAACCACTGTTGCGCTTTCGCAACGCAGGACGCTAGCGGAGTATTCATAGATTCATGTTACTAGGTACAGAAGGGTGTCTTATCCGTTGTGTCTTTGCAACGATGGGGGGAACAAGTTAAATCTGGGTTCTATGGGAGGGTTTAACGCGATAACAGTAGAATAAAATCAAATTGACATTTTTTTTCTTTTCCGAAGACGCCCACCGCTCAAGTACGCACTGCTAACAACCCAAAAACTTATAAATGGATTGTCCCATGCCACTGATTGACTGGGCTCTTCTTTCTGTAGAGGAACAATATAAAAGCTGCTGTGTGGTATCTGAATTGAATTAAAGTGTGCAAATAGATCAAAGTTAATACCTGGGAAATAAATAAATCATATTTCTGAATTTACATTACTTAAATGTGAATCAAATCAGTTCTATCGTTGGGGATAAATTTCATAATATACACTGCTCAAAACAATTAAAGGATATTGTAAGTTTTATATGAAATAAAGATATAAGCGAAAATTTTTTTGCCGAAAATGGAAGAAGAGAATCACAAATGCAAATTTTTCTCATTTTCAAACTGTGGAGTATGCTAATTTTGAGTTCGACGTCAAAAACGTCGCTTCAAAGGCAGCGAATGAAATTGGACTTTCAACTGAATAAAAGACAATGAAGACAAGGATGATCGGCATTCACTGACTGCTTTGTTTCGATGAGTACGATGTCTCAGCGAAGTCATTTAACCGATTCAGAAGCTTGGAGAGTTGTAGGTAGGTTAGAAGGGGGCCAAATTCAAGCCGAAGTAGCGAAGTCATTGGAGTGTCACAAAGTGTGATTTCCAGGATCTGGAACTGGTTTTTGGCGACTGGAAGTGCAGGTCGAAGACCAGGGCAAGGTCGTAGATGGGCAAAAACGCCCAATGAAGATCGTTATTTAGTGTTTCCGGCTCGGAGACACCGGAATATGCACGCTACTCTTCTCCAACAACACCTTCGCTCTGCTACTGGCACCACGGTTTCACCTCAGACTGTCCGAAACCGGCTCCATGGTGTAGGTCTGTATGCTCGCCGACCGATGGTATCCCAGCAAGCGCACACACGTATAAATTACGTATTCCTGATGTCGAAAATAGGTCGAGGGAAAATTACAGCAAAAAATAGCGTTTAAAAGAGATCAAACATACATTGTGTTGTCGACGTTATAAAGAGCCGTTGTATGCTGGTCAGGGAGGCGGCTGACTTTCGACCGTTAGGTTGCTCACCCTCACGAGGTCTATGTTACGTCAATAGATCGCCGATTTTCCGCTCATAGCTTCGGCGATCTGAGAGATCCCCCAGCCAGCCTAGAAGAAACAGATGGGGCACCGAGAAATTTTTTCAGCTTAGTTAATAGTCAGTTGAACGTCGAATAAACAGTGCAGGGGAGACAAACGTTACTGTGTCCTTTCACACGACCTTTGACCTGTCCACCCCACCCGATTTCTCAGAATTTTGGAGAACGCTGAAGTCACGTCACAGATGCCTTTTTTTTTCCTTATTTTTGTGTGTGTATTCGGTCGTGGTTCGCTTCGCAGTTTTTTTATGCAAGGGCAGATCTAGCTTCATTTTCATCGCGTGGTCACTGGCTGAGCTCAGCTGCGCTGCACAGAAGAGTACATTTTCGATAGTTTTAACTATAAAAGTGGATATTTTTCAAGAATCTCTTGGAATATTTTCAAGTTTAATGCTAACACAATTTATCGTTAACTTGACATGTATTAATAAGTTTTTCTGGCTCTCTTTAAATTGTGTTGGCCGGTGTTGTTAAAGTTTGTCGGGGTAACTGCTAATTTTAATTCCGGCTTACAAAATTTTAGAGGTGAGTTAAATAATTACTTAACTAATACTTATGTGCTTTGTTTCTTTTAATCATTTTCTTTTTAATCGCTAATTATTAGTCTTGTTATTTTTTATTATAGAGGGAAATATACAGGTACAATTACCATAAAATCAACTGCTTACCTTAAACATATAAAATATTTTTTTCTCATAATAAGCACGATTTTACTTAATGTGAGCTTACTATAACAAAAGTCAACCATTATTGCATTATGGCTTAACTTAGAATGAAATAGGTTAAGCTTTTTATGCAAAGGTAATTTTTTTTTCTTTTTAAATTGTATACTAATATGTATGCATCTAGTATGTAATATAAACCGGTTTGGAGTAGTAAAATTTAACAAATCAAAGAATTAAGAGAGATAAATAAAAAACTGTTTGTGTAATGAAGTAGACAAGATTTTTCTCCTGGGACGGGGGGGGGGACTAAAATGTATAGATAGAAAACTTGTTCTCATTTTATTACAGGGAAAAAGTAATAAAAAAAGCAGGCTTATTCGTCTAATAGGTTGTTCCTTGACGACAAGGGCGGATCTAGACACTTGTTTCGGAGGGGGCGCAAATCGTGAATACTTCTTTTATCTAGTGTAAAGTGCACTTAATATTGGTGAAAACTCCATTTATGTAGTGTAAATGTGCTTTTCTCGGAGGGGGCGCGCGCCCCTTGCGCCCTCCCCCTGGATCCGCCTTTGGTAAAGACTGAGCCACTCAGTACCAAGATTCGAATCACTGATTCGACTCATCGAATCATTGGCCATCTCTAGTATACTGGTATACATAAGGTGACCATACCATAGATATAGGATTCCTAAATCTATGGACCATACGTCCTCGAAATTCGAGGACAGTCCCCAAATATAGATATT
Organism: Cheiracanthium punctorium; assembly: GCA_038373885.1. Lineage (NCBI taxonomy): Eukaryota > Metazoa > Arthropoda > Arachnida > Araneae > Cheiracanthiidae > Cheiracanthium > Cheiracanthium punctorium. Next base: position 323,449 of record JAWZYV010008708.1, read on the forward strand.
TACATGAGAGTAAAAATTGTGAATACGCGTTAGAACCCCTTAGAAAGTCCTCCTACCAAGGCACCCCCTATCCTAGGCAGATACCCCGCGTGCAGGTTTGCCTTAAAACACAATACAATACAATCAAAGAGTTAAATTTTGAATAAATTACAATATTTCAACATGATGTTCCTTTCATACTTCTGGTATAAATAAACAATTATAAATGAATGAAATACTTCCATTAATTTATTAGAAATAAGAATACACAATTGATATAAAGATCTATTAGAGTTCATTTTTAAGTATCAAAGTCAGTCAAGATTTAAAGTATCGGTATACATGGTAATATGTTGTGTCCTCGAAAAAGCCCCAAAAATATTTTCTAGTGTCCCCAAGTTTACCTTGGATTCGAGGACAATGTTTGATTTGTCCCCAAAATACTGTTTAGAAATATGGTCGCCTTAGCTAAAGCCCACTGCTCTGGGACTTAAAATAGTTAAAAATTCGTATTCTACGCTTCAAATGATAAATTTTGCTTTTTGTTGCATCAAAATCGGCCAACTAGAACCGGAGATACGGAGGTTTCGGTTTCCCATTGTTTTTCAATAGAGCTTCTAGAAATCTCGAGAAATATTGGTCCTAGGGCTTAGATCTCTTCACTTTTGGGGACTTATTTTTAGCGCCAAATTTGGCGATATTTCGCCAAAAGTTGCCAAGCTTGGCGACATTTCGGTCATTTGACGCGATTTTCCTTATGGGGCCTGTAAAGCTGCTATTGCTGCATTCAAATCACATAATAACCTAACATTTCTCTTATGACATAATCAAAATTCCCGCTTTATGTGGAAACCTCGAGAAATAGACTTTTCTGGAAGCTTCTCGCAGCTTCTGCCTCCTCTATTTATACCACCAGCGCGCTGCCCCAATAGTTCAGTGCGAGTTGAACGCCCAGTGTGTGAAGAGCTCTCTCAGTGTGAGTACGCTCTGTTATAGAAGCGGTGTTTCACGCTTGATTTCGAAGCTGTTTTTAAATAGCTGTGTGTAAATTCTTCTGTTGAGTCTTGAGGGATTGTTAGTGTTATCCCTCGTATATTTCCACTGAATTTTACCTGTGGAAGTGTTTTATTTTGTGTGAGAATTAATGCCTTTGTGAGAGCTTCGGATCTAAACGGACTGTTAAAAGCACAATACTCATTGATTGTGCTTGTGATTTTTGTACAGCTGATTGTTCTACCAAGTTCTAGAAGCAATAAAGTTGTGTTCCGTCCTGACAAGTGGACTTTTTACCAGAACGTTCTACACCAACTGGACTTTAGAACGACGAACCCCGGAAACAAGCAGAGTAGTTCTGCAACATTTGGTGTCAGAAGTGGGATTCTAAAGAAAGACTTTAATTTTCCAGTTTTTTGACAAGAGGAAAAATGGAAGAACAACTTCAAAAGCTCATGAGTATGATACAGGAAATGAAATCCGGACAAGATGAGATGAAAAAAGAGATGAAATCCAGACAAGATGAGATGAAAAAAGAGATGAAATCAGGACAAGATGAGATAAAAAAGAAATGAAATCCGCACAGGAGCAGTTGAAAGCTTATTTAGAGAAGAAAATAGAAACCGGATTGGACGAGATAAAAGCCTTTCGAGACGAGATGAAAACCGGATTGGGAAGAATTAAGAACCGCGCATGAAGAGTTAAAATACGGACTGGAGGAGAAAATACAGACAAATCAAGAAAATATGGAGAAGAGAATGGAAGAAAGCCACGTGAGAAACGTGAAAGAGTTGCGTGAAGAATTTGAGAATAAAATTGAGGAAAACTGGACTGTCTAGTGAAGCTGGAAAAATTACCTGAAAACATGAAAGTTGTCGTCACGCCGCCCAGCAGTGAAACTAACGACCTATGACTAAGGTGACCAGATTTTTATAGTCAGAATCGGGGACATGTCCCCGATTCTGACAACAAAACTGGGGACATTTATAATTAATGCAATAATTAACAGTAATTTAATTGAAAAACAATGCAATAATTAAAAATTGTCCCCAGTTCCATTTTTACATTCTGGGGACAATTTGAAAAACGTCCTGAAAATGGGGACTGTCCCCTGAAAATGGGGACGTTTGGTCACCTTACTTATGACGGAAAGACGCCCTGGGAAACATACAAGCAAGGGGTGGCAGCATCGCCAAGAGCCGGTAGAAAATGCATTAGTTCGCCGGGTTATCGGGTGTCTCCTTTCTCCGTTGGCGACAAATTCTGAATTAAGCCCACTTGAAACTGATTTTCAATGTGAACGATGCGGATTTTTTTAAATTTCAGCATTGGTTTTCGCGTTTAAATTTTTGAAGTATATATTTGAAACTGAATATATTACATTTACATGCACTGAGCTAAGTCTCATTGGAATATTTTCTTCCTAACTTTTAAAATTTTTGTTTGAAATATTTTCGGATTTTTTGAAATTGTATTGAATATAATCGAATATTAATTTCATTAAGCTTTTGTAATCGAATAATAATCATTAATGCTTACTAATAATTGAAAAATAAATGAAATAATCAAAAATCTTTGAGTATTAGACAAATTTTCAAGTGCATTATTGCAATATTTTTTCTCAATTTCGATTTTTATGATATACGACTGATTTTTAACTTACGCTTCAAAAAACATTCGAATAGCCGAAAACAGTGAATTGCAAAACAACAATATTACACAAAATACTATATTTATCAAACATTAAAGATATTTTACAGGGTTTTTTCATTATTTAAAGATGTGTTTTTGTGCCAAAGTAAAATGCAGATATACTCAAATTTAATAACAATTATTGCATCATCGCAGCATTCTTGGATACGCCACTGTGAGAAGGTCCCGGGTTCAGGTCCCATCGCGCTGCTGTCGATCTAACGGGTCTGGAGTTTTGGTAGGTTTTCTCTAGATGTAACGGGAATACGCGTTAGAACCACTTAGAAAGTCCTCCTAAAAAGGAACTTCCATCCGTGGCAGATCGCCCTCGCGTATCGTTAACACAACACACCCAGTTAGGTATTGAGACTTCTTTTAACACTTTTTTATTCCTACAAATACGCATTTAAATACTAAAAACAAATCCCTTCCAACAAGATGGTATTTAGTAAGACAATATATTAAAACATTTCCAGAATTATTCAATTGGATATTAATTTTAAAGAATTCGTCGAATTGAACATACACTTATCTTATTATGACTTAATGATGTTATCAAATAAGATAACTTTATATTTTTTTTAACAAATTTTTATTTTTTGCTATTTAGAACATTTGTCAGAATTATATTTACTAACAACAAACTCTTCAATGTAACTTATGACTGCACTCAAATGCAGAGGATATACTGTTAATAATATCTAATAATAAAGCTAATATAGCTTAAAAATCTATAATATAATGGAAAAAACGCTCAAAATACTTCGTCTCAGACGAAGGGCTTTGACTATGAAGACTGAAAAATTTTTTCAGTCGAAACGATCGTATCCTGTTATAAGTAACATTTTATGTGTGTTTTTTCACAAAGTTTTTATTTATTCTATAATATAATGTTTGCAATAATTAGTAGTAATTTTTCGAGAAAATTATTAAGCTATACCTAATAAATATAATAAAGCCTACAATAATTTAGTTTATACTTCGCGTCGTTCAAATATTTCTTAAAAACTTCCTCATTGTACATTTTTGGGGGTCATTAGTCAACATTTTCGGGCCACTCTTCCGCACAGTTAAAATGAAATTAAAAGACATTTCTGAAGAAAATAAGTTTAACCCTTTATGTCCCAAATTATGATGTTTTTCAAAAACTTGTACAATACATATTTTTTAATGTTCAATTTAGCTGTATAGAAAGACACACAAAAATTGAGATTTATTTGCAATAATTATTTTTATTGTAATAACACAGAATATTACACGGGACTTTAAAGTCCCGTCGGGATTTATGTTCATTACATTGCCATTACATCCATTAGTATGAAGAAGAAAAAAATATTAAATATAAATGAAAAGTAATATATTTTTACACAATTAATTATGGTATTGATAAAAGCAGTTCTTTTTTTCATTAACACAAAGAAATACTTTGCATAATGTGCACTGAGAATGCGGTCATGACTCAATTTTTTTCGAAGCACAAAACTCACACCGTCCTCTATTTTTTACAAATACTGGCCAATGTGCACCTTTGTTTTGTTGTCTTATGTCATCAGAAACGGAAAAATTTGCTGTCTTGCGTTTTTTGGGGGGTGGTAATTCACTTATCTCTCTAGCATCTGATCTAGGTCTTCCCCTTTTCTTCGAAGACACTTTTGACATTGTTATTAGACCTTGTGTTACCCTTCGTTTGTATTCTAGAAGAGGTATTTTATCCTGTATGTCAGAGTAGCAAATATACCAGTTTACCATTGCAATTTCTATAATACCGAAAAAGAGACGATGCCACCACTTTTTGGCCTTTCTATCTCTATCATATAGTGATTTTAGCATGTCACTTTTATCCACGCCTCTCATGTGACTGTCATAATCTCTTACTATTGTAGGAGCTGGTATATCCATAATTGAACCATCTTTTTGTTTTCTTTGAATTTTACAAACTTCATTTCCATGGTAATTGGACAAGAAAAAAACACAGCGGTTGTCTTTCCATTTGAAGTATGAAAGTCCTTGGTCTGTTATTCGACAGTCAAAATCTCCCCTTTTCAAAGCTTTGTCTACTGCAAGAGACGGTAAACCTTTGCGATTACTTTGTACAGTTCCACATGCATATATACCAACAGATTTTAGATATTCATACAATTCCACAGAGGAAAAAAAGTTATCCATCATTATGATGTGATTTTTATTGACAAGAGATTTGGTTAATTTCTGCACTACACTGCCTCCTAGACCAAATCTTTGGAATTCTGAATCATCTTTTCCCTGATATACTTCAAATTCATACATGTAACCTGACATATCTGAACGACACCATAGTTTGTATCCTCTTTTTATTGGTTTTTTAGGATTGTACTGTTTGAGTGTCGAGCGGCCTTTGAATAATATCATGCTTTCGTCTATACTTTGTGTTTGATGAGGCATTCTCAGTGATTGAAAATTTTTATTTAGTTTATCGATAAGCGGTCTAATTTTATACAGTCTATCAGTATTTTGCTTTGGTATTACTTCATTGTCATTTACATGCAAGTTACCTAATATCTGGAAATACCTATTTCGTGAAAGAGTATCAGGAACAACAGGTACAGAATAATCTATATCACTGCTCCAATAATTTCGTACTCGAGGTAAACGGTGGTAGCTAAATAACATATTTAGTCCCAAAAATCCATAAAATTCCTCTTTAGAAATAGGCTTTATATTCCTTTGTTTTTGATTTGAATAGAGGTTTGTTTGAAATACAATATTACTTATAATTTCATCGTCTAAAAATGTTTAAAAAAAATCTGTAGGCAATGTTTTACCTTCGAAAGCTGATACACATGTTCCATGAGATAAGCTAAATATAGGGATAGTTGATGTACAATCTCTTTTCTTCCAAATTCTTTTTGGTGTAATTTCTTCACTTTCAGTGTCTTCACTTGAATCGCTTTCAGAGTCTGAAATTTTATGAATGTTTGCCGGATTCAAACTTTGATTGTTTGTTTTATTTTGTTCTGGTGAATCAGGGCCGTAACCAGGATGAAATGTTAGGTAGGGCTTAGAATGTAGTTCGGGGGGCTGACCTAATATAAGTATTAGTAATCGAGGGGGCGGGGGAGAAGACTGTTTTTCAGTTTGTATATATTTTTTTTTCCAGAGTATGTGCTTCACAAAACACAGTATTTTAAAAACATTTAACATTCATTGTGTTATAACTTTTTCATTGAGATTCTATGAAAAATATTCTAGTGATATTTTGAGCGAATGCAGTACTGGATATCGGTTAAAGTTATTTTTTGTGCAAGAATAATTTATAAGGTATAGTTACTCGTCCATTGTACCTTTTGTAGTCCATTAAATGCTACCCAATTAAAAAATATCAGTAAAATAAATTTAACTATCCAACTTTGGAATGAAAATTTACTGAAAAATGCATTTATTTTTCGTTTTAAATATCTAAATTCTAAATAAAGCAAAATATAAATATATTATACAAGGTGATCCATTTAAAAGAGTACCTATTGGTTTTTCTTATCACCCTTATTTATCTGAAGGATGTGTCAACTATTCTAACACGAAAGTATAATTCTTTCCAACACTTGGACTGTTACAACTTTATGTGTCAGATGAAACAAAAATGGAGACGTACTATGTGTCCTTAATCCTGTGATGATTTTATTTTTGGAAAACAATTGAATTCAATTTTTTCACATTATCATTCCTTACAGCAAATGTTAAAAATGTTCGACACCATTTTGAATGCAAACATGAACACGCTGATAGTTTTGACTCTCCCTCAAAATCGTTTCCCTGGGAAACAGACTTAAAGGAAGAGCGGCAGTGTTTTGTGTTCTGGGAAGAATCCAAGATCCGATGCTGCATGCAACCAAGAGCAGCAAAATAATGAACTGTATTTAGAGGAATCTAGCCATTGTGATGAGAAATCCCCCCCCCCCAAACGAGGGATATGTTTAGTAATGTGAAATTTAAAGATCGTTAAAAACCGTTCGTTTCTAAACTTTCGTATTAATCAGTAAATTCACAAAAAATTTTGAAAATCTTAGGGGGGGCTGAAAGCTTGTTAGGTAGGGCTCAGCCCCCATAGCCCCCCCTCTGGCTACGGCCCTGCTTGACGATTTCGTCGAATCCTGACAATTTATAAACGTACTAATTATACCTCAATTCTAGATAATTAGATAATGTGTGAGTCACATACTATTTACATACATCGTGAATGCATGGAAATTTAAGCAGTTCTTATCTTGCGCACATGCCGTTTTAAAAAAAGGAAACACTTTATATTTTTAAATATAACATTTTACTACTGGTTTTAGCTAATGAAAAGCAATTTTGAATTAAATGTTCAGTAATAACAAGTTTTAAATTAACTTCTAATCGTTTAGATAAAGTTATAAAATATATATTGATAAAAGTTTGAACATATACAAAAAATATATTAAAGTTAAAAATATAATCTTGATTTTGAATTGAACTCATAAGTAACTCGCATAAACAGCATATGTCGCTATTTTACATATTAAAGGGTTTCAATTTTTCCCTGGTACATTTTATTAATCATTTTGACTGTATTGGGTATTTTTAATAAAAAATTATTTAATCTACTGTTATAAAGAATCTAAATATTTTCATATAGTGAAAAAGTAACTTTTTTATATAAAATAAGTAAATTATATTTACTGTTAGTAAAATAAACAGTGTATTAGTTAACTGAATAAACAACTGTATTAGTTAACTGAATTTACTAATATTTGTTTAATTTTTTAAGTTACTTTTTCCCCATTTTTCACCAATGTATGAAAATATTTAGATTGTTCATAACTTTAAATTAAACAGCGTCCCCCCCCTTTTTTATTGAATATACCTAATACAGTTAAAACAATTCATAAAATGTACCGGGGAAAAAAAGTAAATCCTTTAAAATGTAAATTAGAGACATAAGCTATTAATGCGAGTTACTGATCAGTTAAATTCAAAAAATCAAGATTATATTTTTTCTTTAATATATTTTCTCTGTGTTCAAATTTTTATGAATGTATATTTTGTAACTTTATCAAAACGATCAGAAGTTAATTTAAAACTTGTTATTTCTGCATATTGGATTAAAAATTATTTTTCATTAGCTAACAAACTAATAGTAAAATGTATTTTATAGAAAAATAAAGTGTTTCCTTTTAAACGGCAAAAGTGCACAAGATCAGAGCAGATTGAATTTCCATTCCTTCACGACGTATGTAAATGCTATATGCGCCCATTCTCTAAATGTCTGGAATTGCGGCATAATAACTACGTTTATAAATGGTCAGAATTCGACAAATTCTGCGAAGTCTTTAAGGATCGACTTCTATTAGACGAATATAAGCCGGTTTTCTCTGTCCTGTTGAAGCAATTCGATAATGTATAACGTAAAATCAACCACTATGAGCTGAATTTTATAAACGGATTCCGAGAATCTGTCTCCCTTTGCCGTTATAGCGACGGGTGTTCGACCAATATCGGGGATTTTCTCTTCCTGGCGGTCACCCTTTTTCATTCTTGCGCCGTAGTTAAGCGAGTTTGTTATCTCACACGGTCACCCCTCGTGGGTCATACGCCGTCTAGAAGTTCAGCGCTCGACGGGCAAACAGGTGGACATATCCAAGGATTTTTAACGTCGATGATTACGTCGAAACTACGTCGACGGCGATGTTAATTCGATGTATCGTGGCTGGCTGGGATGTGTTATGGCGGCCATTCACGTGCCAATTCGTCTGACAAACAATTAGTTACGGAGCGATTTTTATGACCGGGATAGCAATAAATAACTGACTTTCCACGCCTTCATCATTCGCCCACACGATCAAACATTTCACAGTTCGCGTTCAGACTTGGCACGGAATGGCGTCAATGGATACAGCGATTGCGGTAGTTGGCCTCGTGCTTTCTGAAAAAAATAGCGAGAAAAAGCGAAAAGCTAGAAATATGTTATTTAAAGCTGTATATGTTATTTAAAGATATAAAGATTTTTATAAATAAATATATTAAATTTCTTCCTGTATATAGATTTATTTATCGAAATTGCAACTGTAATATAGATAAAAATATTAGTTAGACGCACAAATTTGATGTCCGTTTTTCAGGTAAAGAGTTTTGGGAAAGGTCTGTGAGCTGAGCGAAATTTATTTTAGTAAATGATGAATGGGAACAGTTTATGACAAAAACATTGATCTAAATTTACCATACTTTTATAATCTAAAGGGATATTGACCGAATATTAATTGCTAGAATAAGTAAGCTAAATTGGGGGTGGGGGAGGAAAATACACTGTATACATTTCTCGCTGATCCAGTAAATTTGAAGTCACTATGTACGTTCCTTTATTTGATCTAATGATTTGGTGATCCTCAATAGATAGATCACCAAAACTTGAATATTATTTGTGACATGTGTGGGTCTCTATTTCTTCCAAATTGGAGAGCTGTAAAACTGTGCACTTTCAGATAAAGATAAATTAAAAATTAAGAACGCAAACATTCTACTCAAACTGTTCGGTAATCGGAAAGGCTTTTTTTTTTTTTTTTTTTTTTTTTACTTTTATAAATGCATATTATATACAGATACATAAGTAAAATTATGGCATCATTTTAACTTAACATTTTAACATTTTATGAATAGCAGTGAACAAACAGCATAGAAAAATTTATTTTATTGCACACAAAATCATGAAGAGAAACTGTCAATCCTTACAATTTATTTATTTATAAGAATATTCACGTACAATTTTTTCCGATTAGTTTTTTATTCTACATTTACCGATTAACATTAGTATAGGCAATAAATTTTAATGCTTGCTGCATATAATTTGAAAGTTTGCCTTTAAGTTACATTATTTTATAAACTTTCAAAAAGAAGATAATAAAACCACACAGTGATGAAAAAGCATAGTATACTCTTAAATTATTAGAATAAATAATTATATAATTGCACCTTTAGCCACCGAATCGTAAATGATTCTGTAAGACATATCCCAAGAAACAAAGATTTAATGTTTTATTTTTTTATTTTATCCAGTGAACTATTTATAATAATTACTCATTTATATGAAATTTAAAATTTAAGATTTATATTCCAGCATTTTTTTAAATTATATGTATGCATGTATTTGTGTGGGTACATTTAATAGTGGATACCCATAAAAGGTGGGGTAGAGACTCAAAGACCCCTCTCGTTAAGTCGTCGGTGTAGTGAATATTTTTTACAACATAATGAACTTTATTAATTACAGAAATGAAAGACCAAGGTAAGTTCCCACTTTTTACCAAAAGTACTAATACGGGCGTCCATACATTTAATAAGAGTGCAATCCAGACATTTTTTCAGAGGGGGTGCCTCCCCCGCCCTACAAGCGGATTTGCCTTCGATTTAAAATTAATTTGATCAATTATTGGACAACTACTGACAAAATAGGCCACGTTAAAAAAAAAAAAAAATCGCCACTAAGTCGCTGAATTGCTATATCTGGCTAAACTAGCAACCTTTTAGAGCGGGTGCCTTTGAAGTGTCCGACTGGTCGAACGCAAAATCGTCAAACATCCGATCTGACCCCTTGACCCAAAACATTCCCCCTTTAGCCACAAATTGAGATTTATGGCTAAATATCCGCTGCTCCGGTGACAAAAATCCCCCCACCACAAATAGCTTTCGTGACGAGTCGTACGATCGGTTGGTACATGAATGTGGCCTTTTAGACTAACATCAAGGCATCGTCGCGACCGCAGGGAGTGGGCAACAGAGTATGTGAACTGAGGAGAAATGAATGCAGCAATGTTCTTTTTTCTGACGAGTCCCGTTTTTCAGTTCATCCTGATAATAGGCGTATTTTAATCTGGAGGGACCGTGGCAGTAGGAATAATCTTGCGTTCGTGCACGAAAGTGTCAGCTTTGGCAGTGGTAGAGTGTTGGTGTATGGTGGCATCTCCATTGACGGGCGCAGAGACCTCTACATCATTCGAGGTGGACCTCTGACTGGTCGCCGATGTAGGGATAAGATCCTCAGGCCTATTGTAGTCCTTACGCTGCAGCAATCGGAGATGACTTCATTTTAATGGACGATAACTGCAGGCCACATCGTGCTAACCTGGTAGAGGATTTCCTTTTCGAGGAAGGAATCGTACGAATGGAATGGCCAGCGTGTTCTCCATACATGAATCCAATAGAGCACGTTTGGGACACTCTAGGAAGACGAGTTGCTGGCCGCCAACCACCCCCACAAACTCTCCAAGAACTGGAAAGAGCTCTTCTGGAAGAGTGGGACAGAATACCCCAACTCGTGAATAATAGCCTCATTGACTCCATGCCTCAAAGGTGTTCAACGTTGCTGGCCGTCCGTGGAAACCATAACCCCTACAGAAAATGATTTCCTTTGAAGAAAACACCTTTTCCTATTCTTTTTTTCTCATATGCACAAATTGTGTTTTTTTCCTTTTCTACACAAATGCTCAATAAAATGCATTTTTTTCTGTCAAACATGTGTAATTTATTCTCATACAATCTACTACGTCTGTCGACCATGTATCAATCAGCTAAAAAGTTTCCCAGCCACAAGATCCACCTAAAACCGCAATATCCTTTAAATGTTTTGAGCAGTGTATATAATATATTTAAAAGGGATTTAGATGAAATTATTTATAATTTAATTATTGATTATATTTTCCAATTGATGCATTTAATTATTGGAATATTTTTGTTACGGAAGAAGTATATATTAATTCACATTGTAATAAGTTTATTATTAATAATAAAACATTGACGAATATTATTAAAACTTACATTAATTATTTACACGATAATTTTTCTATAACTTATGTATATAAAATAGTCAATAATTATGCATTTACATGTAAAACGATATAGATATGGAAACATCTTAATAATTTACTAAAAATTATTATCAATTTCCTATAATAAAATTAAATTTTATACCAGAATATGAAATTAACTAAAAATAATTAAAAATTTCTACATATACATATAATTTATCTTAATACCTGAAGTCCATAAACGCCAGTTAGTTTAGAACTTTACTTATTCTATAGGTTGTAATAACATCAATAACCTTGCTAAAATTTTTATAAAATTATACTACTTCATAATATATATATTATGAAGTAATACTATTTTAATAGAGTAATAACTGTACAAAGTAATAACTGTAATTTTATCAGAAAAAATAGTTATAATCAGGGGTCGATTAGCAGAGTTGGGGGCCCTGGAGAAAAGCTTCATGCTCCCCCCACTATTTTCGAAAACATTTTTTATATGCACGTGCATAGAAATTTTCGTATTACACCATACAAAGAAGGATGTTATAACAACATAAAACTGATTATTTAATTAGGATGCAAAATGAGATGAAATAGTTCGATCGATAATAATAATATTATTATGAAGGACAATCGATTACATTAAATATTCAATTTATATTAAATCTTCAATCGTTCGTTTCATTCCGCATATATATATATATATATATATATATATATATATATATATACATGCATACAAAGGGCATTCCATAAGAACTGAGAGTTATTTTTTACGTAGTGGCAACACCGCGAAACTAAAAAATAGAAGTGCAGGCGGTTTTTTCAAACTGTTAACCACGGACGTATATAAGGGGAGGGTTCATGGGGTTTGAACCCCCCCCCCTTAGTCAAAGCCAAAGACATTAAAATATACTCATAGACTGGGCACCCCTATGCTTTCGCTGTTAACAAAATGATCGGGAGCTGGTAGGAGTGGCGATGAGTCGCACGTGGTCCCGAATAAGGCGATTGGCGAATTCACCCCTCTTCCTCTGGGGGGTCAAACTGCCGAGCTATCCCCTTTTTCCTGCTCCTAAGCGAAGATCTCTCGGAATCTTTTGTTCATGAATACAATGTCATGTTGCAATAGTAATAAAGACTCATTATGTGAAATACTATAAATAAAAATACGGAATTTAAATGAATCCCAAGGTTTTTTTTCTTTTTTCGTTCTCTTTTTATTTTTCAGTTATGTTGTTCATTTCATACTCTTGAATAAATATATATGCTAACTTGGGAAGAAATTTTATTTTTCTGTCCAGTTTGCTGCAGTTACGAGATTTAAAAAGAAATTTTGGTTTTAAATAGAACACGATTTTGTTGAAGAGCTTGAAAAATCGAATGTACTATATATCGCAATATTAGGTAATTTCACAAAATAGAATCAGGAAAGTGTACTTTAACAATGCTGGTGCAGATTTTGATCATTTGTTCATTATTTTTTTTTCTTTTCTGAGAAGTACTTTAAAATTTCCAATGTATCAGATTACTTCATCCAGAAAATTATTTTCCATTTTTTGTATTTCCTTATTGGGGGTGGGGGAGGGTGTCACGAAAAATCCACAAAAATGACTGTTTAAGCTTTTCATCTTTTATATTATTTTTCTTTTACTATGCGCTATGGCTTTTTTTTTTTTTTTTTACTTATTTATTTATTTATCTTTTTTAATGCAGTGTTTGATCGGAACTTGACAAAATCGAGTATTAATGGTTTTTGAAACCATGATCATTACTAATCAACACTAATGTGGTAGAGAATTGTCTTACCATTACAAGTTGCTTTTAGTTTCAGTTTAAGTATATGCGTAACAGTTGAACATGTGCCGAAACATAACATGTGCATTCTGTAACTAATAGAGTGGGGAGATACAAGCATTTTTTCTTTTCTTCAACTCATACTAACGCGGAAAAGTTGTGAATTTAGGTGACGAAAAATATGTGAAAAAAGAAACGAAATTGTTTTATATCTTCTGATCGCACATCTGCTCTAAAATTTGCTGAAATTTTAAAAATTTCACGTTTTTACGTTTATTTTTAACATTTCTAAATTATCATGCTGTATCTAAATGTAATAGCTGAAATTCATATGTGTTCAAACCGCACACAAAAAAGTCTTACTGATTAACATTATTTAAATTTATCATAATCTTCCGGTCGTGCATTACCCCCAAAGTTAATGAGATTAATTTTTTTTTTTTTTTTTTATGTACAATGGTACAATGACTACTTTTAACTAATGTATGTGATTATTCGTTGGGTCTGTTTCAAGCATTTGTTCTTTAATTTCTTTACACAGTTTTCTAATATTTACTATACCCATAAGTCTAATTAGTAATTAAATCTCATGTAAAAACCTAGATGCATTGTAAAGCTGCTGAGATATTTCATTTCTGAATCGGATAATTTATATATATATATATATACACTGCTGGCATGTTCAAAAATGGTGGATGGGGATAACAAAGAAATTTCTTGGCATTTTTTAGAAACACTGGTTAATTTTCAAAATGCTGAAGGTTTGCATGCCGGAAATAAACTTAAGCGGGTGCGGGTGCATCTGATGTGGAAAGATCAGAAAATGAAAGTAAGATTAGCTGCTGAAACGCTGAGTAACAGTGTCGCCACAGCCTTAAATTATTTAAATATGGCCCAAAATATAAAATCTTTTAAAAATTCCGAAGCTACTGCAAAATTTATAGCAACTATAAACGATATTTATGATTTTTTGAATAGCTATAATTATTTAGCAGCTGGATGTAAAGCAGCGTTGTCTGAAAAGAATGAAGAAAAATTAAAAATATTTTCAACGTATGCGACTAATTACATTTTAAATTTAAAAACGGCTGATGGCACACCGATCATCTCTAGTGCGCGTAAAACAGTCTTCATTGGGTTCTTGGTTGATATTAAGAGTGTGACAGCTTTTTTTGAAAAATATATCAAAGCTGAAAAAGCATTGATATATATACCAACATATAAATTCAGCCAAGATCACATTGAAACCTTTTTTTGCGCAGTGAGAGACCGCGGAGGATTTAATAACAATCCTTCCGCTTACCAATTTAGAAATAGTTACAGGCGTTTGTTGCATCATAATCTGGTGTATAGCTCCATCTATGGAAATTGTTTGCCATTAGAGGATGTAGGAATTTTAGCTTATCCCCGGCGAATGGTATGTGAAGGCGAAGATTTCAACGAAGGGGTTTCAGAAAAAACTGAAATACCATCGTTTGAAATTCTGAGTCGTTACGTATCGTCAAACCAAAAAAAGGGTTTGACTTCTGCATCCTTTGATGTCATTCAAGTCTGTAAATTAAGCGAACAAATATTTAGGGAAGAATGCAAAACATTTCAACTTAAAAGAAACAATATTATGCAATACCTATTAGTTAGACTTATGAACGCAATAAATGTCACAAAACTTTTTAAAGAACTTAAAGAACATATGCTCGAAACTGACCCTCTGGATAATCACATAAATCATTTAATTAAAACTATTGCTAAAAAGTACTTTGAAATAAGACTACACCATCAATTAAAATTACATAATAAAAATACAAAGGATCATTATGTTAGATCAAAATTAAATAAAATTATTTTATTTAAAAATCAATAATTAATAATTTAATGTTTCATAAAATTGGTTAAAATGAATTACTTTTTTAATGACCATCATCAAGTTCATCACTTGAAAAAATTACTTTTGTACTTTTAAACTTATTAGAATAAGAAACTGAAAATTATGCTATTACATTTTCATGCTAAGAATTTACAGACTTCTTTCCGTATTTGGAGCTTATTGATTATTTTCTGCATCTAATAATTCAGTAAGGAACCGTTTATACGTTTCTCATTTATACGACTTTTGCATTTGTACGTCGTTTTCTTGAAGTCCAGAAGTCATTCCTATTCATTTTAATACAAATATGCTTCGTTTATAAGACGCACAATTTAAACAGATATAACGTCTAATAAAAGGTGTAAGAAAGGATGCACCTTTAGCCACCTTCCTTTAAACCCGTAATCGACAACATTGAAAAACTGTCAGAAGACGAGTGAAAAAATATTTCATGATCTTCAAGTCTTTAAAGCTGTAATTTATAATCAAATTCAATCGGGCAATGAAAGATATAGTTTAATTCAACGTATGTCATAAATCACATCGTAATTGGTATGCAATGTGTATTATATTAATCTTAAAGCTATGAGCATTTAAAATATGGCAAAATAAATATTTTGTTACACTTTAATTGAAAGTGTTTTATCTTTTAAAATGTATTATTTTCATTGTACGAGCATTTGAAAAAAAAAAAAACTTAAAATTATTATATTTACATAAATTTACATTAATAGGGTTAAACCTGTAATGTAAGTCGTTTATTAATATTTCAGATACACTTTTTATTAAAGTGTAGTTTCCCTTGAAAAACGTATAAACGGTGCTTTGCGTACAATAAAATCGTATCGAAAATGGGCAAAGTAATTTTTAAATACCTCTTTTACATTCAAGGCGGGATTTCGTTTATTTTACTGAAAAAAAAAAAAAAAAAAAAACAATAACCCAAATTAAAAGCACACTAACCACACCTAAACATGCGTGTTTGTGTGCATTATATGTATACGTATAGATTAGCTACACTTTTTTTAAATGTGCCTGTAGTATCTGATCAATTCACTAACTATCGTTATTCCTAATATCCCAATTCCTAAATAAAGGCTTGGGATTCATTTGAACTCCTTATTTTAATTTATGGTAATTGACGTAATGAGGCTTCATTACAGTCGCAAGGTGCTTTTGTTAAAAGTAAGTAAACATTTTTAAGCATTTTAAGAACTTCTCAGCAACTAGCGGCGTACGAACCCTAGATATTTAATTAAATTAAATTTTACATAATTATTACTAATACTATTTATTACTAATTACTTATATATATACGCGAAATATCCGATGTGAACCTCTAGTCAATATTATAAAATATATATTTCTAATCTTATAAATAAAAATGAAATTCTGTTTGTTTGTTTGTTTGTTTGTTTGTTTGTGGATTTGAGTTGTATACAAATCCACAAAAATGGACCTATCAGCTTGAAATTTTGCACAGATATGTAAAATAATATAGAATAAATCATAGTCCACTTTAAAACTTTGAAAGTCCACCCGTTCCCGGAATTTAAGAGATTTTTTTATGTTCTCCACGCAAAAAGTTTTCCGTAATTGTAACCCCTGTAGTGAAAAAAGTGTGAAATAAGGATCGTGGTTGCCATGTGTGGCGATTTTGCCGAATAAGATGTTTTAAATTCTCAAAGTAAAAATAAAAGAATAATAATGATTTTTTTTTTGTTAGTTTATATTCGTAAGGTTATATTTTTTTAAATTATAATATCGTGTGCATGGGAAATCGGAGCAGGAATGAAATGTTTTATACGCAAAACAATAAGAATTGAAGATTTCCGAGGCTAATATGTTAAAATTTTTTAGTTTGGCGAAAAAATAAAATGGCTCAAATGCCGAGAAAGTGAGTTCTAGCGGTTTGCACAGTTTCCTGCTTGGCGCAATTTACTGAGAGCTTAAGGAAACGGATTTTTGAAAAAAGGTGCAAAGGTTTTATTAGAATACAGCGTTAAATTTTAATGATCCGTGCGAAAATAATGCACTTATTAAGGGATTTCAAGCGATCTATCTTCAGCATTCTCGCGATTTTGAGGAGGATTCTAACGCTTGGCGCTATTTATCGTAATTTAATCGTCTGCTATTTGGGTTATGAATACACCTGCGTATAAGTTTTTGAAATTTTCATTCAGTTGGAATTTTGCATTTTTCTGAGCAGCTTTTCTGCATCTAATGTATTACATCCAGAAAAAAGGATGTTAGAAATATCAATTTTAATTTTGTTTAATCACACTCATGAATAATGATACACTTTCCAACTTAATGAAAGAAGGAGCGAAAATAGGGAAGACCCATGGATTATAACTCTTTTTATATATAGCACTTTAGTGCGTATTTAAAATCTGAAAGTGTGTCAGATTTTCTATGATTCTAGCGCTTGGCGCAATTTAATGAGAGGGTATTTTTAAAAACAAGCGTAGGTTATCTTATAAATAAAAATGAAATTCTGTTTGTCAATTTATTGATTTGGGTAGTATACAATTCCACAAAAATGGACCTGTCAGCCTGAAATTTTACACAGATATGTAAAATAATATAGAATAAATGATAGTCTACTTTAAAACTTTGAAACTCCACTTAAAAACGTTTTCCTCCTGAATGGTTCTCTTAATTTCCGTTCCCGGAATTTAAGAGATTTTTTATGTTCTCCACGCAGAAAGCTTTACGTAATATTAACCCCAGTAGTGAAAAAAGTGTGTGAAATAAGCATCTTGGTTGCCATGTGTGGCGATTTTGCCGAATAAAATGTTTTAAATTCTTAAAGTAAAAATAAAAGAATAATAAGGATTTTTTTAGTTTATTTTTTTAGGTTATTTTTTAAATTATAATATCGTGTGCGCATAAGAAATGAGAGCAGGAAAGAAATGTTTTATACGCAAAACAATGAGGATCGAAGATATCCGAGACTAATATGTAATTTTTTTTAGTTTGGCGAAAAAAAAATGGCTGATAGGCCGATTTTTAGAGAGTGAGTTCTAGCGGTTTGCACAGTTTTAGGCTTTTTGGCGCAATTTACTGAAAGCTTAAGGGAATAGCATTTCTGAAAACAAGTGTATAGGTTTTCTTAGAATACAGCATTAAATTTTAACTATCCGTGCAGAAATAATGCAATTATTAGGGCATTTCAAGCGATGTAGCTTCAGAATTCTCGCCAATTGAGTACATTGATTTAACTTGGGGGAAATCCGCCAAATTTCAGAAAATTGAAATCTTTGCATTTAGTACATCGAGGTAACGATGAATAAAACATGTTATAGTTGATAATTTAAAAAATGCGGCTGTATTAAGGGATTCCACTTTTCAAATAAATGCCTGGCGGTCGAACACTTTCCCATTTTGATTGCTGCTAAGTCAATGCTTCGAATGATTCCCTGAAAAAACTCTTGCAAAATGGCGTATGCTGGCACTTTGGCGAGGCTTAGATTTGAAACTGGATTTTACTTGAGACTGGTATATACGTATAATAAGACTGGTTATAGATAAAAATGAATGTTGGTATGTGTGTAGGAGGTTGAAATGGTTCACCTAAGTCTTTTATCATGGAGAAGGTTTTTATGCTATCCGTTTTCCTCTAACTTTTCACTAGGTGGCGCAGCAGAACGTCGAATTCTATTCCTTTTAGCCGTTTGCTATGCGAATATCGTCCAACCAGTTTCGATGAAATTTGGTACACGCGAATATTAGAACACGGAGAATATTTTTCACTATCCATTTGCTGTAACTTACCGCTAAATAGCGCTGCAAAGCATCAACTTCTATACCGTTCGACCGATCGGCATAAAATTTTTTATACTTGCACATTTGAGAACGAAGAATATATTCTAACTGCGTTACTTTTGATGTTACTCACCACTAGATGGCACTGCAATGCATTATTATTTTAACTCGCCACTAGATGACGCTGCAGCAGGCCAAATTTTTGACCATTCAAACGGTGGCTATGAAAATCAGTATACATAGCTATTTGAACAATGAGAATATTTTGGCGTTATCCATTTTGCTATAACTCGCCGCTTGACGGCGCTGTAGCAAATCATTACTTTAATTAAGCACTAGATGGCCCTGCAGTGTATCACTTCTTGACTGTGCGAATGATCGCTATGAAAATAGGTATACATAGATATTTGAACACGGGGAAGAGTTTGGCACGATCCATTTTCCTATAACTTGACACTAGATGTCGCGTCAACACATGAACTTCAAGACTATTCAGCCGATCGTCATGAAAATTCGTATACATCGATATCTGAATGCGAAGAATATTTTTGCCGTATCCGTTTTGCTAAAACTCGCCACTAGATTGTGCTACGCCGCATCGCCTTCTGCACCGTAAAAACGATTGCCTTGAAATTCAGTATGCATGATTATTGAACACAATATAACGCGATATCCATTTTGCTATATCTCTTTATTACAATAAATAGTAATCACAACAAATATTAATATCAAAAAGTCCATTCATTCCCGTGCGAAGAACGGGTACTTCAGCTAGTTTTATATAAAGTTATTTGGGTTATAGGTTTTTTTTTTTGGGGGGGGGTGACCTCGAATATTCTGTGCATTTAATCCATGAGATACTTTGATGCCTTTCTACAATTTACTATCATTATTATTATTTCTATTCATTTTATCAGTGTTTTTAAGAATGCTTGAATATTCCTTACACTTAATCCTTGAAGTACTTTGATGCCTTTCTATAATTTGCTATCATTGTTATTATTTCTGCTCATTTTATCATTCTTTTTAAGAATGCTTTTTTACATTATTATTATCGTATCATCATCATGCTAGATATTTTCAGCGGTTGAAATATTCTTCACAACAGAGAACCTACAAAAATTGTTCAAAAAACTGTGTATCTTTTATTTCACTGAGACAAATGGAATGAATAAATAAAATTTAAAATCGAAATATATGTGTCACTTTTCTACTTCCATTTTTGTGTTTTTGCAAGAGATTTAATTTTACTTATTTATCCAGTTTTTAGTTGTCACTATTACTTACCAGTAACGGAATCAATGGCTTTGTAAGTACTAAAATGGTCTACTTGATAAAGAAAGATAAACATAAAAATTATTTTTGATTGTGCTAAAGCAAAGTAAATGACATAACATATTTTATTTTAGTAAAACGAGATTAATGAAAGAAAAGCAAAAGGTTGATTTTCCTCGAAAAACTCGAGAAAATACATATTTTTGAGATTTTATGAAAGTAACTTATGTACACATAGATGAAATAGTCTTTATTAAAAAAAAAAAATGTTGGACACGAATGTTAAAAAAAGCATAGTTGTTGAAAAACCCCCATTTATATTTTTTTCTTATGTTGTTTCTTTCTTTTTTTTTTTTAGTCTATTTCCTGCCAGCATGAATAATTATAAATTTTAGGAAATTTATTTCGCAAACGTGTGAATAGTTCGTAATCTATAATCTATATAATTTACGTTGCATTTGATGATGAATGCGTGAATTTATTTTAACGCACGCTGTCTTACAAGTTCATGAACAAAAGGTCTGAACTCTGAACTCTTCGCTTCTACGGGGAACGGGAGGCAGTGTGACCCCCCGGAAGGAAGAGGGGTGAATTCGACAATCGCCTTATTCGGGACCACGTGCGACTCATCGCCACTCCTACCAGCTCCCGATCATTTTGTTAACTGCGAAAAGCATAGGGGTGCCCAGTCTATGAGTATATTTTAATGTCTTTGCCTATGTGGTAATGTGGTAGTTATAGCTACGTCCGCGAGTGGTCCAGTTCGATATTTCTCTCCTTCCACGGTGAAAGATGAAATAAATGACTTTTGAATATAACTGTGGTACACTGTCAAAGAACACTGTACGTAGAAAGACCGATGATTTAGTTCTCAGCGATGCAGATTTAATAAAACTATCAATCAACTTATATAATTTAAAATGTTTGTTTGTGTGATTATGGCAACGCTACTCTTGGTCGATCTGCCAAGGATGAGCGGTATCTTGGTAGGAGGACTTTCTAAGGGGTTGTATCGGGTATTCACGTTACATCTGGAGAAAAACTTACCAAAACTTCAGACCGTTAGATCGACAACCGCCCGATGGGACACGGACCCAGGACCTTCACACATCGGCCGTCTACCATTTTCAATGACATAACCACTGTGCCATGGTGAGGCATAATTTAAAGAAATCTTTGAAATTTTGATTCTGTGAGATAAAACAAAACTAAAAAGGTAGTTTTGGTTTAGGGCCCCCTGTGAAACTCTTGACCGGGTTGCCACTGGCGTAAATTGACATGTAACATTGTTGGACAAAATGCTTCCCATTGTAGAAAATACTATTTTCAAATGGGTGGTATCTGAATTTTCTTGAATTTTAAGGGGGGGGGGCAATTTCCCCCCTAAAATTTAGGGGCCCCCTTCAAAATATTTCAGAGGGGCAATTACAGTAGGCCTCTTTTTGGTCGAAGGACGGCCAAAAAGGGCCCCTTTATGGCCGCTCTCGCTGGACCCCCCCCATGAGAAAGCTATAGGTACGTCCGTGCTGTTAACTGTACGTTTATACAAAATTCTAAACGAAGCAGACGATTTTATTTTACTAGTTCTGTGCTTGTTTAAAGAACTGTTTTATTTGCCCTACAGAAATGGAGATGAACTGGTAAGGAATTGGACATTACATCACGATAATGCTCGCCCGCATGTCGCTACTTCTGTTCAACAATATCTTAGTAAATGCAATATTAAAATCATGCCACATCCCCCTTACAGTCCAAATCTCGCACCATGCGATTTCTGGCTGTTTACAACGTTGAAGGAGAAGCTCCGAGGCAGAAAATTGAACACAGATTCTGGAGTTATTTCAGCAGTGGAGGGTTCTTTGAAACAGCTTTCAGAAAAGGGCTTCTCTACTTGTTTTGACAAGTGGGTTGAACGATGGGACCGTTGATATCATCTGACGGAAGGTATTTTGAAACAGAATGATGTATTTTTTTCTGTAAATATATTTCTTGATTTTTTATGATTTTACTCTCAGTTTTTATGGAATGCCCTTTGTAAATACATACATACATAGAATGCTTCTATCCAGCAGAGCTTACTTTAATATAACAGTAAAAATTTAAATGTTATTTTCTTAGACCTTAATATTTATGTAGGAAATAATACTCTTCACCGATACTTATAAAAAGAGGAATGATTATAAGTTTTATATTTTTAATGATTTTAAATAAATAACAGTGAATCTGAGAGTGATTTCTCAATAGATCGCAAGGAAAACACTTTTATTGCGACCACTGAAATTTGAATTAATCATTCTCATACATTCATCTCATTTACTACATTTGAACTTAAAAAATAAATGCTAATCTTAACAGCATAAATTTCAGCTATATTATATATTAGTGTTTTAAAGGAAATTTTGTAATAAAAACTAAAAAACTCTGGCTGTATGTGTTTGGGATCTTAATTTAATAAAGGTTTATAAAATTTGAATAAAAATAATTTTTTAATGACAAGTGTTTACACTGACAATCAAAAATAACTTTTCCATAATCTTGTGGTAAACTAAATGGTATTATCACCAAAAAAAAAAAAAAAAAAAAAAAAACTGCATATAAATAAAATAGTAGTACTACCGTTTTGGTTAATTAGTTTTGAGTGGTACAAAGAATCATACTGTCTTTTTGTTTACATAAGTGTGTTTCTTACAAAGTGTTTTTTAAATATATCTTAACTAGAGATCCTTTATGGGTAGAGATGCGACAATGTAGGAGATTGATCACCTGCGCATGCTTAGCCCGCCCTTTTTTTACCAAGTTAGGGGTTGCTACTGGTGCCAGCCCATCGGTAATATCACTTCATTGGCGATTTTTTCGTCCGCCTCGCGAGGTTTTTTTTTTCTCCCCCCGCGAGTCTAGAATTACGATCGTTTTGAAACAACCGGCGATTCTAGATACAGGTTCAATATTTTATCATCCCCTTACTCAATCAGCTGCGGTAACACTCACATGTAGAAGAATGATTGCTTTTAAGAACACTCTGGACAATAGTAATTAATTAAGCTGTATTTTAAGTGTTTTTTTTTATGAATTATACAAAATAAGCATTGCCCATTTTTCTGTACTTCCTCAGATTGAAAAATATTTAAACGTTACTAAGCTTTTCTCAAAGCAGTTAAAATTTTCCTTGGGAAAAAAAATAAAAATAAAAACAACATCAGATATTTTTAATAACGTTTATTGATTTATGCAAAGTAACTCTTCACTTTAGATAAAAGCAATTCAAAAGTTTTCAGTAAATTAGCCAATTCATAATTCTAAGATTGCATACATACATACATTTTTTTGACTGAAACAAAATTTGAACTTAAGGGAGATATCTATTGAGAAAGTAAATGAAAGTAAAGCAAACCGCTCTTGAAGAAATATACACTTACTTTTGTTAACTATTAATACAGTTAAATTTTTAGTGTATATGCCAAAGATATAACGATGTCTTCATTTATTATTATAACTAATAATTTTTTTTCAATTTAAAATTATTTTAGAAATTCTAATTTTGAATAAAAATAATAAGTTATGAAACAGGAACAATGTATAAATTATTTGTGTTGAACATGGCATAAATAATAAACTAAATATAATAAGTTAAATACTCTACATTAAATTACTTCTGATACAAAGGCTTTGATTAAAATAGTTATAGGTCGTATTTAATGTGTTTCTATTAAGTAAAGATGTATTTTACACACTAATATATGTATGACTACGTATTAGAAAATTAGTTTAGATGCGTAAATATTGAATACACATTGAATAATGTTTTAGTTATATTAAAAAATCAAAATCGCCATATTTATATATGTAGAGTAATATTTTTCAAAAACAGATTTTCAACAAGATACACCCACATTGAAAAGGAAAGAAAGAAATCATGGTTTTTGATTACTGACTAGTTAAGGTTACAATTTTAAAACACGTGATTTCATTTATTATTATGTAAAAATACTGTTTTACTACTTAGAACTTTTGTTTTCTTACCTGTCGGAGCATTTAATTTACTTTCTCCGCATGTTTTTGCTTGTTTACAAACACAAGCTTTAGTTTGGCGACAGCCGAAAATGAAGCTTTTAAGCCAACATCAAAGAAAATTTCGCCAATCAATCCCTTCCTCAAATACCTCAAAAAACTTGAAATTTCTTTTCAAATAAAGATGGAAACTTTCAGATTACCTTGCATAAACGTATAATCTATCAATTCTAGAGTATATGCAATAGTTTTACTACGTTTTAACTAAAAATAATGAGAAAAACTCTCAAAACAAAGGAACAGCGTTTCGCCCAAAGTGTTCGGATGTCTACAAATTCGGTATTTTTTCAATTAAATTCGTCATTTTAATACATAAAACTTATACGATAGAAATGAGCAAAGAAATCTTAACAAAAATAAGGTACAATTGAAAGAATATTATTTTTATTTTGCTGTTAATAATCTTTTATTTCACGAACTCCTTCATACGCTATACTTCTCCCATTGACGAAAGACTCAAAACCGCCTCGGGTGGTAAAAAAAGCTGCTTGTCCAATCAGCGGCTGACTTGCACTTGTCCGGTCTCTTAGGAATAAAGGGTCTCTAATCTTAACATAAGCGTTTTTGAGGTTTTTTTAATGGATGGTATTATTTAAAAAATATATATCTTAACTGCATTTTTTTGTTTATTACGTTTTTTTACAGTTAAAATCTTATAGTTAATTTTTGTAGGTGCATTGCTAAAATAAATTTAGCAGATAACATGAACTGAAGTTGACGAGTCTAGCAAAAAATAAATTCAAATTCAAACGATTTAGTATTCAGAAAAGTAATTTTTTATGATATTATTAATAAAAAATAACACTTTTGCAGAAATCATTCAGCATTATCTGAAAGCTTCTGCAAATTAATAAAACAAAATGTACAAATTTGGGAGGAAGAAGGGGGATATATGTTAATGAAATACATTAAATTACCTTTTTTTGAATTCCAGTTTGTGTCAAATATTGTTACTTTTTAAACACATATTATACTAAACTATATGAACAGCTGTTTATTTATTTTATTAATTTCTTAGGTAATGGAGGGTCGAGATAATATAATAAATAAGGATTTTGAGACTTTACACGATCGACTCACAAGACGAGATTCACACATTTTTTTAAATTTCATTTTCTTTCATTGTTTTTAAAATAAATCATACATGATGAATCAATAAGTTCATAATTAGCCTATTGAAAATTTTCTTCCTGTCAATTGAAGAATCAACTATTACATTTATTTTTTACAAAACTTGAAATAATGAACACATGTTTTGTAACTGCAGCAGATATATTAATAAATAAAAGTTTTTTTTAAATTAATTTCAGTTTTTTCTGAGTAAAAAATTTTTAAACATTAAAGTTTTAAAGAATTTTAATAGGAAAATTAAAATAGAGTGAATAATGTGATAAAATATTACTTTTACAAGAGATACCATTATTTAAATAATGTCTTTAATTGTTAATCACGGAGAATAATTTTTTAATTCACAGTTATTCTTTTATTAATTCTATTTTAAAGTGCGATAGCTAGAATAAACTACTTGAAAAATATAAGACTACTCGTTTATTATCTTCCTTTTTAAAGACCACTGGGGAAGAGTTTTCTTCAAAACAGCCCCCGTTTTAAATCGCCTTTATATCCTTAATCTCCCACCCCCCAAATAAGAGCTTTATTTAGTACATGAATTTAAACGTTCGGTGTAATAAATCTTTCAAAATATGACTGTATAGTTAGGCAAGTCGGAGTGTCCAGGCTGAATAATTTTTTATTTTTTACCAACTATGCGAACAACATATATTTCGCCAAGTATCGAATACATATGGAGAGCTGCTCTTTTGGCTCTTTGCGGCATATTGTGTGAATTTCCTAGAAAAGTAGACTACATTTTTAAAATCAGGTTTGAGGTAAACAATGTACCATAAACATGGAAGAATTTCTCACGGGTGTACTGAGCCCGTTTAAAATATTTCAGACACAGCTCCCCTAGTTTCTAAGTCTCTGAATAGACCTACAATCTATGTATGTGAGCTGATGTATAATTTTGTGAATTAATTTCTTCAATAATGAATTTCTTCAATTGACATCATAGGCGTAATCTGGGGGGGAGCAAGGGGGGGCAATTGCCCCTGCAGTTGTAAAAATTGCCCCCCTAGTCTAAAAAGTCAGGGGGCAAAGTTATGATTCTGAACACAAATCATGCACTTATAACCCAAATATACTATTAGATTCTAAAAAGAAAAAAAAAAAAATCCCCTGTAAAAGAATAGAGTCACAGAAGCTTTTCAATCGAACAGGAACGATGGCAGCTTCTACCAAATGGCCAAGCTAGATAATTTCTCAGGAACGCAAAAATCAAGGGGCAGCGATTTTAAACTTGTCTCAAATCAATTGTTCAGCGTTAGAAAAAAAGACCTGTTGCTGTAAATAGTGGGCAAAAGGAGGTCATTTTCACAGGCAATGCTGCAATTAGAGTTTATGTCACCCGGGGCAAACCATAATTAGTGTCGTGTGCATGGGTGCCCATAGTAATTTTCCTAGGGGGGGGGGCAAACTTTAAAAAAAATTCTAGAGGGGGCAAATTTCAAACTTTTAACAAATTTAGTTCTGTTTTAGCCATTTGTTAACATCATGAGACATTAACCTAGAACAAGTGCCCTACCTTGCCCCCCCCTTATGGGCGCCCATGGTCGTGTGCCCCCTCGCATGGAGCCGCGCCCCATCCCAAGAAACTATAACTGATTTTGGCATTCCTTTTAGAATGTCTCCCGGTGCTTGTCCCTGCTTACCCTCCTTTAGTTGCTGCCCTGTCACAGGTTGGGGGCAATTTCTCTTTTATATTTTAGTCAATAACCTAATTTTAGTGTTTGAAGGTCAGTAGCAGAGAGACAATACACTTTTATAATCGTGCACAACTTACTTGACT
This sequence comes from Cheiracanthium punctorium, assembly GCA_038373885.1. Lineage (NCBI taxonomy): Eukaryota > Metazoa > Arthropoda > Arachnida > Araneae > Cheiracanthiidae > Cheiracanthium > Cheiracanthium punctorium. The sequence continues at coordinate 350,591 of JAWZYV010008708.1, forward strand.
TGACAGACGACTAATTGCGAATTCAAATGTGACGCAGTTTATGAGAACAAAAAACGGTCTACGATTTTATTATTTATATCTGCTGCCAGGGGGGCAACTAGGGGCACGTGCCCCAGACTTGGTAGGGGGCTCCAAAATAAGTTATGGTTCCACGGGAGGGGGCCGTTCTAGTTGGTTCGTCGTGAGAGGCGTAAACTCTAGTTACAGTACTACCTAAGTCAGTATTCGATACCTTTAACCCTTTTAGATTTACATGCATTAGAAAATTACAGCAACAAATCACTTTTTTACTTCCTACTAACAGCGTTGCTCCCGAGCAATACGGAGAAGCAACGTTCCGCACAGAAGGGGAACCTTCAATGCTATTGTTTATAACGATCTGCTAGCATCTATTTTCTAGCATTTCAAAAAATTCGTTTAAAAGTCTAGCTAAGATAATATCTCAGAATATTAGTTTCCTTTAGTACATAGTATATGTTCATTCACCTAATTTATATACCCCCCCCTTTTTTTTTTCGTGAAAACATCGTCAACTGAAAACCTTACATAATTTATCAGGGGTCGATCCAGGAATATTTTCCAGAGTCCCATTTTTGTAAAAACTGCATATTTTTGTGAATTTCAATGCTTAATTTTGCGAATTTCAGCACTTAATATTGTGAATTTTCAAATCAAATTTTAATAAAAGTCACTTTTTTTTGTTAATTGATGAAACACATTAAAATGTAGGGTAAAATGCCAATGAAGGGCAGTTTTAATCGACTGTATTTTTGTGAAGGGGTTCCATTTAAATCGATTGTAATTTTGTGATAGGGCCACAAAACGAACCCAATTTTTGTTTGTATCGACCCCTGTCCCCCGCTTATGCCGAGCTTTTGGTTAATGAAATAACGCCAAAAGTCGTTCCATCTCCTCAAATTATTAAATATCATTTTCCATATCACTTTTCTAAAAATATTTACAATACCAACCCCCCCCCCCCTCAAAAATAAATAAATAAAAATAACGTACTGGACTCTTAAAAATTTAAAATTTTCTGTCAGAGTCAAGGATAAACACGAACATTGAACTCAGAATGCTGTAAATTTAACAGGTCGCTAACGTTAAAGAAAGAAAATGTGCAGTGCTATCAGTTTCATTGTAATGTATTTCAAACCTCGCAAGAAAAGCAACTTTTTAAAACAAGGCATAAAATGATCGTTTTTCTGGACCTACAAACAAAACTTAAGAACATGTCATCACTAAATGACCATTAAGATTTTGTGAAAAATTGGAGTGATTTAGATGCCGAACGCGGCCCTTTTATCTCCCGTTAACTCAAAAATCAGTCACATCTGTGTTCACTTAAATAGACTAGGACCAGCTTTTCCCAGTGGCGGCTCATGGGATGCAGCAAGTACAGCCGGGCTGACTTAAAATTATCAACAAATTCTTTAAAATAATTTATTCTACTAACTTTCTTAAATTCAGATTAGAATTATGGAATTTCTATGATAAATTTAAAAAAAAAATCTAAAACAAAAACAAAAAACAACGTGTTGTAGTAACTGCCGGGTCGCTCATTCAGAAAAAAGCCCTTTAATCTTCCCGCAATTCAACTGTGAGTCTTGGTACAGCCGAGGTCTCCGACAGAGGAGAAAGAATCATTCTCCTCTCTCGGAGACCTCGGTACAGCCCTCATAGCCGATCAAGAAATTGGCAGCACCGTTGCCATGGCAACGAGTTTGTAAGCAGTCTCTCCGGCATAGGGAGTTAGTAGCTAAGTACAGCTGATGAAAGATTTTCAAACGACGGCTGCAGTGAATTCGACTGACTGATTGGCTCGAGAAGTGAGGGAGGGGTACGGAGAATATATGTTCGGAAAACTCTCGACTTTATATTGCTGAATTTATCAAGAAGGTAAGCCTGGATAGACGCTTATGAATGGACAATTACCCATCAAAGCAGTATTGTTTTTAAGTAAGCAAGAACTGGCATTTAGAGGACATGGCGAGCGAGAAAATTCTTTAAACATGGGAAATTTTAAAGAGCTTTTAAAATTATTGATATCTGAATTAAAACAACGCCTTTTTATGAGGACATCACTGACCGATTCGCAAGTTTAAAAGAAAGGAGGATTGATTTGACTTATAAAAAATAAGTAAGTTTTCTTTTTTTTTTTCTTTCCTTCTGAAGTTATCGTTACAAAAGAAAATTCTAAGGAAACTTCGAATCAGACACGGATTAATGCAATTTTGAGGATAAGAGCGGCTGGTTGAAATTTATGTAAATTTTATGGAAGTAAAATAGGATCTCTTGCATTTTTTATGAAATTTCTTTTTCCTCGGTGAAGGCTTAATCCGTTTTCGAATTCAGTAACAAAGATTTTCCATTCCTGTGGGGAGGAAGGGGGGGGGGAGCTCATATGCTTCCGGCTGCACTAACAGTTTTGACCACGGGCCGCCACTGGTTTTTCCCGCAAGCATAATGACTTTGTGAGAGAAGGGAGCTTTAAAAATTTTTGTATGTAACATCATGTTTTATATTTCAAGTCTGTTGTTAATCTTTCGCTACCTGGTTGGGGGAAAATACCATGAGCTGCAAAGAATGGACTACAAAGAGCTAAGCTAAATAGGTAAATGATGTCTGTGTGTCAAGTTTGGTTAAGTTAAATGAATTTTACCAGCCGAATATCTGTATCTTGCAGTGAAATATTAACTTGTTTCGTGTATGAGTACAGGTAAGCAGTTTTCGTAATTTTCTTGTCAAATCGGTAAATTTTAAATAAAGTATTAGTCTGGAGAAAATACTACAATGTAATGATCATTTGGGTTTTTTGTCATGGATTCGTTAAGAAGAAGACATCCATTATAGTTGCGCTTTGAGGGGGAAAATGTAGTTTTGTTTAAATTAAAAATGATGCCTCTCCTTACTTATTGGAAAGGCCCTTTGAAAATCAAAGTCGGCCGCTTCAGTTTCGTCAAATGTTTCTTGACAGCCAAGCCCTGCTAATGTCCAATGGCTGTGGAGGTTTTTTTTTTTTTTTTTTTTTTTTTTTGGTAGTGAACATATAGATTTGCAATTTCCAATCCTTCCAATGAACTTTATTTTGGACGTTACACACAGACTCTACCGCTAAAAGCTGATTCGGTCCCCAGTGATATCAGTGGCTGTGGAGTTGGTTTGATAAAAGGGGGAAAAAAGTAAGCCCTTTTATCTATTTTATTAATTATACTTTTTGCACTATTTACTTTTTGTTTTCAAGAAATAAATATAACTGTTCTTAAATTTCATCCGTTTTAGTACAGTATTTTTTCCATTGTTATAGAAGAAATATTTTATGATTTATTAATGACTATGTCATTTTATCTCTCACCCCCCCCCCCTTTATTGAAAATTGTCCAAAAAATGTGTCTCAAAAATGCGACATAAAAGTAAGAATAAATTGTTGAGTATTGAATCGTTTATTTTTTTTATTGTGCAATGTCTTTCGCTACCTGAATTCTGTATCCCCCTAAATAAACATTTATCTACTTAACTGTAACTGTGCTCGCGCACGCATTCTTTTTACTTCTACTATACTTTTTTCACTTAGCGTAAATACGGGTTAAGACCCCTTAAGGTGCTATCACACGAGAGCTCTACGCACTGCAAAATGCATGCACAACACTTTTGTACTGCAGTTTTGCCCTTCAGTCAGGCGAAAACCGTTGTGTGATAGTATTTCCCTTGACACCGGACTGTTTCGAACAATGTTCAAAAATGTTTGGTATGAATGGCGAAATCAGCCAATCAGAGCTCTAGACACTGTCCACACCTTCATTCAAGATGGCGATCTCCGTGCCTGCAATGTGGACGGCGGAAATAGAAGCCGATTTTATTTCCGAAGTGCAAATCAAAAATCATTATAAACTTTTTTACTGTATTTACTTAAAAATGAACCTTCGAATTCCACCGTCATTGTCAATGTACGAATGCACGGGGCGCGACAGGACGAGTGATTTTTGTGACAAAAACAGCGACGACGTAATAGCTGTTTTGTCACAAAACGAGCGATAACGTCGCCAAATCAGCAACCCCGTACCAATCCGGTTATACCTCACACAGCATTCCGCCAAATGCGCCAAACTGTCAAATACCGTTTCCCCACCTCCCAATGCAATTCTCCGACCCTTCGCAGAAAGCTGCTTGGACAAAAAAAAAAACCTTTATAGATGGTCCCTCGTGCTGGAGGAGGAAGGGGGCAAGGAAGGGAAGTGAGGGTCAATTCTGGGGTCAAGGTGACGGTTGACCAGAAACACTGGAAAAAAGACTCATTGTCTGCTTTGTACGTGTTTCGCTTTCCCAAGAAAATATCCCATTTCTTTTACTTCTCTTTCTGGAGATTCCAATTTGTTTCAAAATGAGATTCCGTTTGCTACAAATAGAGCTTTGCGTCGAAGTCAAATAAATATTAGTTTATCAAACATTCATAAGACTTTAAAAAATAAAACCCTCATATATATATTCTTTCTTTCTTTCTTTCACTCATTCCATTCCATAATGTTGTAATGATATAAAATTATTTTCGCAAGTAAATTCATTTACATGTTTTTCTAGGAGTAATTACTCAAATAAATTAATCTAACTTGTATTTTAAAATAATATCAATCGAATTAGTGAAAAGGATTCGGTTGAAATTTATTAGGTTTTACTGTATAATAATAAAATTTATTCTTAAACGGAAATAAATGGTCTTCCATTGACGCAGTTTTCCATTAAACAAAAGTTATATCCAGTGCAGTGCTCACAACTGTTTTTAATGATATCTCTAGAGGAAAAGGGACCAAATTCTAGAAAAAAAGAGACTAAAAAGAGACAGTAAAACACAACTCCACAACATTTGCATAATTTTTTTTTTTTTTTCACTCATGCTACGGGATTTCAGCTTAGCTGATATTTTTAATTTGTACTTAAAAAGATCAGAAAAAAAGGAGGAATAAAACAAATTCATATAATTCCCTAATCCCAAATTTATGAAATTCCCTCATATTTCCAGCTGGCTCTGTTGCCACTCTGCATGAGGACCTAAAATAACAAAAATAGGTGAAAGCAGGAAGATAGAAAGAGAGGGGAAAAAACAATAAGTTTTAAACAAATGTAGACCAATCAGAACATTGAAATCCACCTTTTTAATGTTAAAAATTGTTGCTCTTTATCAGCAATGCATAGTATCTGATGCTTCATATGAATAGAAATATATAGACAGAAAAAGCCTGGGGAAACACCAAATGCCAGATATGTGAAAATTCCACACAGTTCAGTATGTAAATAAAATTAAATTTGCAGGGAAAATCCAAGGAAAAGGTAGAGAGTGGGGGGGGGGGGTTAAATCTGCTGCACATGTTGTTAATTTTTTGTTGTAATAAATTTTAGGACTCCTTATATGATAGTCTGAAAACTAAAAATATAAAAAACAGTGTTTCTCTTTTTTAAAGTCAGCATATCTCGATTTTAAGTGGCTATAACAAATTCAAGTCAGGGTGGATCACCATTATCTGCATTTTTGTGCAAAATTAAACTATTCCGCAAAGGTTTACTCACACAAACTTAAATTTGAACAAAATATACTGATATTTAAAAAAAGTATGATTTGAAAAGGGGGGGGGGGGAGAGAGAGAGAATAGAGTTCGCGTCAAAAGAACAATAAAGATAACAATTGTACGAACGAAGAAAAATAACACTGAAGAATAATTTTGTTTAATGCATTCTTTTTTTTTAAATTAGTAACTCTTTCTTTTTCAGTATTTAGATTTTAACTTTTCGGTAGTGATCCTAAAATTGGGAATTATTTGTGCACTTGACTTGGATCCATCCTGATGTTGCCATATAATTGTAAGGATTATCCCATTAAGTATTTGATATTCACCAATGCACAGAATTAAACATGTTTACAAGTGTAAACAACTGGGGTAACTTAAAGTAGATGCTAAATAAATAAATAAATAAAATCCTAAACACTTTCATATTTTAATACGTACTAAAGTGCTCTGTATTAAAAGTGTATCATAATTCATGCGTTATCCCTATTTTTCTTCCTTGTTTCATAGAAAATATCTTTGGAATCAAAATTTATCTTAAAATTGCCTACTAAAACTGTTTTACAATCTTTGCCAAGCATATTCGAACTGAAATTCACCATTTTAAATACTGCTTGGAATGGGCATCATAATCCATAGAGTGTGCTGTGTCATTCTTGTTCCACAAACACTTCGGAATTGAAATCTATATTAAAATCACCTCCTAAACTATTTTACAATTTTTGCCAGGAATATTCTAACTATACTTTTCCTTTGTAATAAACTGTCATGTTTGAAGATATTGCCAAGCTTGGTTCGGTTTTGAAGATACAAAATTTGGCGATCAATTATCAAAAATTGCAAATCTTGTGCAAATTTCAACATTTTATTCTCCCCCTCCCTCCTTTCTCGTAATCTGGCAAACACATTTGGAAAAAATGCTTCAGCACAAGAAATTGTGTAGGCAAATTATGCCAATGCTAAAAAACCTGCTAGTACTGTAGTGCTTAAAAAAAAAAAAAAAAAAAAAAACAGAAAAGAAACTCATATTTTTTCATTTGTGTTTCCCCATCTTCTCAGATTGAATCATTAAAAAGTGAGGGTGAAAAGGAAGATCCAGATTCTGTTTTCTATTATAAATAAGCAGGACCAGAAAAAATTCTAATATTTGACATTTAAGTGGATGGGTTTCTCAGTTGGTTTGCAATTAGATTTCTTACAGGTGCTTATCATTCGAGAGTTACCATGACATGACTTGGGAATTTCTAGAATCCACGGTGAAAAAGAGGAAATAGGGACCATTTACATGGAAAAGGGACTTTTAGAGAGCTCTAACTAAAAAAGAGACTTTTAGGGAAAAAAGAGACTATTTGTGAGCCCTGCCAGTGTTGCATACAGGGAAAGGGCTAAGACGTTTGAGCGCCCCTCCTCCCCCTTTCCAAAGACATTTCTAAAGGGTAGCATTTTACTTTAATGTGCATTTTGCATAGGGAAAATAACCTTTTATTCTAAATCCACCCCTCCCAAAACAAATTGCAATACTTTAAAGTGATATTTTGTTTTATTGCATATCGTGTTTAGGTCACAAAAGTTTTTTTTCTTTTTTTTTTTAAATTAGTCCCTTCTAAAAAAATTTCTGAATCCTCAACTGTTTATATCCTAGAGTAAGTATTCAGAGGACCAAGAAATATTTGATAAAAGAACAAGTTTCCGGGTAGTTAAAGATCCGCTTTAGACAGGCTTGAGCTTTTACTATGCATTATAAGCGTTATAACTTTAGTAAATTTCAGAATCTTCAAAAAAGAAGAAAAAAAAACTCTTTTTAAAATGTTTTTAGTAACGGTCTCTTGAAAAACGTTATAGTTTATAAACAATGGTCCTCAATATTAATATTTCGTAGTGATAGAACTTGTAGGCTTGAAAAAAAAAAAAAAAAAAAAAAAATCGAACTCCATAGGCTAATTTTACAGTATGAACTTTAAAAAGTAAACACCGACAATAAAACTACTTTTTTTTTTTAGTTTAGTTTAATCCCCGGTCAGTTTTTAATGACTTAAATCACCTCATATATAATTTTTCTCACATTCTTGCTTTATTCACTTTCACAGTAACATGACAAGTAAAGATAAATTTTTGATTAAAAAAACTAATCTTTAAATGTATTTTTATTTTTCTAATATTATTTCGGCTTAGCTGAAAAGTAAATTTGAAAATTATTTTATTTTTAGTGATGTGTATCACTAAACGATTTTTAAATATTTTATGCATTTTATTTTATTCATTTTAATATATTTTAAATGCTTCCAGATAAGTCATCATTATATTTTTTATCCGTTTTTTTTTTTTTTTTTTTTTTTTTTTGCATAACTCCCCTCACACACACACACACACACACACCCGCGAAGAAAAAAAAAATTAGTGGATCTCACCATTGATGTGTTAAAAATTACAAATTAATAGAGTTAAAAAAAACCCTCTCCTGAACTATAGTTTTGTTATAATTATTTCTACTGACATCAAAATACAATTTTGCACACCGTATCTAGTTAGTAGTATAAACCTTTTGTATGCAAATAAAATAATTTTGTCCCGAATGAATGATTTTGGAAGCATTGTGAAATTGCTTTCAGGAATAAAGCTGTACAGATATCTTATTCACATGCAATAACAATAATTGTTTTTTTTGCACAACCTCTTTCAGCTTGTGGGCCGTAGTAATTCAAATGTTATGTGTCTAAGGTCAAGTAGTGCGTCCTTTTAGCTAATATAGTTTTAAAAACAAAATATTAAAGACTACTTGATGGATGTAATGACAAAATTCCAAATTTTTAATTACAATTTTCTCTTAATTTTGCAAATTAAGTTCTTGAAAATCTGGTGGCACACATAGGCAAGGCAATTGTGTAATCCCATAGTACTGTGATTGTTTGTGTCATGTTTGCAACAAGCTCGGTTGATGATAACTAAATTAAACATTTAGATTAGATGAATGAATTTTTTTAACAGTAGGTATGCTACATTGTTTACAAAAAAAGAAAAATTGTTCACCGAACTCAATTTTTTTGTAGTTATGACCAATCGAGTTTATTGTGGGCATGACAATACTGTGGAATCTCACAAATAGCAAATAAAAATTCTTGATAATATGATGGGACCAGGGGCATAGCCAGAAATTTTTCATGGGGGGGGGGGTTTACGACTACTACAACTCATATATATGTATACATGTGTGTAATATTGTAGTGAAGAATATACATTTTGTATGGGTAAAATTTCTCATGGGGGGGTTATGACCCCCCTAAACCCTAACCTTGGCTACGCCCCTGGATGGCACATATTCATAAAAGTCTATTAATTATAACTGAAATTTTCTGCTGCCATATTTATGGCCATTAAAAACAAATCTGAAAGAATTACATTTTCACAATTAATTCCTTTTCCTAAAAATTGAATTGATGGATTCTGTTGTGTTTTTCAGCATGCAACTGGATTGGCAGATGAATGGAAAAGGGTGTCATGAGCTAGTAATAGCCCGTAGGGCGTAGGTTGTGCATCCCTGATTTAAATCAAATTATTTAAATCAAGATTAAAATCACCGATTTAAATCTGCTGATGTAAATCATTGACACCCTATTTAAAAACGAATGGAAAGTTGTATGGTTTCTTACAAGTACCACTTTAAAGCACTGTCATCTTTCGGGATTTCCTAATTTTTTAAAGAAAGGGTTGCTAATAGAAATTAAACATTTTAATTAACACTTATTATCTTAAAAAGAAAGGCATGCTTGGCCATGAGGGGCGTAGAAGGGAGCGTTATATGCCCACTCCGACCCAAGCCACTGTTACTGTGAAATTCTTGGGTTATTTAAGTATCATGTACATACAGTGCACACTGTATGTATCATGTACATACAGTGCGAAATAACCGGTTATAACGGAACAGGGATCTAACGTACTATTGGTTATAACGTATCTAGAAGCTAGGTCCCGATTGAAGTCCTATATTTATATTGTTTAACTTCGGTTAAAACATACTTAACAAAAGTACGTACTTCGGCTATAACGTACATTTTATACCAAAGCCAAAAATAAAATCTTGCTTTTCTTAAGCATTTTATTTCCTTTTTCTCGGAAATTTCAGTACGTTCACAAACACTCGTTGTCAGTTTTAGAATCTCTAGCGAGATGAATTGTGTATGAATGAAGGGAGCGATCTTTTATCTCTTTCCCCTGCTAGGCAAGGCTAAGAACAAGACCATGTTTTCTCTTTGTTATTCATCAATATAAATGCCTTCTGAAAAGCCCTACTATAATGATCCTGATGATAGTGAAGTACCAAGCATACCCCACGCATTACATGCTGCTAAAACATTATTACGATTTTTTGAATGCCGAAGTGATGATGCGGAGACTCTACAAAAGTCTATTATGGATATCAAAAACGGTATCTTTAAAGTAGCATCTGCTGATTTAAAACAAAAGAAAATTAGAGATTATTTATCTCAATAAAAAATGTTCTGTTTTTATTTAATTTAAATTAAAAAATAATCACACCTGTTTAAAACACACATTACAGTGAAATTATGAGCCCACTTTCTTTTTTTGTGTAATATTGAATCTTACTGCCGGTATTGCTTATAACGTACTTCGGCTACAAAGTACTACTTTTTGAGGTCCCGTGAGAGTACGTTATAACCGGTGTCTACTGTACTAAAATGCTTGACATCCTGTTTTGAGGTTATGTAATATTGTATCATATTCACTCTGATTTGTAATCAGTTATGGCTTGTTATTACTGGTTTTCTTTTCATAAGTGCAGGAATTTATTTTGAATCATGGTAATTTATCTTGTTAACACTTTGGTTTTAAATAATAATTCTTAGAATGAATGATTTATAAGTATATATATTTACATAAAACTATTTTTATTTCTGAAAGTATTTAATTTAAATATTACTTCTTTTATTTTAGACATGCTTTTTTTTTCAGAATTAAATTATGGTATTAATAAGTCAGTTTAGAAAAACTTCCTTAAAAGAACTTTTTACATCAAATGTTAGTATAAGTGTAATGTTTCTAAACAAATTTTCATTTACAAATGCTAAAAAAAACCTTTTTAAAGGAAACTGGCTAAAAATTATTTGAAACTCATTTCTTAAGATGTAAAATATCGGCTATATATAACTGTATTTAAAATTAATTTTTAATTAGTTTTGTTGTAATAGTTTTAATAATTATATTTTTACCATTATTAGTATTGCAAAGATTATTCCCCTTCACCAACTTTGATTAAATATACGCACCGGAAAAAAAGCGCATAATTTGAATGGTTTCATTTTTGGGGCGTGAAATGAAAAAATGTGAGAAACAAGTGGGCGTCCAAAAGGGCGTAAAGAGAGGTACATTAGTGTATTTTGTATTCATCTCTATTGAAAATTGCCATTCAGATAACTTTTCCAGTAGCCCCATGGCCGTCCGAAACGCCTCAACGCCCTTTAGCTTTTGATAAAGTTTTTTTTATTTTTATTTTTACATAGAAAAGAAATTACTACACATCTGCACTTTTACTGCAAAACAAATTTGAGCCCAGTAGTCAAGTGAATGCCTTCACCTCCCTCTTCTACAAATTTGAACCCAGTATTTAACTGAAGGCTATGTGAAAATACAAGTGTTTCTATAAGGGGGGCACTCAGAGTGTGAAGCATGTTAGTGTAAAAATGCTACTAAAAAAGAAAAAAAGAATTCAAATACTTAAAAAAAAAATCCACTCCACCAAAAAGCGCACTTTCGAATGCCCACTCCTTTCTTACATTTTTTATTTCAAGTGCCCCCCCTCACACGCACACTCATCCAAAAAATTAAACCCCTTCAATATTATGCGGGTTTTTTTACGCTTTCTTCAGTCCACCGAATTGATGTAGTGCCACCATGTATAATTGAGTAATTTTGCTTCAAGGCTTTATTTTTATGCAAAATTTAAGATAAGCCCATCAACAATTTTGCATTAGAAACATTTATTTCTAAAAAGAAAATGTTTACAGCATCCTTTTCAAGCAGTCATAAGATTGTAAACAAGCAAAAACTAATGCACATATGAACAAACGCTACCTATGAGAAAACGCTAGAAATAAATTTCTTTTGTTTTGTGAGATGAGGTCATTCAATGAAATAACTGAGTAAATTCGTTTTGTAGCGATTTTTTCCTTTAACAGATTACATGAAGAAATAAAATCTGTATTAAACTGGGGCTTAGTCGAAGCAGAGTGGAGTACGGCTCGGTTTTATATATGTCTTAGTGAGTTTTGTATTTCTTTGGCATAATTAACGTTTATTTTTTTTTACAAAGTTTTTCATTAGTTTTACTTTTTCTCATTAATACTTCCTAAAATCATGGACACCCATACCATTTGGTGGCAAGGGGGGGGGGCTGCTCATCTCCAGATTTGATTTCAAATACTATTTTAGTACAAAGAAATTGAGTATGCTATAAAAATGTTCAGTCTACCGACAGGGATCGAGATCATCTTGCATCATTATATGTACGTTGAAGCCTCAAATGAATTAGATTTGAAAATTTTTTTCCTCATGTATCATTTGAAATTCCTTGCACTTGTAAGTTTTTCATGCGTTTTATTTAACTAAATTGCAAATTTTAAATGCTCTTAAATAATAGTTACCATACTCTTTTTTTAATATATATTTGGCCCCTCACCCCTAAAATACTAACTATTTATTTTATCGTTATTTATTTTGTCATCAAAACGGAACATAATTTAACATGTCGAAATATTCACATAAATAAGACATGATATCAGGCCGACAGGATTTTCGGGACCCAGGGCAGCCATTTGCGAAGGGAGACCCCCCCCCCCCCGCCTCTCAAAAAAAATTTATCCAGAAGAAATTTTTAAACACTTTACAGTTAGTGCAATTTGAATTTACCGTAGGCCATACACTGTAAAAGCACTTATTTTCGCACTGTAAAAGCATCTTATTTTCGCGAATTTTTTATACGTTGAACCGAAAGCTAAAACATCATGAAAATACCTAAACATAGAACCCTTTTTGCATAAGGCATTTTAAGAAATTCCCGTTTTTTCGGAAAGTTCGTACTCCCCCTCCCCATTTTGAACAGCTGCAAAGAAGCTGATATAAATGTAAGTGAATGAGCTGCATTCTATTAGTTGTATTACTGTTTTGCATTCGTGAAATAGTTCTGTAGTATTCAACAAATCGTTTTAAGAACGAAAGTTGTCAAGAGAAAGTTTGTTGCTGTAGTACCATCTTGAATCTATCAGACAACCAAACAAATATACGGCCCTACATTTCTAACGAACACATTTGCTATGTTTATGGAGCATGTATTCGATCTTCTGTCCAAATCTTAAGTATAGGGGTCAAATGAATGTTAAACGAGTAAAATCACTAAAGTTAAATTAGATATAAATCTGATATTGTTGAAACTCATCTAAATAATACAATAATTTTGCAAGCATGCATTTTGTGTGTGTGTGTGGTTTTTTTTTTGGGGGGGGGGGGGTGTAACACTCGAAATATGCATATGAACTTAATATTCATCAAAACTATGGTGCTGACCTAAGTCTAATTAAGAATAACGGGTGTCCTAGGCTTACTATTTCTTTAGGAGATTCTATATAGTTTAACCATGGAAAAAATATTTGTTCCAGTTTAAAATATTGTATGTAGTATTTGAGTCTTATAAAAGAATGCTCTTCGCAGACTATTTTTTATAGCATTTTAACTCTTTTGCAGGGACAAATATAATAATTGTCATAAATTGGGCTCTTAGGACAGATTAGTATACATATATACAGTAAGGCACCGTTTATTTGTTTCTCATTTATACGTCATTTTCATGAAGTCCCGATTCATTACTATTTATTTTAATGCAAAAATGCCTCGTGTATACGACGCACAATATCGGTTATACGCAGTTTTAAATTTTCCTTAGTTTCGAAAATTTTGTCGCTGTGTTTATGTTACTCTTTAGGGAGAAATTGTGGAGAGTTGTACATTTAACAACCTTCTTGTAAAGACGAAGTTGACTTTTTAAAAATGTTTACAACTCACTTTGCCTATCAGAAGACGTTGGAAAAAGACTTTTCATGAACTTAATTCAATCCGTAATGCTGTAACTAATAATTAATGACAATCAGCAAATCGGGCGACTATGGATGGTTCATTAAATTCAATGTCTGTGCAAACAAAAATTACATCATGGTATTCAATGTATATTACATGAATCTTAAATGTATGCAGTATTAGGTATTGCCCAATAAATGTAGGATTTGTTTCACTTTCAAGAGAATTTTTTATTTTACTTTATTTTTTAACTTAGTTTTTACCCGGAAACACAATATCGAACATGAACAAATTTACTATTACCTTAAAAAACATACAATTATTATATTTACATAAATTTGCATTAGCAGCGTTGTTAAACATGTAATAATAAAAGTTGTTTATTAATATTTCATTTATACGTCGTTTTAGATTGGCGAATCCCGACTGGTCATTAAAAGCCTTGAATACTCCAAACAGCTTCCCAAAAACATGTCTTTGTCCGCCCAAGGACTTGCTTTTGTGTTTCCCCCCTTTCAGAAACCCCGGACGTGAGATTGGAATGGGTACGTAATAAGGGACCATATCTAAGGTTCAGGTCTGAAATTCTTCTAGATTTCGGTACCGTACGGGGGCAATCAATCATTTTAATGGTTCTTCTTCCCTTGCATTGTATTCTCCCCTTTAGGATTACTGGGATGCTGTGTGAGGGAACACCACCAATCCACCAGATCGTTTTCTTGCCTTGCAATACAACCCTATACCTTGCTTTTGACAAGGAAAATGAAAGCCGAAAGAGTTGTACGAGCATTTTGAAGAGCGAAAATGCATTGTCTGATAACGGCTTCAGAAAGACCCGGACGGAGGGCACCCCTTCCATCGGCCTAGAGCCCACGCGTAGCTAATCCGCCGTAATCCCATAAACACAAACAAATATATACTTTTTTCCTTTGATGTTATCTTGTTATGTGATGTGCCTGTTTCTTCTGTTCTAATAAAATGTTATGTTAAAATCCCACGTTTACTATGTTTGTGCCATAACTGTGCTAACATTTCTGAAAGGTTATGGACAAGAGATGGATTAATTTATTTATTTGCTGATTTTTAACGTTCGTTTTAACCCTTTAAATGCCGCACTATGATCCAGGAATAAAAGATATAATTAATTCATGAAAATTACATTAGAATACACCCATAATGACTAAAAACCAAAAAAATTGCCATTAAAAAATTTCCTTCCCTGATTTCTTGGATGTTCCATTTTTGGAACATTGGCATGTAACGCTATCTTTTCTTTTCTGTATTTGCTTCATGTAAACAACAAAACGCTGTACGATAACTCTAAAATTTTATGCAGTAATAAAGTTTTACTTGATAATTAGGTGCGAAGTGACTAAAATTTAAGCAAAACTCAATTTAAAAAAATTGCAATTTTAAAATTAGCATAATATTTTATAAGAAATGCAATGATTAAATGCATAAAAGAACGATAATAGCAATTTTACGCTTGCATACTCTTGACTAATAATACAGATAATATAAAAAAATGCAGTTTAAAATATTATAATATAATATTATAAAAATAATAAAATATTTTATTCTTTAGAGGGTGCTTAGAATTTCGACCAGCAGTACAAAAAATTTAAAACCTACTAAAACACTAATTTCTTTTTATAATTTTTTAGCATTTTCTTCGCAATGTCTGATATTATGGGAATTGTACATGGGGAAATTTTCTTGCATTCAAAACACATTTTTACAGTATTTTTTTTTTGGGCGGGGGGGGGGGGGCATACTAAAAATGCCCTTATCATGTAAGAACGTCAAGTGCATCCGAATTTTTTGCAGATTTACATTGATGAGCACAGGGTAATGTTGATATTAGGCTTCGTCTGAAACAAATTTAAATTAATTTCTCTTCTAAAATTCTATTGGCCACACGTCTCCAGGTGTAATCAGCTCAAAACTATTATAATTTATTTCTTCATCAGTAATGCATCCGTTTTCATCAAGAGGCAATTGACAAATTTCTATGATTGACTTATTTCAATCATCCGACATGGAACTTTTTAAAAAATCAACATTGTCTATAGTTAGAAATTTCTTCGACTGCACCATCTACACTGTTTCTACAAACATCTATACAAGTTCTTACTGAAATGGCCTCGAAAATTGCAGAGCATAGAAAGAAAATCACGGTGACTTTGTCACTTGCTCCCATGAGTTCCCTCTACATAAAAATGACTTAAAATAAACAAACAAACCCTTGTGAAGCACACATTCATTACTAACAGAAGCAAGTAGCTGTCTGAGCTCAAATCAGAGGAATGCAGCACTAACTATCCACCTCCTTCTGGCAAAGGGGTAAAAGATATGACAACTTCCCCTTTATCCCCCCCCCCCTCTAGTCCTTCACCCTTCAAAAATAAATAAAATATCGGTTATGCCTTTGACAGACTTATGTTCAGCAGATATAAGCACTGAATGTATCAAAATCTAATAAAGGAACACAAGCAACACATACATGAGACATCCCTGATTTCGTATATCGTTACATGCCAATGTTTCTTTTTTGGAACATTGCACTTTTATGCAAGATTGAGAAAAGATACCTTGATATATTTTGAATTTTTTTTAATAATTTCTTTGAATTCATTCATTGGAAATGCAATAGGGGAATTTTCGGGTGAATTTGAATTTTGGGGAATTTTATAGAATTTTTTTTTCTTGTGGACTGTAAAAATTGTAAAAAAAAGCGATTTTTAGAAATTTTTCTGGGCTAAAATTTTTACATTTGGAAAATACTTAATATATCAAAAAATCAATCACACTTTCAATAATAAGCAGTATTTTTTTCAAACTGATAGGTACGACAGTTTATTTTTAAAAAAATATTAAACATGATGTTTCAAAAAAGGAACATTGGCATGTAAAAGGTTAAGAAGGCTGTATCATTCATCCTCAAAATGGCGCCTGGAACTTGGCGAATTAAAACGCTGAAAGAAATAATTACGAAGATAATTACGAAAAAAGATAATTACGAAACATGGAAAATGCAAATGAAAGCGCTTTTAATAAAGAATGATGCCTGGATTCATGCATCAGGTTCAAAGCCTAAACCTGAAGTTTTGAAAATGACGAAAAATCGCAAGAGGAGTTCGATACGTGGGTCCAACCAAATGGACGAAAAAGCTAAAAGAAGATATAATTCTATGTATATCGCCATATGAACTCAAACAAATAAAAAATTGTGACACTTCATCGGATGTCTGGAAAAAAAGGGAGAAATCTATCAGTCTAAAAGCAGCGTTCCTCAACCTGTGGGGCGCGACCCCCCAAGGGGGCGCAGAACGTTTGCAGGGGGGGCGAAAAAAAAAACCCCAAAGAGCAAGTAGTGATGCATGTTTTTAAAAAAATCATCTTATTTATTCTCATTTTTACTAAAAAATATATCCATTTTCGTTTAAAATGTTCATTCAAACTTTACTGATAACATTATTTTGTAGAAAGTTCGACTAAATGTTCATTATTAAAGATTAAAAAACTGAATGTATGCTGAAAAATGTGAGGGGGGGGCGCCATCGTAAGTTAGCCTTTGTTGGGAGGGGGCGAAAGTTAAAAGGTTGAGAACCGCTAATCTAAAGGACCTGCTCGTAAAGCTGCATTAATGAAATCTTCAATATAAGATACCCGACTCATCTAATGGAATTCACGACCATTTGAGAAAATTCTTCGACATAGTGGACAGACTTTCAGAAATGCATATTAAAATAGACGACGACTTGCTGACTGTAATGCTGTTATATAGCCTCCCTTCTACTTTCTACAATTTCCAATGTGCTATGGCATCAAGAGATGAGCTTCCGAAGCCAGAAATAATCAGAATCAAATGCCAGGCGTAACGATGATAGACAAGCGGAAGACTCAGGTGCTTTCGTGGCTGCTCCTAGAAAACCTGCGTCTAAAAATAAAAATTATGGAAAATACTGGGGCCAGCCAACTCATAAAATTAAGGATGCATCAAGAATAACTTGTAAAAGGTATAAACATAAACGCATCGAGCACTGGGCTACCGAATGTGAAAGTGGAAAAAAGAATAATTTTAAACATAAGCCTAACAGCCTGGGATTCTTATCCACTCTGGAGGACTCGCCAATAGATTACGGCGAGGCGAAATAGGCGGCCAGGCGAAATACAGCAACCCTACTCGCCTAAAGCTCTCTCAACAATATCAAATAACGAAAAGCAAAATTTTTGGTGTGTTAAGATAGATACTAAAAATTATATAAGTTACTCGACCCACGAGTACATCGACCCATGTTTGCATTTGCAAAAAAAAGGTCAGGAAACCCTCCTACTTCCAGTCGCTGAAATAAATGTAAAGGAAGAATAAAAGAAAAAGATAAAGGGGTGAGAGATGATATGACATAGTCAATTAATATCGTTTTAATATGGCAATAATGAAACTAAAAAATTAGGGGGGTTCAGGGGGGTCTCCCCTGACGAGGCTCAAGACCGAATTTATAGTTTATATATATATAACTAATAAGTAAAACACTATATATACTGCAAATATATATATAACTAATAAGTAAAACACAAAACATACTTCAAATGAGACATATCTCGCATAAAAATATAACAACTATTAGCAAGAATTAGAAACACATTTTGAAGCCAAATAAAGTGCAAAAATTATTGTGATAATAGAATGGAACGGAAATTATAACCACTGTCACCATCGTCAGGGGCCACAAACAGTGGATTATAATTTAGAGCAAACCAAATAGTAGGGTTTCGGTTGTGTGGCATATCAGAAGAGATATTAACTCCACACATCTGGGCCCTACCCTACTATATAAAGGAAAGAAGAAATCAAAAAGATAACAAAAATTAGAAATAGCAATTATAAATCTACATACCAGACCTTGAGCACATGGAAATCTCATTTGAAATTTGAACAAGTAATATGTGTTGCCAATGTTAAGAATTGTAAAGAGTGAAAAATGGTGTTGCCACAAAATAAAAGTGTAAAAGTGGAAAGAAGAATGTATAGGAGTTGCCAAATACTAAAAGGTAATATTATTAAATTTTAAGAGTATCCAGGTATATTAATATAATTAAATATATATAGAATAATAATAAATTAAAATGATTGAATAAAATAGATAGTTTAGCAAAGTTAAATATAACATATTGTTTAAAAAATATATTGATTATTATTAGTGACAAAGTATGATTAATAAGTTATTGTATGACAGAAGATTAATCTAGTTAATAAGAAAAAAAATACATAATTTTTAAATCCTTCCAGATATATATATGCTATATATATATCAGGTTGTAACGAAAGTTTTCCGCCATATCTGCCTGAAAAACTAGCTTCTAACTCCTTAGATAACTGTTTTTGAACTTTCGGTACCAAACCTGCACAGTGTCACATGATACAATAATAGTACTTAAAGCTGTACTCATAATTCGTTGATATTATGTAGCTGACTTTTTGCAACACAACTGGAAGTAAGTGATGGTTCTAATCCTCTAGAGTGATAGTTCCATTTGAGACACCTTAATGATAACTATATTTTTTACAGATTTCACAACACAATGTTATAAAGTAAACCTCTTTCTTTCAAATGCCAAAAATCGTTTGACAAAATATGAGCAAATACGCCAACGAGAACTGTGTGCTGACGATGTTTGCGGTGGCGGGAAACTTTCGTTACAACGTAATATATATATATGCAATATATATCTTCTCTACTTATTATAAAAGAAGGTGTCTGTCTGTGTGTGTGTCTGTCGGCAGCGTTACGGACAAACGGCTACACCTAGAAACACCAAATTTGGTACTCGGGAAGATGTAAATATGTAGTTGTGCACCTCGAAGCGATTTTTTCAAAATTCGACCTAGATTTTTTTTTATTTTATGTTTTATGCGATTTTTGGCATTTTTTCTCACTTAATTCGTAATAACGGCGGAAATTACGCTCGCAGCAAAACGGCATTTGTATCATCGGATAGAGGAAGAAATTTTTTTTTAAAAACAGTTTGTTCTGAATACGTAAAATGATTTACCGATTTTTAGGAATTTTTTTACTAAACATCTGCTTCGCGATTTCTTTTCGTAAAATAATTTTAAAACTGTCGCATCTTGAATTCTATCCGCCATAACTTTTAGATATTTTGACAAATCGTGAAACATTCTTTTCTCCCTCTTTTAAAATAAAAACGAAAAAATTATGTAAATTAGATGATTTTTTACGAATTTTAATGCAGCCTAATGTTTAGAATTTAATAGCATCAACGCGATCTTACGCCATTCATTACATTGCGATCACGGCACGAGAATTTATGCTCGGTTGTTGCCACAGAAAGGATAAAAAAAAAGGGGTTTTTCAACCAATCGAGTTTTTAAATGGGATATCAGAATTTCAATTCGCAAGTGAGGATCTATGACGTCAAATGCTACGCCGACGTTACGCCATAATTTTAACTCATTTATTCCAGCTCTATTTTCAACACAGGGAGACGATATTTTGATTAAAATTTACTGTAGAAATAAACTAAGAAATTCACTATTATTATTAGAAGTGGTATTTTAATCCGGTGCTTATTTAAAAATTGAAATGTTTTCACGGCGCTGAAAATGTTCATTTTAAAAGTTACAAAGTTCGTTTCAAAGCGCGATATATTAAAATTTTTCTATTTACTATTTTTATTTTTGGCATTTAATTTAGCGCAGGCGTTGCCTAACATACGCATGCAGGTTGCGAGTATAGTTTTGTTTTCACGTTGAATTACGTTCCTCCATAAAGGTCCAACGCAAAGTTTTAATGATACCGTTTGAAAACAATTATGCTAAATATCGAAATTAACTCCCTCAATCTACCGGGGTATCCTTTACGGCAGTCAAACAGTGACGTCATAAATTTAAAAAAATGCGTGAAATTTGTAAACTCTGCAACTCTAACGCCCTGTCACAATTAAAATGGGAATAAGTAGCTCCTCGAGATTACACAGTTTGATGTTTTTCAGGAGACAGGACTATGGAGGATATAAAAGATATCGCTATATTAGATACATGGATATTTAAAATGGCACCCCTTGGATATTTTCTCCCCACAGTAAGATGAAATGGTTTGCGGCGCTAAATACGCCAATCTTATAAAACTATGTATAAATTAAATATATATGGAGAGTTTCTTTAATGGCAACCATTATGTGAAATGATTATTATTTATGATAATGCGTAAATTGCAAAGAATCGCCACACAATCACAAGATCCCATTGAGGCCAAATAATCTAAGCTGTTTCTTTTAAGGGAGCCTTGAAGAGGGAGAAGCGAGTATAGATAGTATTAATGTACGTAATAGGTAGTATTATTAGATTTGTAAAGATAATATGAATAAATCGCAATGTACCACGTTAATAAATATTTCATGAAATTAAAAGTGTTTATCCTTTTTCAACGGTTGTCTTACACCAACTAAATGAAAAGTAATTCTAATTTGCGTTAATATATCCCGCAGTAATTTCAACAGAGGAGATTACTTGAACTTTTTTAAAAATGAAATTCTGTTTTGTCACATGCAGATATGATTTTAGTAGTAAAATATTCCCTTCTTCCCGTATGAAGAGCGGGTGCGCAGCTATTTTAAAAACATCTCTTGAAAATAGCATAAATGAATTCAGAAGACCTCAAAACGTGTAAATACACCAAAATCTCGAAGTCGAATTTTTTCATGATTACAATACTTTCCTTATATGGTACATGCTCGGAAAGAAATAAATGGTGCTCCATTTCATGTAGTGTCTTAGGTATTTAATGCTACAACTTAAGCCTAAAAAACAGTATTATGCGTAGAAATAAGACATTTTGAAAGCCAGGAGTTCTCTGCAAACCATTAAGCTTTCCACTTTTTTGATAGTGAATGACACTGACTTAGTTTTTTGAGTCATTATACTGCAATGATCAGGTTAGTACTCATGACACAAACTTTACATTAAGAGTCAAATAATTTTGCTCTTTTTTTTTTTTAATTCCACATCACGAATAATTTCGAATTACACATGTAAGGAAAATTTTCGTTTCCTACCGTGCGAAGAACGGGCACGCAGCTAGTATATATATATATATATATACACTGGTGTGCAAAAATTAAGGACGAGACGGTTTTTTCAATATAACTTTGTACATAAGCTTTCCAAATCAACACATTTAATACCGTTAGATCCCCAATATGTAAGGACATGAGTAATGTAAGCAACACTTACTAAAAGAGAAATCAGAGGGATAAAAAGAAGCTTTATTGAAAAAGTAGCATGGAGCGCAATGCGACTGAAGGCCGAAACATCCCTGTGATGGGTGTCCAGCAAGAAACATCCGGTCTTTAATAGGGGATATGATCTCCCCTGACTGCTAGGCAGGTTTCACAGCGTCTGCCCATGCTGAGAATGAGGGTGTCAATGAGTTGTTGAGGCATTGCTTCCCATTCGTCTTGCAGCGCCAATCAAAGCTCCGGAATCGTTACTGGTGGTAAGGTACGAGCTGCCAAGCATCTGCCTAGAACATCCCATACATGCTCGACGGGATTGAGATCCGGAGATCGTGCCGTCCAATCCATACGTTCAATATCCTCATTCTCTAAGAGCTGTTCGGCAGCTACTGTGCGATGACATGGTGCATTGTCGTCCATGAAAAGGAACTGCGGACCCATAGCGCCTCTAAAAAGACGCACATATGGAGGAAGAATCTCGTTACAATAACGGGTCCCGTTGACTGAACCTGCGTCGAAGATGTGAAGGTCTGTACGACTACCAAGCATGATGCCTCCCCAAACGAGAACACCGCCACCTCCATACCTGTCCCTTTCAATGATGTTCAAGGGATGATTGCGGCTTCCCCGCTCTCTCCAGATGAGTATGCGATGAGAATCGCTACTCAGACTCAATCTGCTCTCATCTGTAAAGAGTACTCGTCCCCATTCATTGTCTCTCCAATTCCGGTGTTCCCGGCACCACAGAGAACACCTTCTCCGATGGGCAGGCGTTAGAGGTACACACCGTACAGGGCGTCGTGCAAACAGACCACCACCGTGCAGTCTTCTGGCCACGGTAAAACGCGATATCGGTCGTCCAGTCGCCTGTGTCGTGTGTCTAGCGATTTCTCCCGCTGTCTGCCGCCTGTTTCTTCTGGCCTGTAAGGCAATATACCGGTCATCTGCGGGTGTGGTTCCTCGTGGACGACCACTACTAAACCCCCGGATAGCTGTTCCTGTAGTTTGAAATTGTCTCCAAAGTCGTGAAACGATGCTGTGAGCAATTCCGAACTCTGCAGCCACACTTGTCACACTGCGGCCTTCCTCCAACTTCCCAATGATTCGACCTCGGGTAAAAGCATCTAGATGTCATCTAACAGATTGATTATTCGCCATTTCTCACTGAGGCAGCAACTCGGTGTGATTTTAACTGCTATACGGCGTGCAATGTCTTTGCCAGAAATACTGATCTTACACCGACAACATGCTTTATACTACTCAGACACTCCCCCATTACGTCTACCTGCATATCTGCGCATGTGCTACCGTACATCACCTTACTTAATCTCCTGATTGGTTTTTCTGTCCGCTCTGCCTCTTCGTTCAGCTGATATGCTAATTTTTCGACTTCGTCCTTAATTTTTGCACACCAGTGTATATATATATATATATATGCATATGTGTGTGTGTATGGGCAACACACACACACACACACACACACACACACACATATGCATATATGCATACATGGACTTTCATTTAAAATGACTTTTGCCCCCCCCCCCCCAGTTTCGAAGCCCAAGTTACGCCCATGATTGACATGTTTCATGTTTGTATGATAATTGTATATAAATAATATTTTACAATTTCTATTTAATTAAAATTTGAACGGGATTTATTAATTTTTCTTTTCAGTATTATTCTTTGGATATATTTTGTATAAGAGTACACGATATGCGGAGTTTGTGTGTATTTATTAGAGCTATGCTTTATTAAAAAGGTTTCTAAAAGAGGAGAGATATTTTTTAATGAATAGAATAAATATGAACATAAGACTAGAATTAGAACACCTGAATGTATTTTATTTAGTGTTAAGAAACAAAGAACTCCACCATCTCGAAAAGCGGTCGTTAACGATTAGAGGCTTACGGTTTTCCGTTTTTCTTATAAGAATGTATAAAAGCTTATAAGTAGCAATTTTATTACAATAATACATTTTTATAATGGCAAATGTTATTTGATTGATTTGCATTACACCGAACAATTGAAATTTCTGCAAGACAAAAGTCTAACAGCTAACGTTAAATTTATGCAAAAGTGTCGGGGGGGATATCAATCCCTATATCCCCCTGGCTATACGCTGGCTTGCCAAGAGGGGGAGGGGGGAGAATATAGGTTCTGTGAATCTGTGTTCTCCCACTGATTCTGTGTTTTCTGGTGCCTGAGGGTAAAATTTCAACTGTTTTCTGTATAGGTAAAATTCGCGAAACATTTCTTCCAGGGATGAGTGCTGAGTGCCTCTCTGAGATGACCAGTTTCCCCCCCTCCCCTACAAAAACTTATATGGGTGTCATTTACGAGGGCCCTGTGAACAGCAACATGATCATTTTAGGGGGGGGGGGTCTTATCTACCCCCCCCCGAGTCCGAGTAATTTGAACCCCCCCCCCCTAAAAAAAATTTCTGGCTGCGCTACTGCCCACACCCACCCTCGAAAAAAAAAAAAAAAGACCAGTGTCAGAAGAAAGCAGTTGTAACTAAATACGTATATGTTTTCTCCAGCGTCAGAAGAATTTCGTATGTTCGCGAGATCGGTGATGCGCATGCTGTAGGTGGAAAAGAGACTGTGTGCTGACATAACCCGGGCGTATAAAGCTCCGTTTCCACTTGTGTCTTTGCTGTCCCTAATTCTTTACTGACTCAAATGTCGTAACGCTAAAGCAGAATTCCGTTTCCACTAGCTTTGTTATCTCTTAGAATCGTACGCTTCCTCCAATGGCTATTAGTGATTTCGCGCATGCGTGTTTAAACTTTTATCTGTTTCCCGTTTTTCTTTTAAATATATCCCCTTTTGTTATTTTTAAATACAGAAGAATTTCTTAAATTTGGACTGCTAATTTATGGAATTTGAATTATCAAGACAAAATTAGACCTTAAAATAATAATAAATCTGTATTCGAACGAAAATGTTTTAGATTTTATTAAAAATGTTTAAAAGAATAGCATCTTT
Organism: Cheiracanthium punctorium; assembly: GCA_038373885.1. Lineage (NCBI taxonomy): Eukaryota > Metazoa > Arthropoda > Arachnida > Araneae > Cheiracanthiidae > Cheiracanthium > Cheiracanthium punctorium. Next base: position 375,480 of record JAWZYV010008708.1, read on the forward strand.
CTAATGAGCAATTTTTCTGATTATAACGATTTTTTTATAACGATTATAACGACTTTTTTTTTTTTTTTTAATAATACTACAGGATTTTTATGATCTGGAATTTGTGTTATGCAGAATCGGTAAAGTCCCGCCGATTTTGAATTTGAAAAATTCTGCTGTATTTATTTAAGGTACTTTCTTAGTAAGCACATATTATATTTATTTTAGGATGATAAAAAAAAAAAAAACCTTGGTGTCAATGATTCCCATAAATTAGAGGCTTTAAAATACTAAGTTAATTGAGCTGTTTTGATAGATTAAAAGGCAGCCACATTTGTGATAAATTTACGTACTGCATGTTGTCTTTCACCAAGTAAGTAATTAATAGAATATTGATATCTGCTTTTTGTGTGTTTTATAAATTTAAGAAATACATTGTTATTAATTTAATTTCAGTTTTTTCTAACATACACTAAAAGCATATAACTATTTCTGAAAAGGTTGTATTGTATTGTGTTATGGTAAACCTACACGAAGAGTATTTCGTATGGCTTATGTGGGGGGGGGGGTCTTGCGCGGTTGACTTTCTTAGTGCTTCTGAAGTGTATTTACGTTACATCGTGAGAAAAACCGTCCAAAACTCCGAATTTTTAGATTATCAGCCATCCGGTAGACCAGAACCCTGGATCTTTATACTTCCGTTATCTACTATCTTCAGTATCTTATCAACTCGGCTCGGGTGGTCAGAACATCTTGTTTTAGATGCCATCTCCGGCCTTTAAATGTCTAATACAAAATATAGTGCATGTATAAATTTAGATTAATTAATCAAATTTCTATCCGAAAAGTATTGAACAAAATTTTAAATCTGGTATTTAAAGGAATACAAAATAAAAGTGAGAAAACCTAAGATTTTGAAAAAATATTGGTCTTAAAATTATAATTCAATAATTTCAATAAATTTTATATATACATGAAGAGTAAAAGAATTATTATTAAAACTGGTTAGTATGTAAAACTACTATTTATTTTCCTTTGAATACTAAATAATAATAATTATTAATTAATTATGTGAGCTTTCTGAAGAAAAAAAAAATTCATTGAAATATTAATTACATATTGAATTTTCCAAATAGAGTTAATAATATTAGAAAAACAAAGATTTAATTTAATTAGAAATAGCTATCAAAATACTAGAGAAACGAAATACTTAAAGAAAAAGTTAGGAAGGAGTTTTACTAAAAAATACTTAAATTAATTATTTTTTAATTCAAAGTCTTAACTATTTTTAATTATTAATTATAGCAAAATAAATTACAGAAAAAATAAGTAAAGTATATAATAATCTGTTATTATTTTTAAAAATGAAATAAAACAAAAACGACAATAACACAAAGCTCATCTCGCAAAAGTGCGACTTCGGGGACAGAACTCAAGTCATCTGGTCAGAAACCGGAAGCGAAACTTAGTAGCTGTCTAAGACCAAACTGGTTTACGATATAAGTTAACTTGTACAAATCTTGTCACGGATCTACTGACATCTGGGATAGCTGAGAGCGAAAAGCAAAAGGAAACAGAAATATTATTAAAAGAGTGACTAATTTAAAACATAAGGGATAACCAGTGGCGGTTCCGGGGGGGGTCACGGGGTTCATGGCCCCCCAAAATGGTCTTCTACTAAGGGGGCTAGATTAACCATCCCCCCTTAAGAAAAGAGGGCCCAAGTTGAGCTCAGACAAGGGCCCAAAATAGGGGCCTATATTAACCATCTCCCGCCCCCCCCCCCCGAAAGAAGAGGGCCCAAGTCGAGCTTGGACAAGGGACCAAAATTCATAAAGGCCTTGATCATGTGCATACATACCATATTGTGCTGCTGAAAGGGAATTTCTCTTTAGAAGACCATTGGTCTTACTAGTTTATTTTATAATAATACTAAAGTATGCACACAATATTCTATGTGCTCAGACGTTCCTCCTTGGCAGAATCATATGCAGTCGTTTTGTAAATATGTGCGCTGATCCATATCCATGGAGAGCAAGGGAAGGGGGAGTCACAACGAGCCTGATTAAGGTAAAGGTGGAAGGGGTAGTTGCCCCAAACCCATAATAAAAGAAAACTCAAAATCAAAAAATGGTTTATAGAAAAATGTGTGAATTGTGTGTGCGTAATTTATTACTTTCGTATTCGAACCCCCCCCCCCTTTCAAAAAGCCTTCCTCGTCTTGAAAAGCAGTCTAAGGAGCACCTATGTTTGTAAATAATTAATTTATGGAATCCAAATCTACCGTAACTGCTACAAGATCATAAAAATTATAGAGAAGGAAAGGGGGAGGGGGGTCACGAGGGAAGGGATCATACCTAAACAGGGCCGGATTACCCATTGAGTATGCTTCCGCGTATGGGCTATGGGCTCCTCGGCGGCCTGCGTCAGAGCCTTATTATCGCTTGGGCAAATCGGGACTTTGCCCAGGGCACCCGGCTCGAAAGGGCCCCCAATTTCAAATATTGTTCTGAAATACATTTTTTATATCAAAATTTTATGAAAAATAAAACAAATTTCAAAGATGGGGGCCCCCAAATTCATCCATGCCCGGGGCCCCCATTGGTCATAATCAGGCTCTGGACTGCGTTACAATTTAGAAGAATAAAATTATAAACAAACATCATTAAAGCTATTTCAGTGTTAATATTTTTACAGCATTTGTAACTCCGAGAAAATAATTCTGATTAATTAGCTACTTTGTACACAATAAAAAAATTTCCAGCATTGTTAGCTACTACACTTCTTAATTGAAATTTCAATGAATATGTGCTAGAAAGTTGACTAATTAGCTTGAAGTTTTATGTGCACATTTCAGTGATGTCCTGCATTAGACAGATCATTGTGATTTATTTTGAAATTCAATAAAGTAATGAGAATTTTTAGCACTACTTCTACTCGAAACTCGAAAGGGCTATGGTAATCATAAGAAGGCTTTTAAATAAAAAAAACCTTCGTAACCCTGTCATCACACTCCATGATTATAAGCTTTTAATTATGAAATTTGTTCCATAGACGAAATTGTTTTTCCCTTTGAAAATATCTGGAAGCAAGCAGCTCTGTAAAATTTAAATATAGGATGATACACTACACATTAGCGGCAAAAACCCTGTGTTCTGTAAAACATTTTTCTCTCCGAAAACTTATGCTTCCTTTCAGTGTCCCAAAAAATTCTAAGGGAAATCGCATTTTCAACTAAGCGCTAAGCAGGTGTTTTCCATTGACGAAACACCAATCCATTAATTAGTAGTGGCATATCTTTTTAAGTTTAAAGATGGGTATAGTGAGGGGGTCAAGAACCATTATAAATTCTTAGTGATGCCTGTTCCTGGCATGAAAGCTATTAGTTTACCAGGGAGTTGCCGACACCCCCAAAAGCCATTTTTCAGTTCCATTATGTGTTTCACAAATGAACAGCATGTGGATTTGTTTTGGAAAAGCAAACACTTCTTGCATCTGCTTTCTGGTGTAGAACTCTCGTTGGGACTAGAGAGGTAGCAGACATAAACTATTGTTCCATTTTAAACCCAGACAAAGTAAAAGGTTTAGTGTCGCCAATTTCGGTATTTCGGATACAAGGAACTAAACTTGAAACATATGCGAAGATTGATTGGAAATATGAGTAGTCGCCGGAATTTTCTTATGTGTCGGAGACAAAGCACAAACAGGACAAATAAGTCTGCATCTGCAAGACTCGAAAGTTGTAAGAAAACACGCCAATCCGATGATTTAAAGCGAGCAGCTCCCCCCGCAGTGGACAAGGAGAAAAGCGTAAAGGGGAAAAATAATATAGCCCCCCCCTGCCCTGAAGATCCGAAGAACTCCACACTAGAGACCCTATACTTCGTCAGAGACCCGACACGAGTGAAATAATTTCTGATTGGCTGAAGCGGAGAATCAGCCGCAGCGGGCTATGGATGAAAATCTTCCGTAGAGTTAGCATTGTGGAACGGAGTGACTTCGGAAAAACTGCTGTATCTAAGCATTAAATAACCAGTCTTATGTTTTTCCTTTCGATTTTCCGAATCTGAAATACTTCCTTAATTCATAAAAATCTTTTTTTCACTAGAAATCCGAAATTAACTACTATTTTGAAGCGATTATTTACGTAGTTTCGCTTTCGAGCTGTCATCGGAAGCTTGAATTTTAAGTCTTATCTTACACTTTCCTTGTTTGAACTTTACAATAATATTGTTTTAATATTTATTTATGTTATATGTGCGCATATCATGCTTTAAATTAATTAAAAAATCCTTCAAAAGCTTTGTATTTTGTACTTTTTTCCATGATTGCGCCGAACTGCATTTGGCGAATGAATACAGACGCCAAACTGCTGTTGGCTACCTTTTACTCGGCGCGTTTCATCTGAGTTTTTCGCTTTGAGTCAAAATGTTTCAGTTTCAGTTATAAATATTTAGATAAAGCAATATTTTTCTGAAATCGTAGCTCACTAGATATCAGTCTCTGAAAAATATTTACTGGCATGAGTTGTTTCAAGCACTATGGAGAAGTTATTCAGCCGTTCAAAAATGTACGTGTTATTGAGGTGTAATTGAATATTTACTATTTACTTTTCAATTTTTGCTTTTTGTACTGGTAATGGTCCTTTGGTGTAGTGTGACTGATTTTTACGGGTTTTTTTTTGGGGGGGGAGGGGGGGGACAGGAAAGATTTTGGGGGATTTTTCTTCTATCGATGGTTCCTTTTGAATTTCCAAACAAATATTCAAAATAAAAAGATCTTGACGCAAAATTGGGAGCACGTGCCCCTTACTGTATATTCTAACGGCATATTGTGCTTTAACCCATATTATCGCAACAAATCTACTAATAATACCTATTACTTTCATCTTCGTTTCTTCCCTGTAAATGCATAATTTAAATATTTAAATCCTTCATGCTTCGGCAGAAGAAAATAGTTTACTTTAAACTCGTTTCTTTGCGAATTTACTTTGATATAACGTAAATTTTATGGCATGCCGTATTTACTCGCGTAATAGTCGCAATTTTTTGCCATTTTTCTTGGAGAAATTAAACTATTATGCGAGGAAATACACTACACAATATTCTACACTCTAATGTTAAAACATTACTGGTATTATAATAAAATTACTAAGTTACCAAATACTTCCAGATTATCTGCCGTATGTTAAATAGTCCTTTCGTCAATTACACACAAAAAAGAGGCATTTTTCTTTTTATAGTAATATTTTTACAGACATAAATGAAGATCAAATACGTGGCTGCTACTTTTATGTATGTAAAATATTTTGACGATTTTTTCTGCTTCAAAACAGGAGTGCGACTATAATGCGAGGGCGACTACTACGCGAGTACAAACGGTAGTTTTAATCTCACGCTATTTTAATTTAAGAAGTCACGTTCCTGACTGCCGTAAAAGGAAAACCCAGTTAATTCACCCAGTTAGATTTTTTAACGAAGTAACATTAAAACTTACTAAATATTAAATTTAAAAATAAATCTTCTGTTAATTCTTAATATTTCACCTATCATTTAAACTATCCATCAGTATATTCAGTTTTTGAAACCAATGTAAATTATAGTCAGAAATGATCCATGCTCCCAATTGGAAACAGAGTGAAAATTGTATTAAAGTCTTCCCCCATTTAAATAACTAATGCGCTTTAACTAACGCATTAGAAGACAAAATATGCAAAAGAACTGATATAAAATATGCCTGGATGTCAATGTCATCTGTAAAAGGTTAACAACATTTAGAAAGAAAGAAAAGTAGAATTGTTCAGCACAAATATATGTATTTGTATACATTTAAAACTGATAAATGAAGTTATTCATGTCAACTTAATCATAATTTACTTCTACAACAACATTATAGGAAGCATGCTTGAACAAAAAAAAAAAAAAAAAAATCAGTTTTCCATTATTTAAAAATTAACCAATACCAATATTCATATAAAGTAAGGGTTTTATGAATGATGTACTACAAATATGAATTAATAAACAAAAACAAACAAACAGACAAAATGTAAGAGAATAATAATACATTGTTATGTGACAGCACTTCAATTTGCTGCACTGCAGTTATTGCTCCGTACTCATTGTATCCATAATTGAACGATATTATGCATGCTCAGCGAAAAATAAAACTCGCCTGCTTCGCGAGTAACGGCCAACTGGGGGAAAACGGCTTGCCGTAGTTTGGATGATTTTTCTGCCGTGGATGATTTTCTGAGCATGCGCACTAAGACCGTGTCGTATCTCTACGAAGTTCAGTATCTCTAGTCCACACTACCCAGACGTATGGGTACAAATCCTCATTATAAAAGTAAAACAAATTCTAAGATATCAGACAAAGCGAGTACCTGGCAATGTATAGCTGGTCTGGTTTTAAAAAAGAAAGCTCAAATTGTAAATAGCAGATAATAGTGATAATAGTTGTAAATAGCAATTGAGGTTTGTTTACTACAATCCTCACTGAAAAGGACGGGAATTACTTAAACTGGAAAACTTAATGCCATCCTAAAATGCGAAAATGTATGCTGTGAACACTGTATATTGCACGGTGGCTGTGAAATGGGTTCAATATTGCATCCAGCAGTTGTACTCTATACACACTAAAATGTTAATGGGTACTCAGCAAACACACACAGGTTCTTTGAACGTCTATTAACGTTCAGAAGACGTTTTCTGAACGTTAATAGACGTTCAGAGAACCTGTGTGTGTTTGCTGGGTAGGGCCCGCGAACAACAAAATGAATAATTGCCGTTGCTAATTAGCCACGTCTTGTCGTCACTACAGGGGTTAAGGCGACATTTTTCTGGCGAAATTACGACTTTTAATGACCAGTCGGTATTTACCAACAAAAGAGTAATGTGTTAAACTTAAAACACTGTCTCCCAACACAATGGAGAGCAACGGAACATTTTCCCCCCCAGTATCAGTCCGGAGCGTCCATTGAAACACATAAGACACGTAGCTTATGAGCATCGGCCGTAACTTGATCGGTATAGTCGGTATAGGGCGCAAGATAGCTCTGCCCACCCTCCCCTTTCCGAGTTTTCTTCGACGGTTCTTGCAGCAGACAACATACTTATTTAGTTGTGATATGCCATGTCTAATTACACAGTGGGAGAAAAAGTATTGGGAAATCAATGTATCATCCTAATGAAAAACGGAGCCCCCCCTAGATGATTTCTCTGGATCCGCCCCTGTCCTGTACATAAACTATCCATTCGATTGAGACCAAATGGGGAGGTGCACAACTAAAACCACACAAAATGCAAGAAATAGATTGAAAACTAAAGAAAACCCTACCCAAGTCCCTAAAATCAACAAAAATTAAAAAGTGATACGGCGCGTAGAAAAACTCGCGTAGACAAAAAACCCGTGATTGAAAGAAATAGCACTCTCAGTGCTAATAATTACGCATGCACGAAAATGCCAAGAAATTTCGGATCTTTCAACAGTTGTAAAATATCTAATTTGCAATATTTAGCGCATTATCATACCTCCAAAAAAACGTCGCCAAGCGGTACACATTTCTTTTTGGTTGCCAGTCAAAATACCACCGGCAGGATACTTCACTCCCGCTGCGCATCGCCGACGATGGCAATAGAATAAGGTGACCATACGTCCTCGAAATTCGAGGACAGTCTCCAAATATAGACATTTTTTTCACTTTGTCCCCAAAAATACCTTGACTTCTTGGGGGACCCGAAAAGTCCCCAAATTTAAAGATTTGTACTTTTTTCTCTGAATGTTTCCGGTTAGTTTATTTCTTTCATAGAAAATGAAGAAAAATAAAACTACTAAAAGCGCCTTCTACTCAGAGAAATGAAGTTCGATCTCTGAAAACGTTTGTTGTCATTGTGTGTGTAGCAGCATGTATAGAGCATTTCGACGTGACGTATCTGTGACGTCAGCTGAG
>JAWZYV010008716.1:0-36976 GCA_038373885.1 Cheiracanthium punctorium
CTCACGAAATTTGGAACAAAACTCGCGATTTCTATTAGAATAGCATTCGCGATTTCACTATTCCATTATTCGAGATTTCGGATGAAAAATGCTATTTGAATGCTATGAGCCGAGCGTTCGAAAGGATTTTTCAAAACCGATTACTTCGTATGCATTTAATAATCGATTAATTCCAATACATTCATTCGTTCATATTTTTCACTATTGATATCTCTCTTACCTATAAGAGATAAAAGTTTTATAACACTTTCTGACTAAGTTGAAAAGCGTTTATGATTTTGGCTTGTCTATCTGTCCTACCGTAATCTATGCGTATATAATTATGCATAGATTACTACATAAGTTATACAGTCGAACTCGCTTATTGGAGTGTCAGTTAAAGGAATAGTACCAGGTTACCGAGCCATGCTCAGAATCTAAAGGCTCCTTAAGTGTAAAATAATGAATACGTAAATGCCTTGGCACGTATCAATAATCTTCATGGTTGCCAAAGATTTTCATCGCTGTCGGATCACCCATACATTATCAGGTAAGCTTTGGTCGACATTCAATGTTACAATGGTATATACTTTGTTTTGAAGAGGGATGCGAAATATTCGATGGTCGGTGCCATCAGAGTTGAGCAAAAAGTAATTTAACGTAAGGTGCCTCCTTTCCTTCTGTAGCAGATCAACGAGGGTATCAGCGAAGATCTTGGGCGATGCATTCACTAACAGCGTCTTCATTACTTCAGAAATATATCTGTCCATATTGAGGACGTTCAAATTCAGCATCAAGAATTTGAGTTGGTTGAACTGTCAGATGAATGAGTTTATAAAAAAAATTCATCAAGTCTGTTATACACTGTTCGCAACGTAGCAGTACACACCAAAATCGTTAATAGTTTTACTCGTCATATACTGTGAACAAAGCCATTGTAAAGTATGCTTTCAAATTTCGAATTCTTTGAAATGTGGGTGACATCGAAGAAACAACCACACCAATTCATTAGGAAATTCGGAATGTCCTACATCAATCTTACAGTCCCCAAAATGGTTTCGGTTAATTTTTGTTTTTACTGTTCAGAAAAATGCAAAGCTCCAGGGTGAATGCAATCCATGTTAAAAAGTTTTAAACTATGATAATAAGTACCCACATTTGTGGCAGCTTTGTAGATACTTACACTGTTTACCCGAAGTATTTGTCGACGTCTAGCTGTTCCATGTCGTTCTCCTTCCAAATACTAATCATCTGTTTCATCTGCTTGTGTTTTAACTGCACGTTCACACATTTGGGCTAAGTGCTGCTGTCGGTGATCATATGTTTCCACAGCTCGTTTTTGAGCTACACTTTCATGCATTTACGTCTTTATAATACATCTATGATGATAATTCTTTACGATTGAAATTGTAAATTTCTCTATAGTGCTTCAATTCAAACATAAAATACTTATTTTTTTCTAATTCAAAGAAAATACATCATGCCTAAACAAATTCTACAAACGTAAATTCAATCTTATAGATACATAAATATAGATGCCATAAAAGTATAATCTTACATAAATATGCTTTAAACATAATTTTATTTTATAAACTCACCCTTAAGAAAATAAAAAGTGTAACGCAATTTAAATTATTAGTACAAAAGGACACTTCGAAATCATGAAATCAAAAACAGAATAGATCAAAAATATTCTTTTATAATAACCCTAACAACTACTTAAACGTTCACAATAATAGAACAAACGGATGGACTGAAGAAAATGGACTTCTAACCTCGAATAAATCAAAAATACATCGCTCCTATATAGTTACGCTGATCCCTGACTCTGTCACAATTCCAGTTCAACCACTCAAAATAAAACTTTTACCATCCAAACAGATTAAAAATGTATTGTCTAATAACTTAAAATTTACACACGGTTCGTTGGTGCGATCAGCCTGAAAATTATCATAATTATGTAAAAAAAAAAGAAAAAAAAGAAAGAAAAAATCTGATAATCCACCCGTTCCCTGATTTTTAAGCGGTTTTTTTTTGTATTTTTAGCTCTATTTCATTTAAGAGAATAAAAAAAGCTAATCATTTGAGTGTCAGAATTATCTATTGCAAGTGACATTGACGTTACATTGAAGTCACGGTTATCAGGCTTTGGAGGGAAAATTACGATTCCAATTCGCTTAAGATAGCTTTTCTAAATTACTACTCAGTTTAACTTTTTTTCAAAAATAAAACGGTTTTCTATGCATTAAGCATGGATATAGGAGAGGATGTTGATACCAAACGAAATGTTTCGAATACGAAATGTTTCTGCAGATTATACAGTTCGAATTTCGATGTATAATAAAAATTGAATATGAAGTTATTTGATTTTAAGTGGGTAAATATTAAATATTCTGAGTGTAGACATTCTATCGCCCGCTGTAATTGTCTCCACAAAGGGCTTTATCCTTTAGTTTAATGATAGTACACAACACAAAACAACACAGTCTAATCCACTTCTAAATAAGAATTGAAAATTTATTAGAAAAAATCTTAGTAACCAGATTTCAGCCTCCCAATTTACTGCTTCCACATATGGACAACTCCCAGCCTGCGGCCGGATGGGGCCCGCCATGGCTTTTGGACCAGCCCTCAGAACAAGTCAAAACCCTGTATAAAACCTATATAAAACATTCAAACTTCCATATAAATCCGAATTATACGGCCCGCGATTTCGCTAACATCCTGAAGTCAGGCCCAGGAGGCCACTATCGTAAAGTTCTGCCCGCAACTTTTAAAAGGTTGTCCATACGATGATAAAATAAATGAGTTGAAATCATCAACTGCAGTGAATGAAAACTAAACTGATGGCTGATCATCTGCAAAATTAATTTGAATATCGGCTGCGAGCCCAATTTAGGAATCGATCGTATCATTTTTTCATCGGAGTTTCGAACATCGTTTCATTATAAACGGTTGACCCATTAAAAAAAAAAAAAATCGTCAGGGTAACTACATTTAAATATTTATCGTCAACTTGGCGGAATAAGGCAGTTAAAATAGAATTCAACATAGTGCGGTTATTTAAAAAAAAAATGGAATTTTCATGTTACGTCACAGGATCTTTTTTCTTACTGTGAATGACTGAAAAGGGTGTCATTTTCATTTAAATTATTCGGCTAAGCTGAAACTTTTATGCACTTTTGAAATTCGCATCATATGGATCAATAAAATACATGAAAAATATTTATTGTTTTAGTATATACGCGAAAATACATTTAGCTTTACGTTAGTTACAAAAGGATAATTGTAATAAATGCAGGCAATTTTTCACATAAGATTTACGAATAGTTTTGTATTAATAACTATGAATTAAGAATAATTAAATTATTTACGTATATTACATCAAGGTGCTTGCGGGGATGGCAACGAAGACTCTTTTCGCTTTTTCTTTCGCTGGTTGCCAGGACGATATTTTGAAATAAAACTAACTTTTTAATTCTAAACAAATTTATGTAGCTGAATGGTGTAATATATCTAGTTACTAAAATATTTATTTGTCTGTGTACTGAATATCAAGTTCCATTTATTTTATTTCTTTGCGAAAGTAATTTTTACTATTATATATCGATGGCGTGTATTTTTTAATCCGCCCCAAACTTATTTGAGCGTCCCTTTTAGGAAGATTGCATCCAGTGTGTTTTTCAAACGCTCAATAGATGGCGCTACCGTCCAAAAATTTTAAATTTTAAATTTTGAGCGTTTTAAGAGATTTTTCAATCAATTGACCTAGCTCAATCGTTTCAGGGGCCCAAAAAACCCCCAGGTACGAAATTTAAAAAGAATCCTTAGAGCAGTTTTCGAGATCGTTCGGACATACACACACACCCACACTAGAGATGATTTCGGACTCATTTTTTGAAGCCCGAGCCCGCCCGAGCCCGAGGAATATTATTAAAGTTGGAGCCCGAGCCCGCCCGAGCCCGAAATTTCAGCTAAAGACAAATAAAATGAACTACTTCATTAAGAGGATACAATAAATTTTGGAGCTTCACACACCTTCTAGTCCCCCGTGCCGCTATTTTTTGAAATAAGTACGTTTATTTATCCCACGAATCACTTTTTAAATTCTGTTTCAAGGAGTATGTTCAACAAAGGAGAAATTTTTCACTAGCCCGAGCCCGCCCGAGCCCGAACGCAATCGTGAATTACAGAGCCCGAGCCCGAGTCGGGCCCGGGCTCGGGCTCGGGCTTTCGGGCTCGGGCTGAGCCCGTCTCATCTCTAACCCACACACACACCCACAAACATTCCTCGTTTAATATAAGGCTGATTTCCGCTTAATAAATTTTCAATGTACTAAACCATAGTAAATTGTCAATGTAATTCAGGATAATGGAATTCCGCGCTTATTAAGAATAATTTTTCGTGGCAAAATGGCTGTTTCATAAAGTGGGCTCAACTGTGCATGTTATCTCTGTATGGTTGCAGAAAACTCTGCTTGTTTCCTGTTTTCGTCGTTCTGAAGTCCAGTAGGTGTAGAAAGTTCTAGTAAAGAGTCTACTTGTCAGGATGGAACACAAGTTTTATTGCTTCTAGAACTTCGTCGAACCATCAGCCGTACAAAATTCACAAGCACTATCAGACAGTAATGTACTTATAACAGTTCGCTAAGCACAGAAGCTTTCACAAATACTGTATTTCTCACACGAAATAAAACACTTCCACAGGCAAAAATTCAGTGGAAATATACGAGGGATTTCGAAAAACTGTTCCTCTAGACTCAGCAATAAAGAATTGACACACAGCACTTAAGATACAAAGCTTCAAAAAGGCAAGCGAAAATACCGCTTCTATCGTTCTGTTCATAGAAAAGAGCAACGTACTCATCGGAAGCTCGATCCACACTGAACGGGGGCGTCTGTCATGCCGGTATTTATAGGTGCCACAGAAGCTACAAGGAGCTTCTAGAAGAATGCATTTCTCGAAGATTCCACCTAAAGCGGGAATTTTGATTATGTCATAGAAGAGAAATAGTAGGCTATTATGCATGTTGGTGCAGAAAACTAACTTTAGAAGCCCTATAGGGAAAATCGCGCCAAACGACCACAATGTCGCCAAGCTTAACAACTGTTGGCGAAATATCGCCAAATTTGGCGCCAAAAGTAAGTCCTTAAAATTGAGGTTAGCAAAGGCCTAGGACCCATATTTCTCGGGATTTCTAGAAACGCCATACAAATATATGGGGAAACCCAAACCTCCGTACTTCCGGTTCTAGTTGACCGATTTTGATGCAACGAAAAGCAGAATTTAACAATTTGACGCGTAGAATAAGAATTTTAAAATATTTTAAAACCTAGAACAGCGGGTTGCCCGGAAAATTCGTAACAATACTTTTATAGTTCTTTTAAGGAGCAGAAAGAATTTCATGACATTACGCTCTGTGTTATGACAGTATGCTATGTTTATCCATTGTAAATATCCACTATTTGCTGTTAATTCATCTGCAGCATTGTCTAGAAAATTATTAAACTCTACGAGTCTTTATTCATTTCGAAACAAACACGGAATAAACTACCGAATGATTCCTCTCACAGAAATCCTTCTGTTCACCAAATAATCCTTGAAGCTATTCGGCCAAGCTCTGGACATTTTCACTGTATCCTCCGAAATGCTGCTTAGCAGAAAATGTTTTTTCTGAGGCGAAACGAAAACGAAACTTAACCTGAACTCTTCTACAAGGGAAAAATATAAGCGAATTGGCTTCAGAAAACCCTTTTCTGTCCGAGAAGTTAGTAAGGTTCATGAATAAAATATCAGGATAAAGACATTGACTACTACACATTCTTTGAAGTAACTCAGTATCCGCTTTCGAGTAGGTGGATTCTGATTTAAGAACTTAACACGATTTGTCGCAGGGATAAATTTAAAAAGTTTTGAGATTTAGTTAATGTGTCATTAGAATGATGTCTATAATCGATTACTACTGTTCGAATAGAACCAATAATCCGCTTTCAAGTTGGTGGATTCTGATATAAGAACTTTACACGATTTGCCTCAGGAATAAATTTAGAAAATTTTTAGTTTGAGATCCAGTTAATGTCTCATTCGAATGATGTCTATAATCGATTACTACTGTTCGAATAGAACCAATAATCCGCTTTCAAGTTGTTGGATTCTGATACAAGAACTTTATACAATCTGTCGCAGGGATAAATTAAAAAAGTTTTGATATCTAGTTAATGCGTCATTAGAATGATGTTTGTAATCTGTTACAACTGTTCGAATAGAATCAATAATCGATTAATCGAATAATGAATGTACGCGACATTCACTATTGGAATGGTAGTCGCGATTTCTATTCGAATAGCATTTGCGGTTTGACTATTCAAATATTCAAATAGTGAATTCTCAACTTCACTAGTCGTATAGTCATCGTGATTTCGAGATTTCGAATGAAATGTGCTATTCAAACGCTATCTGCGAGCGTTTGAGTACATTTTTAAAAATCGATTATATCGAATGGATTTAATAATAGATTGATTCGAATGGATCTCAGCGATCTCAATGGTGATGTCCATCACTATTGAGATCGCTGTTAAATGCGGGGTGATTCATAATGAATGGGCCAAAAAGAATAGCGCAGTGTGACTGCCGTAACGGATTTATTCTGCCGAAGCAAATTTATTCTGCAGCTACAATTATACAAGTTTTATTTGGCAACAGGAAAAAATCATCGAATGGCGAACTCGTGGCTAGAGGCGCACTTAAACGAAATGTCGTCCATGCAGGAGAAAGCGTACTGCGTTTTCGAATATGCCAAAACCTCCTCGATAACTGTTGTGCAAAGACATTTTCCCACGAAATTTAGTAAAGAACCACCGCATCGGCATAACATAAGCAGGTGAGTGAAGCAGTTCCATGATACCGGCTGCTTATGCAAGAACAAAAGCCCAGGACGAAAAGAAAAAAACCCGAAGTGGTTGAAATAATTCGTGAATCGTTTTTACGGAGTCCCTCAAAATCAACGCGACGTGCAGGTGCAGAACTGGCTGTCCCTCAGACCAGGCGCGTAGCCAGGAAAATTTTTCGGGGGGGGGGATATGCGCCTGGAAAATATTTCGGGGGAAATATAAACTTATATGTGTATAAATAGACGGAATTTCACCAGTAATCCAAACATTTCGGGGGGGGGGGATATATCCCGATATCCACCCCACTGGCTACGCCCCTGCCTCAGACGACGGTCTGGCGTGTTTTATGGAAGCGTCTCCATTTCAAGCCGTACAGATATCAGATGGTCCAGGCTTTAAAACCTACTGACAAACCGTTGCGTGCGCCATCTTGCTGGTAGTTAAGCCGAGCGATGGCAACGGCTGCCCTTTTTTCAGCATTAGAAAAGGGTTTCGCCTGAAAGGGATAAATGAAATATCAACATCCTACAGGGTTGTGTTAAAATATTTTGTGGAGTTGAGGTTCAATACAGCGTTTTCGACTGGTAGCGAAATGCCCTTCCCAGAAACAGGACATTAGGCCTAAGTGGGTTAAAGTTGGCCGGCAACCCATTTTTCAAACGTTGCCGATTCCTGATTTAGTTTACAAGCGCAGAAACGGCGCTATCTTGATACAGTGGACCGTTCCCATATACGAAATGTGCGAACATTTGACACATATTACTGGTAAAACTTTACTCTTAACTTTTACTGGTTGTATGTGATTGCACATTTTGCTCAATTTTTCAGGCCTACTAGAAGTGTACCGTCGTTCGCACGGCAAAAATTAAATGTTTTTCTTCTATGTTTGAAATTAATTGAGTTCCATCTCAAGAAAATGCGAAAATATTTCACTCCTGACGTAAATATTGCCTTGCAGGCTTGAGATGACGCGTACAGCATCTGAAAAATAATGGCATAAGAGCAACGTAGGCGACACCTGTAATCCAAAAGAAAGATTATAAAAAGCGTTTTGCAAAGAAATCTTTTCACTTTAAAAAAATCATTATTTCTACAGAATTAAAAAAAAAATTGTCATTTATATTTTAGTTTAAACATTTCCCCTTTAAAACAATGCCACACTCACATGATGTGTACAGTTGTTTTATTTTGCTCGTAATTCGTAAAATGGAATAATTTCGGGGGAAAAAAATTGCTAAACCTCTCCAGTACTTTTTTTTTGTCCATAGAAGAAACGCACACCTTGAACACTGCGTTTTTACATAGTTAGGTATATACCATTCATATCGTTGCGATCGTTGCTGAAAGCTGACAAGTTTGAAAGAAAAAATCAGCATTATCGCTCTTCCTAAGGGCACATAAGATCAAGCGTGAATAGGAAAAAACCTTTATCGCTCAAACTTTCTTTCTATTCGTCAGATTTCAAATTCCAATAGCTGTAAACCTTCTATGAACAACAGGGATCATTTTGCGAAAATCTTGCCCGTCCTCTAGTTTTTACTTTAGGCAAAAAACACACATTTCAATGTTGGGTTTATATGTGTTCCGCCTAAGCCTCCCCAGAGGAACAGATACTAAATAAAATGGGCTTTCAGTAAACGACGTATTTAGACAGTTCTGAGTTGGTCTGCAAGATTGTCTGCAAGACTGTTGGTCTGCAGTTGGTCTGCTGTCCCACCTCCTGCCGAAAAAATATTCTAGATCCGCCGTCATCTTGTGAAGGGGATTTACCGTTTATTAAAATAACATCTAAACTTTTAATTTAGCTGTAAGAAGAAAAGTATTTTTTTTAATTCCGAAATGGGGAGTACAAAATTTTAATACGGTCAGACCCACATGAATTTTTTAGATAGACTACATCAAAAGTGGGCGGTACCAAATTTTTCTATGGCCAGGCCTACATCTTTTTCACAGGTTTCTCACGCAATAAAATTCTTCCGCAATCTAACATTCAGTGGAAATTCTCGGAGAAAATTGACATCCATTCCTCACCATAACACGGTAAAGTATTCGCAAACAGCATTCAAAACCAAGCGGAAAACTGCTTCAATAGCACGAGAATTTAAGATTAGTTTAATCCACAGAAGAGTGAGTCAACCCGAAAATTTGTAACAATATTAAAAAAAAACAAATGAAATCTCGACAAAATCATTGAAAAAGAAACTAGTGTTAAAAGATGAGATTAGTAAAACTTTGCATACTAACCCTTTGTTTTAAAAAAAGGAAATATATGGCAATGGACGATCGTTTCGGCCCCAAAGCTCTACCGACAAAAAAACCTACCTCCCACCATCCAGTCTAGAAAGCTGATTGGTTCGAGCTAAGAACCGGGTTGACTCCTACCGCCCTGGATTCTACTTGTGCTGCTATCTCATTTAATAGTTAATCGAGAGAGAAAAAATGCTAGTTTTAAAAGAAAATATAACAATTTCTTATTTTATTCGAATTTTGTTTATATGTATATATATAAATAGGGTGTGTTTCAATATTTCACATGCACTATACAGCATGGTTCTTTCAAGCTGCATGTTTTGGCTTATTAATGGAACAGTATGAAGGAAGAAAAAAAAAAAAAACCACCCCCGCAAAGAAAAATGTACCACTTATCAACGATTCTTTTTTATAAATGTATTATATTTTTTGAATTTTTAAACATTTTAAAATTTATTTATACTGTTTTATTTTATTTTTTATTAAGAACTATCATCCATCCCAACCTCTCCATCCAAAAATTCTTATTTGGACATACAAAATTACTTAGCACATAGAGGATATATTATTCATTTTAAAAATCTACCAGGATTTTGGTATTATCGCTAAAAATTGAACAATGGAATACAAGAAATACCAAAGAACTAAGAGTTGTGCAAGGATGTTTTAAAATTTTTCCTTTTTTTTAAGCAGAATATTTAAATCTAGATTCTCTTTCCAATTCCCATTTGGTTCCATCCCAATGAGGTCTTAAAGCTCCATGGAATCATATATTTAATTTAGCTTCAAGAAGGAAAAATACTTTTTTATTCGGCAGTGGGCGGTACCAAATTTTTATATGGAATGGCCTACGTGTTTTTTTCAGATAGACAGTAAAACCATAACAGTTATCAGCTGCCTACAAATCACTTGATAATTAAATACTTTTGGTAGCTGTCATTTCCTCACTGGTTGAAGTGTGCAGGTCTTGCATTAGGGCCTATCGTGCGGCTGTCGATCTAACGGTCTGCAGTATTGAGCGGTTTTCTCCAGATGCAACGTGAATGCACGTTAGAACCAGAAGCGTAGCGTACCTTGGCGGGGCCTCGTATAAAAGTTTGTTTGGGAGCCCTAAGGAAGGGTAAAGATTTCTCACAAAAGAAAAAAAAAATGTTTGCAGTAAATTTAAAGAAATATTTATTCATCATAATTATCTATCTGTCACTTTTTCCAAAATTTTTACGAACAATTCAAATTAAATATACACTCTCCTTGCCTTTTTTTCGGCAAACTGATTTATTAAATCATTTATAGCTGATGATGACGCGGGAAAAAAAGAAATTGCTTTTTTTGACTTTTTCCTTTTCTGACAAGAAAAAAATTGGGAAGTTTTTATTAATTTTTGAGTACGCAAGTTGGGGGCAGATACGGCGGTTGATACGGCGGTTGATACGGCACACTGATACGGCAGATACGGCGGTAGCGACTCCCCTGGTTAGAACCCCTTAAAAAGTCCCCCCGTCAAAGGCATCCCCATCTAGGCAGGTACCACTCGAGTAAACTTGCCACCGAGCACCAATTAAATTATTTCCACGGTTTTAGTGTTCAGAATCCTTACTTTACTAAACCGTGGTTTTCAACGGAAAGGTTTTTTTTTTTTTTTTTTTTTAAGTGTACAATTTGAATATTTCTAAAATCTTTTCTACTGACCGAATGAATGTGGCAATGGAGTTACTTTAAAATTTCAGTTTCGGTAATTTAGGTGAATTTTCTTGTCGTAAGAAATGCTGTCCCTATGCTTATTAGGCCGAAGTCGGGTCTGTTCAGTTTTGGCATATGTTATGTGCTTGACTTTGTCTTATGAATTTTCGAAAGTTGAAAGTATCGTTCTTGGCTACTTTCTGGGTCAGCTGAGCTAGATCACATGTAATTACGTAATGATTCCATTGGGAACATCGTTCATCTGGTCGTTAAAGATTTTCTCCGGCTTTGACCCTTTAACGCGCAGGGTTCCCGCTCTGGGTACACCAAACTCTGACGTTTTGACTGTTGCCAGTCACGAAGAATAGATTGGATTTCTATAAAAATAGTGGCGGGTGACAGAGCTCCACGAGAATCCTTTACTTTTTAGCACGTCATTTCCCGTAAAAAAATGGTCACGATTCTTTTTAACAGCACTGACATCTGCTGAAAAAAATGGAAGAATGCGAAAACAGCTGAATAGATTGCCCAATGCTGAAACCTGGGCAGCCGTTGCCATTGCTCGACTTAACGACCAGCAAGAGGGCAGACGATCAAAACGTTCATCGCGTGCCACAGATCTAGAGACCCTTTTTTGACGCAGTTGGTTGTGCCGCACAGCCAGCTGTCGCCAAAAAAGGTCTCTTGCTCTGTGGCACGCGAGGAACGTTTCGATCGTCCGCCCTCTTGCTGGTCGTTAAGTATTTTTGAATTATTCGAAATATCCAAACAAACTCGCCGTCAACGGCAAGGTGCTTCTGAAATGTTCGATGACTGGTCCCATATTTTAAAAGCCGTACTTTTCAGAATGTTGCACATACATGAACAAAAAAAAAAAGGTGCAGTGAAAGAAAATTTAACGAATGGCCCCATTGCACAAATGACGACATTTTAAACGGAAGCGTGCGCTATGATCAATTTAAAGCAGTCAGTGTAAAAAGACGTGCCATTGCGACATGGAGCGATGCCGGAACATGCGATTTTGCTTCAACTTAGGCGAAATGGCGACTGAGACACATGAAATAGTACTGAAAAAGTATGGTATGGTAGCAATGAGCAAAAGTGTGCTTTTGAGTGCTTTAAACGCTGCAGAGACGGAAAGGAAACTGTCGAAGATAAGCCTCTTGAGCGAATTCTTGTACATCCTCGATAGTCTCCAGATGTGGTACCTGCAGACTTCTTGTTCTCCCCCACAAAGAACTCTTGCAAAGTCCACTTTGCTGACAACGTGTGGCAACGACTACAGATCCAACAACATGTGCTTTGAGCGAATCGAAAAGAAGCATTTTTTGACAGTTTCCAGTAGCTATACAACTGACGTCGAAAGTGTGTTGCAGCTAATGGCGATGACCTTGAAAGCCAGTAAAGGTTCCCTTTATTTTATTCAATGAAATTTCAATTTTATTCAATCAATTCCATTCAGTGAAATTTTCGGACACACGCTGTATTAAATCATTCCACCCTAGAAGAATTTCTGTACCAAATAATCCTTAAAACTTGCTTATTCTATCGGAAGCACTTGCAAGATAATCGTTCCAAAGCCACACAAAATCAAAAATTTAATCTGAACCTCAGAAAGAAAAATATCAGCGAACTTGCTTTTCCCTTTCTTCTAAAGTTGGCGAAGATTCATGAATAAAATATACAGATACAGTGACATTGAGTAAACACAGCCTCGAAATATTCAGTATCTGTTTTCAGGAAGTGTTGGGATTCTGAGAACATCACACACTCTTGCAGGAGTTAAATTAAAAATATTTCAATTTTGAGCTGTCTTATATGGTATAAAGAATAATATTGAATTTTAACAAACTATTTTTTGATTTGCCAGTTAAGTTGGGAAGTATTTAGTACTTTGCTTTGTATTGCCGTTTTTTCCCGTGCTCTAACTGGAACAAATTTTGCATCAATTAAGAAATTTTATATTTAGGATTACTGTAACATCTAGTTTTGCACTTCTCTTTTTGATTCCAATCTACTGGATAGTTTATTTACAGGGACACACAGAAAGGTTTCAAAACATAAGTCCTACGGGCACTTTCAATCTATTATGTCTATCGCCAATGATTGTTAGGGGCCATGTCCAAAATCTCGCCGTCATCGAACTTGGCGAGTTTTAAGAAAATATCACCAAATTTGACGCCAAACGTATTTCGAATAACTCCAAACTTTTAACCGTGGAATGCTGAGATTTTGTATTTAGAACTAGTGTAACATCTAATTATGCATCTCGATGTTTAATAAATACAAGGCTATCGAAAAGACTTTCAATACATTAAGGACAATGGATACCTTCAATCCATGAAAAGTCTGTAGTCAATCGCTATTGTAAATTCTGTGAGCCCTTATTCTTTCTCAAACTAACTCGGAATAAAACTGCTGAATCAGTCCTCTCGCATTTCTTTTTTCTCAAATACTCCTTGACGCTGTTTGGTCAAGCTGTGGGCAGTTTCATTATCCTCCGAGATTCTGCTTAACAGAAAATCTTTTCTCCAAGGCGAAAAGAAAACAAAACTTAACCTAAACTCTTCTGCAAAGGAAAACAGAAGCAAATTGGCTTTAGAAAGCCCTTTTCTGTCCCAGAAATTGGTAAAGTTCATGAATAAAATATCTGGATAAGAAGCTGGCTACATGTAGTCTTTGTAGTAACTCCGTATCCGCTTTCAGGAAGTTGATGAATCCTGATAAGAACTTAAGAGCGTGTAGGATTAAATTGAAAAAACTTAGTTTGAGAACATTATTAAATATTTTTTTTTTTTTTTTTTTTTGGTTTGATTACGGCCGATTATCTACTTCAGGCATCTAGGCCAAAAGGAAGGGGGGCGATACCCTCCGTGGGCGGGTTTTTCTAAGGGGTCCTAACCTGTTTTTACTCGATGTTTTGGAGAAAATCACGAATGGTTAGGTTGCCAGACGGCTTACACCAGGCATTTTCGTCACACATTTTATTGCGCTATGCGCTTTCCCATTTGTCGGGATGAGGCTAATTATATCGATTAATCGAAGAGTGAATATTCGAGAATTTTCACTTTACATTCAATACTCACGAAATTTCGAACAGTACTCGCGATTTCTATTAGAATAGCATTCGCGATTTCATTATTCCATTATTCGAGATTTCGGTTGAAATATGCTATTCGAATGCTATGAGCCAAGCGTTCGAAAGGATTTTTCAAAATCGATTACTTCGAATGCTATTAATAATCGATTAATTCCAATCGATTCATTCATTCACATTCTTCACTATTGATATGTTTCTTACCTAGATGAGATAAAGTTTTATAACATTTTCTGACTTTGTTGCAAAGCGTTTATGATTTTGGCTTGTCTATCTGTCCTACCGTAATCTATGCATATATAATTATGCATAGATTACTACTGAAGTTATACAGTCGAACTCGCTTATTGGAGTGCCAGTTAAAGGAATATTTCCGCTTAATAAATTTTCAATGTACTAAACCAGGAATGGGCAGACTTTTTCGGTCGTGGGCCAAAAATCGAATTGAAAAAAAGTTTGGCGGGCCAAGATAAATTTTTCTAAAATTTTAAAAACAGTATACAAGCATTACAATTTAAATATGTTAATGAGATGAATGAAATTACGATTTCATTTTTAAAAGTTCCTTATATTGAGGTTCGAAGTGAAATGTACTGATTCTAAGGAACGAGGCTAAATGCTCATCTGTCTACTTCTGAAAGAATTCTTTCTAAGGTTCATAGTCGAAAACACTTGTTCACATATATAAGATGAGATGAAGCAAATATAGCACTGATTTTCTGTGCGTGAGATATTCAATTTGGGAAACTTACTTTCGATAATGATTTGTAAAACTCTAACTTTTCACTTGGCATATTTAGAAACAACTGCTTGAGATGATTGTTAGATTGCAACTCCATTAATTCAAGCTGCAAATCGGACCTCACTGCTTCACAAGGCATGGTAAAAATATCCAATTCTGTTTGAATGGCACTGAAATCTTGAAATCTGCGTTCGAACTCAAAATGCATTTTTTTCAAGCCATCTTCATCATTCTTTTAATATATGGATATATAATATATAAATATATATTTTCTTTTAATTTCCGTCGGACCGGCCATTTAAAATTCTATCCGCGGGCCGGATAAAACTTTCCGCGGGCCGTAGTTTGCTAATCCCTGCCCTATGAGATAGAATGTTGTTTTATTAAGTGATTCCTTAAAAGAGGCTGGTCCCGAAAATTATTAAACTCTACGAGCCCTTATTCATTTCCAAACAAACACGGAATAAACTACCGAATGATTCTTCTCACAGAAATCCATCTGTTCCCCAAATAATCCTTGAAGCTATTCGGCCAAGCTCTGGACATTTTCACTGTATCCTCCGAAATGCTGCTTAGCAGAAAATCTTTTCTCTGAGGCGAAACGAAAACGAAACTTAACCTGAACTCTTCTACAAAGGAAAAATATAAACGAATTGGCTTCAGAAAACCCTTTTCTGTCCGAGAAGTTAGTAAGGTTCATGAATAAAATATCAGGATAAAGACATTGACTACTGCACATTCTTTGAAGTAACTCAGTATCCGCTTTCAAGTTGGTGGATTCTGATTTAAGAACTTTACACGATTTGTTGCAGGGATAAATTAAAGACAGTTCTGAGTTGGTCTGCAAGATTGTTGGTCTGCAGTTGGTCTGCTGTCCCACCTCCTGCCGAAAAAATATTCTAGATCCGCCCTCATCTCGTGAAGGGGATTTACCGTTTATTAAAATAACATCTAAACTTTTAATTTAGCTGTAAGAAGAAAAGTATTTTTTTGTATTCCGAAATGGGGAGTACAAAATTTTAATACGGTCAGACCCACATGAATTTTTTAGATAGACTACATCAAAAGTGGGCGGTACCAAATTTTTCTATGGCCAGGCCTACATCTTTTTCACAGGTTTCTCACGCAATAAAATTCTTCCGCAATCTAACATTCAGTGGAAATTCTCGGAGAAAATTGACATCCATTCCTCACCATAACACGGTAAAGTATTCGCAAACAGCATTCAAAAACAAGCGGAAAACTGCTTCAATAGCACGAGAATTTAAGATTAGTTTAATCCACAGAAGAGTGAGTCAACCCGAAAATTTGTAACAATATTAAAAAAAAAACAAATGAAATCTCGACAAAATCATTGAAAAAGAAACTAGTGTTAAAAGATGAGATTAGTAAAACTTTGCATACTAACCCTTTGTTTTAAAAAAAGGAAATATATGGCAATGGACGATCGTTTCGGCCCCAAAGCTGTACCGACAAAAAAACCTACCTCCCACAATCCAGTCTAGAAAGCTGATTGGTTCGAGCTAAGAACCGGGTTGACTCCTACCGCTCTGGATTCTACTTGTGCTGCTATCTCATTTAATAGTTAATCGAGAGAGAAAAAGTGCTAGTTTTAACAGAAAATATAACAATTTCTTATTTTATTCGAATTTTGTTTATATGTATATATATATATAAATAGGGGGTGTTTCAATATTTCACATGCAGTATACAGCACGCTTCTATCAAGCTGCATTTTCTGGCTTATATATGGAACAGTATGAAGAAAGATAAAAAAAAAAAAAAAACACCCTGCAAAGAAAAATGTACCAGTTATCAATATTTTTTTTTTAAATGTGTTATATTTTTTGAATTTTTGAACATTTTAAAATTTGTTTATACTGTTTTATTATTTTTTTTTTATTAAGAACTATCATCCATCCCAACCTCTCCATCCAAAAATTCTTATTTGGACATACAAAATTACTTAGCACATAGAGGATATATTATTCATTTTAAAAATCTACCAGGATTCAGGTATTATCGCTAAAAATTGAACAATGGAATACAAGAAATGCCAAAGAACTAAGAGTTGTGCAAGGATGTTTTAAGATTTTTTTTTTTATTAAGCAGAATATTTAAATCTAGATTCTCTTTCCAATTCCCATATGGTTCCATCCCAATGAGGTCTTAAAGCTCCATGGAATCATATATTTAATTTAGCTTCAAGAAGGAAAAATACTTTTTTATTCGGCAGTGGGCGGTACCAAATTTTTATATGGAATGGCCTACGTGTTTTTTTCAGATAGACAGTAAAACCATAACAGTTATCAGCTGCCTACAAATCACTTGATAATTAAATACTAGCTGCTTGCCCGTTATCCGCACGGTGGGAAACGAATATTTTCCTCACACATCTAATTCGAATTAAACCCAGTAATACGGAATCTAAAAACGTGAAAAAAATACTTGAATCGTGACTAAAAGTTGACGTCATGAGTGCAAATCTGAGATGATTGCAACCTGATGACACAAAAACTTTGTCAGTGTCACTGGCGATCAAAAAAAGATCTTTACGGTATGCAAATGAAACTTCTCTCTTTCGAAAAATGCCTGATTTCTACTTCATATAATTTTGTTTTTTAAGCTTAATTATAGCATTTAATATATACCAGATGAATAAATTACATGATGTTGACAACTATTTTATTTTATCTTGCATTTCCTAAAGCGTGGACAATGCATTAGCGCAGTTATTGTGCAGATGACTTTATTGAATTTCACCTAAATTAACAAAACCTACATGAAATAATATAAGCACCACGTACGTTATAAGCCAAAATTGCACACAGTTTTCGTGAAAATCGTCCCATTTCAAATGAAAACATTTGTGACGTAACTTCTGCGATAAAGTTTATCACCCTTACTAAACTCTTATTGCAGTATCACACTTGTTACATAAAACTGACGTTGGTCTCACTGTCAACTCGCCATAAATAAATAACTAATTTCATGTTTTATTTTGAACAATTTACAGTAGACCCCTTCATAACACGGGTCTACAACACGAATTCGTAGAACACGGCGAAAAAATTGTGATCGTTTTCGTGTAACACGTTAAAAGAGACATATGTTCTGATATTATGACGCTTTAGCTCCTGTAATTAACATAACTTTTGAATGGCAATACCAAGCATCATTGTATTTCTACGGAGTGCAAATAAGTTTTGCCGCGATTATTCCGCTCAGTCCGCACTCCAGGTGGAGTATAGCGCAGGACCCGTACAACACGGATTCCTATAACACGGAACGTATCTACCGTGTTATAGGGAATCTACTGTAGTTGCATAGTGTCAAATTCAAAAGAAAATTCTAGGTTGCCGTATTTAGTAATATTTCATCTCACCTTGGTGGCAAATATCCGAACTGTATCAAAAGTAAACTTTACAAAATTATTAATTCTGTATAACCCTCGAAAAAACTTCGGTGTTTACCATCTACGACGGTTTTTCATCACGTGACAACTTATGCTTGCGTGCAGTGGCGTAGCCCAGGAGGGGATAGGGGGTCACAACCCCCCATGAGGAGTGTTTTGCCATACAAAATGTATATTCTTCACTCCCTTATCACACACGCGTATACATACATATATGTGAGCTGCAGTAGTCGTAACACCCCCATGAAAAATTTCTGGCTACGTCACTGCTAGCGCATAATTGATCATTTTTCTTTTCATGTATCAGTGATCAATATACTTCAGGATGAGAATCTCTGAAAAAAAAAATGTTCTAAATAATCTGACCTCAGAAAACTCTGATTAGCACAGTGGGGTTACCATGGGCCCAACCCAGAAAAAAATTTCGGGGGGGTGTACAGAAATTAAATTTATAAATTCATAAAAGATGAAAAAGGCCCAATTTTTCACAAAAACGCTTCATTATTATTGTTTTGTTAACAAAATTTTAGATTTCGGGGGGGGAGGACCCCTGGTCCCCCCGGGTACGGCCTGGGGGTTACACAGATACGCGCCGGACATACGCTCTTGTTTATGTCCGGAGGAGCATGTACATTAGTGCTTGTGTACTTCTCCGAATAATCTGCCAGCAAGGCAGCAAAAATTGACATAAAAATGGCACCCACACGCGAAGGAAATAAAATTAAAGGTATATAGAATTACATGAAAACTTCGATTATTTTTAAAGTGCATGCTTCTTACAGTTCTATTTGTTTCACATTTGATGCGTTTTCACTTTTACGAGTCTTAAAAGCTGTAGAAATGAGTGGTTTCACTTAATTGTTAAATTTCATAACTTAAGTGGCAACAATGGATTCCGTTGCTACGGAAACTATAAAAATGGAACATGAAATGAGTTATTTTTGTTTACTTTGCTAGAACTGCCATATTGGTGTCAATAACGCCACCAGTCGATGCCAAATAGCTCAAACCACAAATTAAACTTGACACTAAAGGCAATACGCAATACTTTGTTTGGCGGAATTAAAAAAAAAATATCTATGCATACGCTAGTGACATCGGCTCATCTCAATTGTGGAATGGAATTAATAATACGTACAGAGCTGCACTACATTTGAATATTTTTCGCCAACTTTGCTAAGAAATGTACTAACGTAGGAATCAACATACATTTCAATTCGTAAAACAAAAAATATATTAGACAGTATTAATTACGCCTTTCTAACAGCTTTTAGTAAAAGAAACTTCTGTAAGCGCTGCTTTAACAAATAAGAATCAATTATTTATTACACAGTACTTTGATCACCAAATGCCAAATACGCCATTTTGCGAGATTTTTTTGTTTTCAGGGAATCATTCGAAGCATTGATTTAACAGCAATCAAAATGGGAAATAGTTATCTATCATTTATATGGTTCGATCGTTCAAAATTTAATGCAGGCATATTATTGATAAGTAGCAGTCATTTAAATTATTATTACCTATAACGGGTTTTAATCACCGTTAACTGCCATGTACAAAATGCGAGAATTTCAATTTTCTGAAATTTGGCGGAATTCCTCCAACTTAAATCAGTTTACTTAATTTGGTGAAAATTCTATAGATCGTTTAAAATCGCCTTAATAACTGCATTATTTCTATATGAAACATCGAAGTATAGCGCCGTAAAACTTATACTTGTTATTAAAAATACTATTTCGTTACGCTCTCAGTAATTTGCGCCAAGCCCAAAACTGTACAAATCGGTAGAACCTACTACTTTCTCAAAATCGCCAAATGGGCCATTTTTTTTCGGCCATTCTAAAAAATATACATATTAGTCTCGGAAATCTCCCAATCCCTTATTCTTTTACACATAAAACACATTGATTTCCAGCTCTGATTTAACATGAACGCAATATTTTAATTAAAAAATAAATTTGTAAATAATCTAAACAGAAAAAAAATCATTAATCTTTTATTTTTACTGCAGGAGTCTAAATAATTTAATAAAATAGCCAAACATGGCAACCTCGATGCTTATTTCTCACTTTTTTGACTACAGGGGTTACAATCACGGAATTGCGGAGAGCAAAAATTAGCGTTTTTGATGGGGGTTTTTATCAATATCTCCTAAACTAATTCGAATTTCGAAATTTAAATTAGCGGAGGTTCTTTCTCGAAATTTTCCGAATTCGTGGATACCTCGATCGAAACTCAACTCCCAGCCGTTTAGGAGGAGATGATGCTACACACAGACACACAGACACACAGACACACAGACAGACGCGCACAGATTTTAATAGTATAGACTTTTGGTAACTGTCATTTCCTCACTGGTTGAAGTGTGAAGGTCTACCATTAGGGCCTATCGTGCGGCTGTCGATCTAACGGTCTGCAGTATTGAGCGGTTTTCTCCAGATGCAACGTGAATGCACGTTAGAACCAGAAGCGTAGCGTACCTTGGCGGGGCCCCGTATAAAAGTTTGTTTGTGGGCCCTAAGGAAGGGTAAAGATTTTTCACAAAAGAAAAAAAAATGTTTGCACAAAATTTAAAGAAATATTTATTCATCATAATTATCTATCTGTCACTTTTTCCAAAATTTTTACAGCAAACAATTCAAATTAAATATACACTCTCCTTGCCTTTTTTTTTTGGCAAACTGATTTATTTAATCATTTATAGCTGATGGTGACGCGGGAAAAAAAGAAATTGCTTTTTTTGACTTTTTCCTTTTCTGACAACAAAAAAATTGGGAAGTTTTTATTAAATTTTGCTTACGCACGTTGGGGGCCCCCGGGACACGGGGGCCTCGTATAATTGATACGGCAGATACGGCGGTAGCGACTCAGAACACCTTTAAAAAGTCCTCCGTCAAAGGCATCCCCATCTAGGCAGGTACCACTCGATGCCACTTGACGAAACTTGCCACCGAGCACAAATTAAATTATTTCCACGGTTTTAGTGTTGAGAATTCTTACTTTACTAAACCGAGGATTTCAACGTAAAGGTTTTTTTTTTTTTTTAAGTGTACAATTTGAATATTTCTAAAATCTTTTCTACTGACCGAATGAATGTGGCAATGTAGTTACTTTAAAATTTCAGTTTCGGGAATTTAGGTGAATTTTCTTGTTGTAAGAAATGCTTTCTCTGTGCTTATTAGGCCGAAGTCGGGTCTGTTCAGTGTTGGCATATGTTATGTGCTTGACTATGTCTATAATATGTTGAATTTTCGAAAGTTGAAAGTATCGTTCTTGGCTACTTACTGGGTCAGCTGAGCTGGATCACATGTAATTATGTAATGATTCCATTGGGAATATCGTTGATCTGGTCGTAAAAGATTTTCTCTGGCTTTAACCCTTTAACGCGCAGGGTTCCCGCTCTGGGAACACCAAACTCTGACGTTTTGACTGTTGCCAGTCACGAAGAATAGATTGCATTTCTATAAAAATAGTGGCGGGTGACATAGCTCTCACGACAATCCTTTACTTTTTAGCACGTCATTTTCCGTAAAAAAATGGTCACGATTCTTTTTAACAGCACTGACATCTGCTGAAAAAAATGGAGGAATGCGAGAACAGCTGGATAGATTGCCCAATGCTGAAACCTGGGCAGCCGTTGCTCGACTTTACGACCAGCAACGAGAATTTAAGATTAGTTTAATCCACAGAAGAGTGAGTCAACCCGAAAATTTGTAACAATATTAAAAAAAACAAATGAAATCTCGACAATATTATTGAAAAAGATACTAGTGTTAAAAGATGAGATTAGTAAAACTTTGCATACTAACCCTTTGTTTTAAAAAAAGGAAATATATGGAAATGGACGATCGTTTCGGCCCCAAAGCTGTACCGACAAAAAACCTACCTCCCACAATCAAGTCTAGAAAGCTGATTGGTTCGAGTTAAGAACCGGGCTGACTCCTACCGCTCTGGATTCTACTTGTGCTGCTATCTCATTTAATAGTTAATGGAGAGAGAAAAATGCTAGTTTTAAAAGAAAATATAACAATTTCTTATTTTATTCGAATTTTGTTTATATGTATATATATATATATATATATATATATATATAAATACAAAGGCGGATCCAGCGGGAGGGCGCAGGGGGCGCGCGCCCCCTCCGAGAAAAATATATTTACACTAGACAAATGGGGCTTTCATCAATATTAAGTGGGCTTTACACTAGATAAAATGAGTATTCAAGATTTGCGCTCCCTCCGAAAAAAGTTTCTGGATCCGCCCTTGTATAAAAAGGGTGTGTTTCAATATTTCACATGCACTATACAGCACGGTTCTTTCAAGCTGCATTTTCTGGCTTATATATGGAACAGTATGAAGGAAGAAAAAAAAACACCCCGCAAAGAAAAATGTACCAGTTATCAACAATTTTTTTTTAAATGTGTTATATTTTTTGAATTATTGAACATTTTAAAATTTGTTTATACTGTTTTATTTTTTTTTTAGTAAGAACTAACATCCATCCCAACCTCTCCATCCAAAAATTCTTATTTGGACATTCAAAATTACTTAGCACATAGAGGATATATTATTCATTTTAAAAATCTACCAGGATTTTGGTATTATCGCTAAAAATTGAACAATGGATTACAAGAAATGCCAAAGAACTAAGAGTTGTGCAAGGATGTTTTAAGATTTTTTTTTCTTTTTTAAGCATAATATTTAAATCTAGATTCTCTTTCCAGTTCCAATTTGGTTCCATCCCAATGAGTTCTTAGGGCTCCATGGAATCATATATTTAATTTAGCTTCAAGAAGGAAAAATACTTTTTTATTCGGCAGTGGGCGGTACCAAATTTTTATATGGAATGGCCTACATGTTTTTTTTTTCAGATAGACAGTAAAACCATAACTGTTATCATCTGCCTACAAATCACTTGATAATTAAATACTTTTGGTAACTGTCATTTCCTCACTGGTTGAAGTGTGCAGGTCTTGCATTAGGGCCTATCGTGCGGCTGTCGATCTAACGGTCTGCAGTTTTGAGCGGTTTTCTCCAGATGCAACGTGAATGCACGTTAGAACCCCTTAAAAAGTCCTCCGTCAAAGGCATCCCCATCTAGGCAGGTACCACTCGAGTAAACTTGCCACCGAGCACAAATTAAATTATTTCCACGGTTTTAGTGTCGAGAATCCTTACTTTACTAAACCGTGGTTTTCAACGCAAAGGTTTTTTTTTTTTTTTTTTTTTAAGTGTACAATTTGAATATTTCTAAAATTTTTTCTACTGACCGAATGAATGTGGCAATGGAGTTACTTTAAAATTTCAGTTTCGTTCAAGTTAGGTGAATTTTCTTGTCGTAAGAAATGCTGTCCCTATGCTTATTAGGCCGAAGTCGGGTCTGTTCAGTGTTGGCATATGTTATGTGCTTGACTTTGTCTTATGAATTTTCGAAAGTTGAAAGTATCGTTCTTGGCTACTTTCTGGGTCAGCTGAGCTAGATCACATGTAATTAAGTAATGATTCCATTGGGAACATCGTTGATCTGGTCGTTAAAGATTTTCTCCGGCTTTAACCCTTTAACGCGCAGGGTTCCCGCTCTGGGAACACCCAACTCTGACGTTTTGACTGTTGCCAGTCACGAAGAAAAGATTGGATTTCTATAAAAATAGTGTCGGGTGACATAGCTCTCACGAGAATCCTTTACTTTTGAGCACGTCATTTCCCGTAAAAAAATGGTCACGATTCTTTTCAACAGCACTGACATCTGCTGAAAAAAATGGAAGAATGCGAGAACAGCTGGATAGATTGCCCCATGCTGAAACCTGGGCAGCCATTGCCATCGCTCGACTTAACGACCAGCAAGATGGCGGACGATCGAAACGTTCATTGCGTGCCACAGAGCTAGAGACCCTTTTTTGACGCAGTTGGTTGTGCCGCACAGCCAGCTGTCGCCAAAAAAAGGTCTCTAGCTCTGTGGCACGCGATGAACGTTTCGATCGTCCGCCATCCCGCTGGTCGTTAAGTCGAGCGATGGACACGGCTGCCCCTTTTTTAGCATTGGGAAAGGGTTGCGCCTCAAAGGGTTAAGTATTTTTGAATTATTCGAAATGAAATATCCAAACAAACTCGCCGTCAACGGCAAGGTCCTTCCGAAATGTTCGATGACTGGTCCCATATTTTAAAAGCCGTACTTTTCAGAATGATGTACATACATGAACAAAAAAAAAAAAAAGGTACAGTGAAAGAAAATTTAACGAATGGCCTCATTGCACAAATGACGACATTTTAAACGGAAGCGTGCACTATGATCAATTGGAAGCAGTCAGTGTAAAAAGACGTGCCATTGCGACATGGAGCGATGCCGGAACATGCAATTTTGCTTCAACTTAGGCGAAATGGCGACTGAGACACATGAAATAGTACTGAAAAAGTATGGTATGGTAGCAATGAGCAAAAGTTTGCTTCTGAGTGCTTTAAACGCTGCAGAGACGGAAAGGAAACTGTCGAAGATAAGCCTCTTGAGCGAATTCTTGTACATCCTCGATAGTCTCCAGATGTGGTAGCTGCAGGCTTCTTGTTCTCCCCCACAAAGAACTCTTGCAAAGTCCACTTTGCTGACAACGTGTGGCAACGACTACAGATCCAACAACATGTGCTTTGAGCGAATCGAAAAGAAGCATTTTTTGAGTTTCCGGTAGCTATACAACTGATGTCGAAAGTGTGTTGCACCTAATGGCGATTACCTTGAAAGCCAGTAAAAGTTCCCTTTATTTATTCACTGAAATTTCAATTTTATTCAATCAATTCCATTCAGTGAAATTTTCGGACACAAGTTGTATTAAATCATTCCTCCCTAGAAGAATTTCTGTACCAAATAATCCTTAAAACTTGCTTATTCTATCGGAAGCACTTGCAAGATAATCGTTCCAAAGCCAAACAAAAACAAAACTTTAATCTGAACTTCAGAAAGAAAAATATCAGCGAACTTGCTTTTCCCTTTCTTCTAAAGTTGGCGAAGATTCATGAATAAAATATACAGATACAGTGACATTGAGTAAACACAGCCTCGAAATATTCAGTATCTGTTTTCAGGAAGTGTTGGGATTCTGAGAACATCACACACTCTTGCAGGAGTTACATTAAAAATATTTCAATTTTGAGCTGTCTTATATGGTATAAAGAATAATATTGAACTTTTACAAACTATTTTTTGATTTGCCAGTTAAGTTGGGAAGTATTTAGTACTTTGCTTTGTCTTGCCGTTTTTTCCCGTGCTCTAACTGGAACAAATTTTGCATCAATTAAGAAATTTTATATTTAGGATTGCTGAAACATCTAGTTGTGCACTTCCCTTTTTGATTTCAATCTACTGGATAGTTTATTTACAGGGACACACAGAAACATTTCAAAACATAAGACCTATGGGCACTTTCAATATATTATGTCTATCGCCAATGATTGTTAGGGGCCATGTCGTAAATCTCGCCGTCATCGAACTTTGCGAGTTTTAAGAAAATATCACGAAATTTGTCGCCAAAAATAATTACGTATCTCAAATAACTCTAAACTTTTAACCGTGAAATGATGAGATTTTGTATTTAGAACTAGTGTAACATCTAATTGTGCATCTCGATTTTGAATAAATACTAGGCTACCGAAAAGATTTTCAATACATTAAGGACAATGGATACCTTCAATCCATGAAAAGTCTGTAGTCAATCACTATTGTATATTCTGTGAGCCATTATTCTTTCTGAAACAAACTCGGAATAAAACGGCTGAATCATTCCTCTCGCATTTCTGTTTTCTCAAATAATCCTTGACGCTGTTTGGTCAAGCTGTGGGCAGTTTCATTATCCTCCGAAATTCTGCTTAACAGAAAATCTTTTCTCCAAGGCGAAAAGAAAACAAAACTTAACCTAAACTCTTCTGCAAAGGAAAACAGAAGCAAATTGGCTTTAGAAAGCCCTTTTCTGTCCCAGAAATCGGTAAAGTTCATGAATAAAATATCTGGATAAGAAGCTGGCTACATGTAGTCTTTGTAGTAACTCCGTATCCGCTTTCAAGAAGTTGATGAATTCTGATAAGAACTTAAGAGAGTGTAGGATTAAATTGAAAAAAAAAATTGTTTGAGATCATTATTAAATATTTTTTTTTGGTTTGATTACGGCCGATTATCTACTTCAGGCATCTAGGCCAAAAGGAAGGGGGGCGATACCCTCCGTGGGCGGGTTTTTCTAAGGGGTCCTAACCTGTTTTTACTCGATGTTTTGGAGAAAATCACGAATGGTTAGGTTGCCAGACGGCTTAAACCAGGCGTTTTCGTCACACATTTTATTGCGCTATGCGCTTTCCCATTGGTCGGGATGAGGCTAATTATATCGATTAATCGAATAGTGAATATTCGAGAATTTTCACTTTACATTCAATACTCACAAAATGTCGAACATTTACTCGCGATTTCTATTAGAATAGCATTCGCGATTTCATTATTCCATTATTCGAGATTTTGGTTGAAATATGCTATTCGAATGCTATGAGCCAAGCGTTCGAAAGGATTTTTCAAAATCGATTACTTCGAATGCTATTAATAATCGATTAATTCCAATCGATTCATTCATTCACATTCTTCACTATTGATATGTTTCTTACCTAGATGATATAAAGTTTTATAACATTTTCTGACTTTGTTGCAAAGCGTTTAAGTTTTTGGCTTGTCTATCTGTCCTACCGTAATCTATGCATATATAATTATGCATAGATTACTACTGAAGTTATACAGTCGAACTCGCTTATTGGAGTGCCAGTTCAAGGAATATTTCCGCTTAATAAATTTTCAATGTACTGAACCAGGAATGGGCAGACTTTTTCGGTCGTGGGCCAAAAATGGAATTGAAAAAAAGTTTGGCGGGCCAAGATAAATTTTTCTAAAATTTTAAAAACAGTATACAAGCATTACAATTTAAATATGTTAATGAGATGAATGAAATTACGATTTCATTTTTAAAAGTTCCTTATATTGAGGTTCGAAGTGAGATGTACTGACTCTAAGGAACGAGGCTAAATGCTCATCTGTCTACTTCTGAAAGAATTCTTTCTCAGGTTCATAGTCGAAAACACTTGTTCACATATATAAGATGAGATGAAGCAAATATAGCACTGATTTTCTGTGCGTGAGATATTCAATTTGGGAAACTTACTTTCGATAATGATTTGTAAAACTCTAACTTTTCACTTGGCATGTTTAGAAACAACTGCTTGAGATGATTGTTAAATTGCAAATCAATTAATTCAAGCTGCAAATCTGACCTCACTGCTTCACAATTTACGTTGAAAGGCATGGCAAAAATATCCAATTCTGTTTGAATGGCACTGAAATCTTGAAATGTGCGTTCGAACTCAAAATGCATTTTTTTCAAGCCATCTTCATCATTCTTAATATGGATATATAACATATAAATATATATTTTCTTTTAATTTCCGTTGGACCGGCCAATTAAAATTCTATCCGAGGGCCGGATAAAAACTTCACGCTGGCCGTAGTTTGCCAATCCCTGCCCTATGAGATAGAATGTTGTTTTATTAACTGATTCCTTAAAACAGGCTGGTCCCGAAAATTATTAAACTCTACGAGCCCTTATTCATTTCCAAACAAACACGGAATAAACTACCGAATGATTCTTCTCACAGAAATCCATCTGTTCCCCAAATAATCCTTGAAGCTATTTGGCCAAGCTCTGGACATTTTCACTGTATCCTCCGAAATGCTGCTTAGCAGAAAATCTTTTCTCTGAGGCGAAACGAAAACGAAACTTAACCTGAACTCTTCTACAAAGGAAAAATATAAACGAATTGGCTTCAGAAAACCCTTTTCTGTCCGAGAAGTTAGTAAGGTTCATGAATAAAATATCAGGATAAAGACATTGACTACTGCACATTCTTTGAAGTAACTCAGTATCCGCTTTCAAGTTGGTGTATAAGTTGGTGTGTTTGTGGTAAGAACTTTACACGATTTGTTGCAGGGATAAATTTAAAAAGTTTTGAGATTTAGTTAATGTGTCATTAAAATGATCGATTATTAGTGTTCGAATAGAATGAAAAATCCGCTTTGAAATTGGTGGATTCTGATACAAGAACTTTATACAATCTGTCGCAGGGATAAATTAAAAAAGTTTTGAGATCTAGTTAATGCGTCATTAGAATGATGTTTGTAATCTGTTACAACTGTTCGAATAGGATCAATAATCGATTAATCGAATACGCGATTTTCACTATTGGAATGGTATTCGCGATTTCTATTCGAATAGTATTTGCGATTTGACTATTCGAATATTCAAATAGTGAATTCTCAACTTCACTAATCGAATAGTCATCGTTATTTCGGGATTTCGAATGAAATGTGCTATTCAAATGCTATCTGCGAGCGTTTGAATACATTTTTAAAAATCGATTATATCGAATGCATTTAATAATCGATTAATTCGAATGGTTCATGTCCATCACTATTGAGATCGCTGTTAAATACAGGGTGATTCATAGTGAATGGGCCAAAAACAATAGCGCAGTGTGACTGCCGTAATGGATTTATTCAGCCGAAGCAAATTTATTCTGCAGCTAAAATTATACAAGTTTTATTTGGCAACAGGGAAAAATCATCGAATGACGAACTCGCTGCTAGAGGTGCTGTTAAACAAAATGTCGTCCATGCAGGAGAAAGCGTACTGCGTTTTCGAATATGCCTAAACCTCCTCGATAACTGTTGTGCAAAGACATTTTCCCACGAAATTTCGTAAAGAACCACCGCATCGGCATAACATAAGCAGGTAAGTGAAGCAGTTCCAGGATACCGGCTGCTGATGCAAGAACAAAAGCCCAGGACGAAAAGAAACAAAACCCGAAGTGGTTGAAAGAATTCGTGAATCGTTTTTACGGAGTCCCTCAAAATCAACGCGACGTGCAGGTGCAGAACTGGCTGTCCCTCAGACCAGGCGCGTAGCCAGGAAAATTTTTCGGGGGGGGGGATATGCGCCTGGAAAATATTTCGGAGGGGGGGATATGAACTTATATGTGTATAAATAGACGGAATTTCACCACTAATCCAAACATTTCGGGGGGGGGATATATCCCGATATCCACCCCCCTGGCTACGCCCCTGCTTCAGACGACGGTCTGGCGTGTTTTATGGAAGCGTCTCCATTTCAAGCCGTACGGATATCAGATGGTCCAGGCTTTAAAACCTACTGACAAACCGTTGCGTGCGCCATCTTGCTGGTTGTTAAGCCGTGCGATGGCCACGGCTGCCCTTTTTTCAGCATTGGGAAAGGGTTGCGCCTGAAAGGGATAAATATTGAAATGTCAACATCCTACTGGGTCGTGTTAAAATATTTTGTGGAGTTGAGGTTCAATACAGCGTTTTCGACTGGTAGCGAAATGCCCTTCCCAGAAACAGGACACTAGGCCTAAGTGGGTTAAAGTTGGCCGGCAACCCATTTTTCAAACGTTTCCCATTCCTGATTTACTTTACAAGCGCAGCAACGGCGCTATCTTGATACAGTTTGCCTATACTAATACCAGTTGTGCGAACATTTGACACATATTACTGGTAAAACTTTACTCTTAACTTTTACTGGTTGTACGTGATTGCACATTTTGCTCAATTTTTCAGGCCTACTAGAAGTGTACCGTCGTTCGCACGGCAAAAGTTAAATGTTTTTCTTCTATGTTTGAAATTAATTGAGTTCCATCTCAAGAAATTGCGAAAATATTTCACTCCTGACGTAAATATTGCCTTGCAGACTTGAGATGACGCGTACAGCATCTGAAAAATAATGGCATAAGAGCAACGTAGGCGACACCTGTAATCCAAAAGAAATATTATAAAAAGCGTTTTGCAAAGAAATCTTATCACTTTAAAAAAATCATTATTTCTACAGAATTAAAAAAAAAATTGTCATTTAGATTTTAGTTTAAACATTTCCCCTTTAAAACAATGCCACACTCACATGATGTGTACAGTTGTTTTATTTTGCTCGTAATACGTAAAATGGAATAATTTCGGGGAAAAAAAATTGCTAAACCTCTCCAGTACTTTTTTTTTTGTCCATAGAAGAAACGCACACCTTGAACACTCGTTTTACATAGTTAGGTATATACCATTCATATGATTGCGATCGTTGCTGAAAGCTGACAAGTTTGAAAGAAAAAATCAGCATTATCACTCTTTCTAACGGCACATAAGATCAAGCGTGAATAGGAAAAATCCTTTTGCGCCCAAACTTTCTTTCTATTCGTCAGATTTCAAATTCCAATAGCTGTAAACCTTCTATGAACAACAGGGATCATTTTGCGAAAATCTTGCCCGTCCTCTAGTTTTTACTTTAGGCAAAAAAGACACATTTCAATGTTGGGTTTATATGTGTTCCGCCCAAGCCTCCCCAGAGGAACAGATACTAAATAAAATGGGTTTTCAGTAAACGACGTATTTAGACAGTTCTGAGTTGGTCTGCAAGATTGTTGGTCTGCAGTTGGTCTGCTGTCCCACCTCCTGCCGAAAAAATATTCTAGATCCGCCCTCATCTCGTGAAGGGGAATTACCGTTTATTAAAATAACATCTAAACTTTTAATTTAGCTGTAAGATGAAAAGTATTTTTTTTTAAATTCCGAAATGGGGAGTACAAAATTTTAATACGGTCAGACCCACATGAATTTTTTAGATAGATTACACCAAAAGTGGGCGGTACCAAATTTTTCTATGGCCAGGCCTACATCTTTTTCGCAGGTTTCTCACGCAATAAATTCTTCCGCAATCTAGCATTCAGTGGAAATTCTCGGAGAAAATTGACATCCATTCCTCACCATAACACGGTAAAGTATTCGCTAACAGCATTCAAAACCAAGCGGAAAACTGCTTCAATAGCACGAGAATTTAAGATTAGTTTAATCCACAGAAGAGTGAGTCAACCCGAAAATTTGTAACAATATTAAAAAAAACAAATGAAATCTCGACAAAATCATTGAAAAAGAAACTAGTGTTAAAAGATGAGATTAGTAAAACTTTGCATACTAACCCTTTGTTTTAAAAAAAGGAAATATATGGCAATGGACGATCGTTTCGGCCCCAAAGCTCTACCGACAAAAAAACCTACCTCCCACCATCCAGTCTAGAAAGCTGATTGGTTCGAGCTAAAAACCGGGGTTGACTCCTACCGCCCTGGATTCTACTTGTGCTGCTATCTCATTTAATAGTTAATCGAGAGAGAAAAAATGCTAGTTTTAAAAGAAAATATAACAATTTCTTATTTTATTCGAATTTTGTTTATATGTATATATATATAAATAGGGGGTGTTTCAATATTTCACATGCACTATACAGCACGGTTCTTTCAAGCTGCATGTTTTGGCTTGTTAGTGGAACAGTATGAAGGAAGAAAAAAAAAACCCACCCCGCAAAGAAAAATGTACCAGTTATCAATAATTTTTTTTAAATGTGTTATATTTTTTGAATTTTTGAACATTTTAAAATTTGTTTATACTGTTTTATTTTTTTTTTATTAAGAACTATCATCCATCCCAACCTCTCCATGAAAAATTCTTATTTGGACATACAAAATTGCTTAGCACATAGAGGATATATTATTCATTTTAAAAATCTACCAGGATTCAGGTATTATCGATAAAAATTGAACAATGGAATACAAGAAATGCCAAAGCACTAAGAGTTGTGTAAGGATGTTTTAAGATTTTTTTTTTTTTTTTTTTTTTTTAAGCAGAATATTTAAATCTAGATTCTCTTTCCAATTCCCATATGGTTCCATCCCAATGAGGTCTTAGGACTCCATGGAATAATAATTTTAATTTAGCTTCAAGAAGGAAAAATACTTTTTTATTCGGCAGTGGGCGGTACCAAATTTGTATATGGAATGGCCTACGTGTTTTTTTCAGATAGACAGTAAAACCATAACAGTTATCAGCTGCCTACAAATCACTTGATAATTAAATACTAGCTGCTTGCCCGTTATCCGCACGGTGGGAAACGAATATTTTCCTCACACATCTAATTCGAATTAAACCCAGTAATACGGAATCTAAAAACGTGAAAAAAATACTTGAATCGTGACTAAAAGTTGACGTCATGAGTGCAAATCTGAGATGATTGCAACCTGATGACACAAAAACTTTGTCAGTGTCACTGGCGATCAAAAAAGATCTTTACGGTATGCAAATGAAACTTCTCTCTTTCGAAAAATGCCTGATTTCTACTTCATATAATTTTGTTTTTTAAGCTTAATTATAGCATTTAATATATACCAGATGAATAAATTACATGATGTTGACAACTATTTTATTTTATCTTGCATTTCCTAAAGCGTGGACAATGCATTAGCGCAGTTATTGTGCAGATGACTTTATTGAATTTCACCTAAATTAACAAAACCTACATGAAATAATATAAGCACCACGTACGTTATAAGCCAAAATTGCACACAGTTTTCGTGAAAATCGTCCCATTTCAAATGAAAACATTTGTGACGTAACTTCTGCGATAAAGTTTATCACCCTTACTAAACTCTTAATGCAGTATCACACTTGTTACATAAAACTGACGTTGGTCTCACTGTCAACTCGCCATAAATAAATAACTAATTTCATGTTTTATTTTTAACAATTTACAGTAGACCCCTTCATAACACGGGTCTACAACACGAATTCGTAGAACACGGCGAAAAAATTGTGATCGTTTTCGTGTAACACGTTAAGAGACTCGTACAGCACGGTAAAATGAGACATATGTTCTGATATTATGACGCTTTAGCTCCTGTAATTAACATAACTTTTGAATGGCAATACCAAACATCATTGTATTTCTACGGAGTGCAAATAAGTTTTGCCGCGATTATTCCGCGCAATCCGCACTCCAGGTGGAGTATAGCGCAGGACCCGTACAACACGGATTCCTATAACACGGAACGTATCTACCGTGTTATAGGGAATCTACTGTAGTTGCATAGTGTCAAATTCAAAAGAAAATTCTAGGTTGCCGTATTTAGTAATATTTCATCTCACCTTGGTGGCAAATATCCGAACTGTATCAAAAGTAAACTTTACAAAATTTTTAATTCTGTATAACCCTCGAAAAAACTTCGGTGTTTACCATCTACGACGGTTTTTCATGACGTGACAACTTATGCTTGCGTGCAGTGGCGTAGCCCAGGAGGGGATAGGGGGTCACAACCCCCCATGAGGAGTTTTTTGCCATACAAAATGTATATTCTTCACTCCCTTATCACACACGCGTATACATACATATATGTGAGCTGCAGTAGTCGTAACACCCCCATGAAAAATTTCTGGCTACGTCACTGCTAGCGCATAATTGATCATTTTTCTTTTCATGTATCAGTGATCAATATACTTCAGGATGAGAATCTCCATTGAAAAAAAAATGTTCTAAATAATCTGACCCCAGAAAACTCTGATTAGCACAGTGGGGTTACCATGGGCCCAACCCAGAAAAAAATTTCGGGGGGGGGGTGTACAGAAATTAAATTTATAAATTCATAAAAGATGAAAAAGGCCCAATTTTTCACAAAAACGCTTCATTATTATTGTTTTGTTAACAAAATTTTAGATTTCGGGGGGGGGGGACCCCTGGTCCCCCCGGGTACGGCCTGGGGGTTACACAAATACGCGCCGGACATACGCTCTTGTTTATGTCCGGAGGAGCATGTACATTAGTGCTTGTGTACTGCTCCGGATAATCTGCCAGCAAGGCAGCAAAAATTGACATAAAAATGGCACCCACACGCGAAGGAAATAAAATTAAAGGTATATAGAATTACATGAAAACTTCGATTATTTTTAAAGTGCATGCCTCTTACAGTTCTATTTGTTTCACATTTGATGCGTTTTCACTTTTACGAGTCTTAAAAGCTGTAGAAATGAGTGGTTTCACTTAATTGTTAAATTTAATAACTTAAGTGGCAACAATGGATTCCGTTGCTACGGAAACTATAAAAATGGAACATGAAATGAGTTATTTTTGTTTACTTTGCTAGAACTGCCATATTGGTGTCAATAACGCCACCAGTCGATGCCAAATAGCTCAAACCACAAATTAAACTTGACACTAAAGGCAATACGCAATACTTTGTTTGGCGGAATTTAAAAAAAAAATATCTATGCATACGCTAGTGACATCGGCTCATCTCAATTGTGGAATGGAATTAATAATACGTACAGAGCTGCACTACATTTGAATATTTTTCGCCAACTTTGCTAAGAAATGTACTAACGTAGGAATCAACATACATTTCAATTCGTAAAACAAAAAATATATTAGACAGTATTAATTACGCCTTTCTAACAGCTTTTAGTAAAAGAAACTTCTGTAGCGCTGCTTTAACAAATAAGAATCAATTATTTATTACACAGTACTTTGATCGCCAAATGCCAACATACGCCATTTTGCGAGTTTTTTTGTTTTCAGGGAATCATTCGAAGCATTGATTTAACAGCAATCAAAATGGGAAATAGTTATCTATCATTTATATGGTTCGATCGTTCAAAATTTAATGCAGGCATATTATTGATAAGTAGCAGTCATTTAAATTATTATTAACTATAACGGGTTTTAATCACCGTTAACTGCCATGTACAAAATGCGAGAATTTCAATTTTCTGAAATTTGGCGGAATTCCTCCAACTTAAATCAGTTTACTTAATTTGGTGAAAATTCTATAGATCGTTTAAAATCGCCTTAATAACTGCATTATTTCTATATGAAACATCGAAGTATAGCGCCGTAAAACTTATACTTGTTATTAAAAATACTATTTCGTTACGCTCTCAGTAATTTG
Organism: Cheiracanthium punctorium; assembly: GCA_038373885.1. Classification (NCBI taxonomy): domain Eukaryota; kingdom Metazoa; phylum Arthropoda; class Arachnida; order Araneae; family Cheiracanthiidae; genus Cheiracanthium; species Cheiracanthium punctorium. The sequence goes on from JAWZYV010008716.1 coordinate 34,894, forward strand.
CGCCAAGCCCAAAACTGTACAAATCGGTAGAACCTACTACTTTCTCAAAATCGCCAAATGAGCCATTTTTTTTTCGGCCAAACTAAAAAATATACATATTAGTCTCGGAAATCTCTCAATCCCTTATTCTTTTACACATAAAACACATTGAATTCCAGCTCTGATTTAACATGAACGCAATATTTTAATTAAAAAATAACTTTGTAAATAATCTAAACAGAAAAAAATCATTATTCTTTTATTTTTACTGCAGGAGTCTAAATAATTTAATAAAATAGCCAAACATGGCAACCTCGATGCTTATTTCTCACTTTTTTGACTACAGGGGTTACAATCACGGAATTGCGGAGAGCAAAAATTAGCGTTTTTGATGGGGTTTTTTATCAATATCTCCTAAACTAATTCGAATTTCGAAATTTAAATTAGCGGAGGTTCTTTCTCGAATTTTTCCGAATTCGTGGATACCTCGATCGAAACTCAACTCCCAGCCGTTTAGGAGGAGATGATGCTACACACAGACACACAGACAGACGCGCACAGATTTTAATAGTATAGACTTTTGGTAACTGTCATTTCCTCACTGGTTGAAGTGTGAAGGTCTTGCATTAGGGCCTATCGTGCGGCTGTCGATCTAACGGTCTGCAGTATTGAGCGGTTTTCTCCAGATGCAACGTGAATGCACGTTAGAACCAGAAGCGTAGCGTACCTTGGCGGGGCCTCGTATAAAAGTTTGTTTGGGAGCCCTAAGGAAGGGTAAAGATTTCTCACAAAAGAAAAAAAAATGTTTGCAGTAAATTTAAAGAAATATTTATTCATCATAATTATCTATCTGTCACTTTTTCCAAAATTTTTACAAACAATTCAAATTAAATATACACTCTCCTTGCCTTTTTTTCGGCAAACTGATTTATTAAATCATTTATAGCTGATGATGACGCGGGAAAAAAAGAAATTGCTTTTTTTGACTTTTTCCTTTTCTGACAACAAAAAAATTGGGAAGTTTTTATTAATTTTTGCTTACGCACGTTGGGGGGCCCCGGGACACGGGGGCCTCGTATAATTGATACGGCAGATACGGCGGTAGCGACTCCCCTGGTTAGAACACCCTTAAAAAGTCCTCCGTCAAAGGCATCCCCATCTAGGCAGGTACCACTCGAGTAAACTTGCCACCGAGCACAAATTAAATTATTTCCACGGTTTTAGTGTTGAGAATCCTTACTTTACTAAACCGTGGTTTTCAACGTAAAGGTTTTTTTTTTTTTTTTAAGTGTACAATTTGAATATTTCTAAAATCTTTTCTACTGACCGAATGAATGTGGCAATGGAGTTACTTTAAAATTTCAGTTTCGGTAATTTAGGTGAATTTTCTTGTCGTAAGAAATGCTGTCCCTATGCCTATTAGGCCGAAGTCGGGTCTGTTCAGTTTTGGCATATGTTATGTGCTTGACTTTGTCTTATGAATTTTCGAAAGTTGAAAGTATCGTTCTTGGCTACTTTCTGGGTCAGCTGAGCTAGATCACATGTAATTACGTAATGATTCCATTGGGAACATCGTTGATCTGGTCGTAAAAGATTTTCTCTGGCTTTAACCCTTTAACGCGCAGGGTTCCCGCTCTGGGAACACCAAACTCTGACGTTTTGACTGTTGCCAGTCACGAAGAATAGATTGGATTTCTATAAAAATAGTGGCGGGTGACATAGCTCTCACGAGAATCCTTTACTTTTAGCACGTCATTTTCCGTAAAAAAATGGTCACGATTCTTTTTAACAGCACTGACATCTGCTGAAAAAAATGGAAGAATGAGAGAACAGCTGGATAGATTGCCCAATGCTGAAACCTGGGCAGCCGTTGCCATTGCTCGACTTTACGACCAGCAACGAGAATTTAAGATTAGTTTAATCCACAGAAGAGTGAGTCAACCCGAAAATTTGTAACAATATTAAAAAAAACAAATGAAATCTCGTCAAAATCATTGAAAAAGATACTAGTGTTAAAAGATAAGATTAGTAAAACTTTGCATACTAACCCTTTGTTTTAAAAAAAGGAAATATATGGCAATGGACGATCGTTTCGGCCCCAAAG